>NW_026844103.1:849380-961880 GCF_029531705.1 Pantherophis guttatus
TGTCCCTTAAGAAACTCCGTTGTCCATCTGCTGTGCACAGCTGTGGCTGGAGTCTCTTGTGGCTCAGGCTAGAAACTTAGAAGGACTTGCCAAGGGAAACGGGACATTCCTGAAGAGCTAAATCATAGGATTGTAGACACGAATTTATCTCTCTGGAAGGCTGTTCTGTCCTGGCTCAGAAAGGAGCATCCTTCTGAGTCGACTGGAATTTGTGTAGGATCGCAAACTTTGCCAAGACTAAAAAAAAAAAAAAAGAATTGGGAGGGACCTGGGAGGTCTTCTAGTCCAACCCCCTGCTCAAGCAGGAAACCCTATACCCGTGATGGCTCTGGCATGCATGCGTGTGCCCACCAGCTGATTTTTGGGTTTTCTGGGCCCACCGGAAGTCAGGAAACACAGTTTCCAGCCTCTGGAGGGCTTCTGGAAGATGGGATGGTTGAATGATGTTAAAGGTATCGCAGGATGTAAGCCTGTTCCGAGTAAAGCTGCCTTTTGTAATTGACTGATGATGGTTTTGTCAATGCCGGACAATGTTTAAGGGCTGCTCCAGATGTTTTTTGGGGGTCTTTGCACCCAAGACGCCTATCGCTATTGGCCTTCGCTTTCTCTTGCCACCGTTGTTCTGTTTCTACTTGATGTCTTTGTATTTTGTAGACTTCTGCAGTATATTTATTTATTTATTTATTGGTTCGATTTATATATGCCGCCCTTCTCCGGAGACTCAGGGCGGCTTACAATGCGTTAAGCAATAGCGTTCATACTTTTGTATATACCTGCTTAGTAGGGCTTTCGACCACCCCCCCCCTAAGCGGTGTTCTTTCTTATACAAAGTCAATTTATTGCCCTCACAATCCGGGTCCTCATTTTACCTACCTCGGAAGGATGGAAGGCTGAGTCAACCTTGAGCCTGGTGAGATTTGAACTTGCAGTAATTGCAGGCAGCTGGTGCTACTTAACAGCACTTTAGTCTGTTGCACCACCAAGGCTCTTTCTCTTGTCTTCTGCTGTCTCCAGGTATTGCCACACCCCCTATCCAAACTTTTTTAAAAAACAAAACAAATGTTTCTTATTGACAATTGCTAAGGCTGGGTTGTTTTGTGGCAGGTGCCGCCTGCCAGTCTGAATTCTATTATTACCATTTCTATCATCCTAGCACTGATGATATTACCTAGCTGGGTAATTAAACGTCTGCAAGAAAATAACCCAGTTTAGAGAGCACCATGGACCTCACTATTATTATTATTATTTACTTTATTCATTAAACATGAAACTCAGTCAACTGAACATTCAAAAATACAATAATAATAACAGCTTACATCCTCCGACGATACCTTAACAGTTCCTAGGTCCTTGGTTAGGACTCGAGCTGCTAAACTATTAACCAGCCTCAAAGGCTGGGAATCTCACTAAAGATTTAATAATAATAATAATAATAATAATAATAATAATAATAATAATAATAATTGTATGAAGGTACTTAATGAAGGTGTTTGGCTGATATCTAGGATGCTGGCAGCAACCCGTGTCAACCATTAGCACCAGTCAGTGGTATTTATGATCCATTTTTAAATGTTCAGTTGACTGAGTTTCATGTTTAATGAATAAAATAATAATAATAATTATTATTATTTCTGTTGGCTATCTTCTTGTCACCTTATTTCCTGCAACTTCCTTGACATTTTTTTCAAAAGTTAAGGTATGCAGAATTTTGCCCTTTCCTCGCAAACGACACAGCATGTTTCTCGTCCTCATTGTGCTGGGATGAAAGCGGGAGAGAGTATAATCCAGTGTTTTCTCAATCTTGGTTACTTTAAAGCTGGTTAGGGGATTCTGGGAGTTGAAGTCCACCCATCTCCTAACGGCCAAGGTTTGAGAAACACTCAGTAATCCATTGTGCTTTGGGCTGCCTGATCTGCTTCTTAAAACCAGGGAAAGAAAACTAGGTTTCTAGTCCTTATGAGGCCAGAGGATTTAAATCGGTTGCACTTCAAAGCAATATATATATAAAATCGGTTGCACTTCAAAGCAATATATATATATATGTGTGTGTGTGTGTGTGTGTGTGTGTGTGTGTGTGTGTAGTTAATATTTCGGGTTTCTTCCCATGTAATTGTGGATATATTCCTAAATTGTGGATATATCCCTAAATCCCGTGTAATTGTGGATATATCCTTACACGGGAAGAAACCCGAAATATTAACTATACACACATACATACCCGTGAAAACTTACATAAACAAATATATATATATATATATCCCTGCAGCCCTGCATATATATATATATATATAGCCCTGCAGCCCTGCATATATATATATATATATAGCCCTGCAGCCCTGCAGAATTTCAGCAGTGTGTTAGTGTGTATATCCTTGGATATTAGACCGTCGGAGAATTTTGATCTGTTTGTTTCAAATTTCTTTGTTCTTTGGTCTGTGTTTCCTGGTCTTTAATTGCAGGCCAGTGTTATAAATATTGCACTTTTTAGAATGGACTTTTCGTTCTTTTTTCTTTTTTGCATTTGAAACGATCGAAGGTTTTTAAAAAGCCTGCCTCGGTTTCTTGCTCCTCTTGTCTTGATGATGTATGTGCTATTTATAGGGAGAAAATACACTTTCTTTTGGATCGGCCTATCAAAGCTAGCAGCCGCCCTTTTAAAAAAAAAATAAAATTAGAATAATACAATGGCCCCGCTTGTGAGGACTGAATTATTTTAAACCACGGCTTGCAAACAGCTTGGCCAAGTAAACCTTGTTGCTAAACTTAGAAGCCGGGTTATTTCATTTGATGAGGGATGGAGGTGGAGTAAAACAGAAAAAACAAGAGCTGTGTTACTCTGGGGCTCTGCTAAGGCAGTATTTATTCTTCATGTTAACTTTTCAAGAAATGAAAAACGGTCGTGGAAAAACAGGCGATGCTTTATGTCAGGAGAACTTGAGCTGGCTGTTGGAATTTAGAGAGAGGGAGATGGGGGGGGTGAGGGAGAGAGGGAAAACGAGAATGAGGGAGAGAGAGAAGGAGGGAGAGAGAAGGGGGAGGGAGAGAGAGAGAGAATGAGAGAGAATGAGAGGAGAGAATGAGGGAGAGAGAATGAGAATGAGAGAATGAGAGAGAGAGAACAAGGGGGAGGGAGGGGGAGGGAGAGAGAGAATGAGAGAGAATGAGAATGAGAGAACGAGGGAGAGAGACAGGGAGGGAGAGGGAGAGAGAGAACATGAGAGAATGAGAATGAGAGAGAACGAGGGAGAGAGACGAGGGAGAGAGAGAACACGAGAGAGAATGAGAAAGGGAACGAGAGAGAGAGAGAAAGAACGAGGGAGATTGACAGGGAGGGAGAGAGAGAACATGAGAGAGAGATAGAACGAGAATGAGAGAACAAGAGAGAACATGAGAGAGAGAGAATGAGAATGAGAGAATGAGAGAGAGAGAACGAGGGGGAGGGATGGGGAGGGAGAGAGAGAATGAGAGACGAGAATGAGAGAATGAGGGAGAGAGACAGGGAGGGAGAGGGAGAGAGAGAACATGAGAGAGAGAATGAGAATGAGAGAGAACGAGGGAGAGAGACGAGGGAGAGAGAACACAAGAGAGAGAATGAGAAAGGGAACGAGAGAGAGAGAGAAAGAACGAGGGAGATTGACGGGGGAGGGAGAGAGAGAACATGAGAGAGAGATAGAATGAGAATGAGAGAACAACGAGAGAGAACATGAGAGAGAGAGAATGAGAAAGAGAATGAGAGAGAGAGAACGAGGGGGAGGGATGGGGAGGGAGAGAGAGAATGAGAGAGAACGAGAATGAGAACGAGGGAGAGAGACAGGGAGGGAGAGGGAGAGAGAGAACATGAGAGAGAGAATGAGAATGAGAGAGAACGAGGGAGAGAGACGAGGGAGAGAGAACATGAGAGAGAATGAGAAAGGGAACGAGAGAGAGAGAGAAAGAACGAGGGAGATTGACGGGGAGGAGAGAGAGAGAACATGAGAGATAGAACGAGAATGAGAGAACAACAAGAGAGAACATGAGAGAGAGAATGAGAATGAGAGAACGAGGGAGAGAGACAGGGAAGGGAGAGGGAGAGAGAGAACATGAGAGAGAGAATGAGAATGAGAGAACGAGGGAGAGAGATGAGGGAGAGAGAGAACCCGAGAGAGAGAATGAGAAAGGGAACGAGAGAGAGAGAATGAGAATGAGAGAACAAAAGAGACAAGGAGGGAGAGAGAGAACATGAGAGAGAGAATGAGAGAGAAAGAGAACATGAGAGAGAGATAGAACGAGAATGAGAGAACAACGAGAGAGAACATGAGAGAGAGAGAATGAGAATGAGAGAACAAGAGAGAGAACATGAGAGAGAGAGAGAACGAGAATGAGAAAGAACGAGAGAGAGAACGAAGGAGAGAGATGGGGAGGGAGAGAGAGGGGGAGAGAATATGAGAGAGAGAGAATGAGAAAGAGAGAGAGAGAGAGAGAGAGAGAGAGAGAAATCTGCCTTAGCTTGTAGCTAGACCTCTGCTCCTGGCCCAGCCTTATGGAGGTGATTGAGCAAGGTGCTAGTCCACATGTCAAGGGTTTGCTTTGTGCTTTGCCCCGTCATAATATGGTTTGGGCTTGGCAGGATGTGGTTTGCAGAACGAGATAAGGCCCGAGTGAAGGTGTAAGGCTGAATATATCCACCTGCATATCCTCTTCCCATTTATGCATTCATGCAAATTCACTAGGGTGAAATTAGGGTGTGGGAAAACAGGCCTCTCATTATAAATAAATTGTAACTTGGGTTAATATAAATGGTGACCATTTATAAAGATTCATAGGTAGAAACTGAAATGTACATTATTTCCCACGGCAGAAAGAAAAAAAGGAAAGGAAAAGAAAGGAAAGGAAAGGAAGAAAGGAAGAAAGGAAGGAAGAAAGAAAGAAAGAAAGAAAGAAAGAAAGAAAGAAAGAAAGAAAGAAAGAATGAATTAGAGAGGGTGAAACTGATTGTTTTATCCATAGAAAAGATCATACAGGGAGTTTTCAAGTTATGGCCAGAATTGAGCCCAAACTTTGTGTTGCTAAGTGAAACATTTGTTAAGTGAGTTTTGCCGCACGTCGCGAGCTTTCGTGCCACAGTTGTTAAGTGAAGTCGGTAACACGGTTGTTAAATGAATCTGGCTTCCCCATTGACTTGGCTTGTTGTTAGACGGTCACAAAAAGTAACCCGGGGAAACTACCACCGTCATAAATGTGAAACAAGCATCCGAATTTTGATCACGTGACTCTGGGGGAGGCTGCAAAGGTCATAAGTGTGAAAAAGGGTCATACGTCAGTTTTTTTCCCAGTGCCGGCGTAACTTCAAATGGTCACTAAACGAACTCTTGAAAGCCGAGGATTAGAGGATTACCCGTATATGGTGAATTTTTGCAAACAATGACAAAATAAAATGCAAATGACTTGTTGCGGCTCTTGAAGAACTACTAGGAGAAAGGTAGTAGTAAGAATTTTCTGCTGGAACCGGAGAGCATGGAATGATTTCTTCCAAGATAACGAAGCCAAATCTAGATTTTTCCAGCTAAATCTATATAATAAACATATTTTTTTTTCCCATGGTGCAGCTGGTTCCTTTCTGTCCTTCAGCTAAACCGTCCTTGGCCTTGAGAAGATGGTTAGATGGTGGGAAGAGGACATAACCTTCTCTCCCCAAAATCTAACCCTGGCAATGGACCAGAGCAGAAAAACCTTTGCATATTATTCTGAAGGCCTCTGCTCTTCCTCCGCTCACTGGGAAACCATCCTGGAGCGTAATCTCGGTGGAGGAGGAGGAGAAGGTTTAAACTCTTAAGAGCTGTAGTGAGTGGCAAGATGGTGTCTGGATTATTTTCAGCTACCCAAGTAGAAAGACATTGTGGGGTTGGTTGAGTCTTGAAAGACTGCAAAAAGACTTCTGTTGGTTTGGTACAGTCTCTCGCAGGAAGTTTGCAGGCGAGAGCTTTGTTTTCCTTGTTTAATTTGAGTGTGTAATGTTTTTAAAAAATTATTTTTAATAAGGCAGCGCAAACAGCTACCAGACAGACACACGAACAAACAAACACATTGTGGTTATACAGAAAAAGGTCTGCCTACAGTGGTAGGGATTAAAATGGAAGGAAGGAAGGGAGGAAAAGAGTAAAAAGGAAGGAAGGAAGGAAGGAAGGAAGGAAGGAAAAGAGAAGGAAGGAAGGGAAATCCAGGAGCTTGGATAGCTCAGCAGATTAATGCATTGAAATTTAACTCCAGCTGTCTGCAATTAGAAAGTTCGAATCTCACCAGGCTCAAGGTTGACTCAGCCTTCCATCCTTTCTAAGGTAGGTAAATTGAGGACCCAGTTTGTGGGGGCAATAAGCTGACTTTGTATAAAATATACAAAAGTATGAAGGCTATTGCTTAACGCATTGTAAGCTGCCCTGAGTCTCCGGAGAAGGGCGGCATATAAATCAAATTAAAAAAACAAAAGAAAGAGAAGGAAGGAAGGAAAATAAGGAAGGAAAAGAGAAGGAAGGAAGGGAAAGAGAAGGAAGGAAGGGGGGAGGGAGGAAGGAAGGAAGGAAAAGAGTAAGAAGGAAGGAAAAGAAAGAAGGAAGGGAGAAAGGAAGAAGGAAAAGAGAAGGAAGGAAAGAGAAGGAAGGAAGGAAAAGAAGGAAGGAAGGAAAAGAGAAGGAAGGAAGGAAAGAGAAGGAAGGAAGGAAAAGAAGGGAGGAAGGGAGGGAGAAAGGGAAGAAGGAAAAGAGAAGGAAGGAAAGAGAAGGAAGGAAGGAAAAGAGAAGGAAGGAAAGGAAAGAGAAGGAAGGAAGGAAAAGAAGGAAGGGAGGGAGGGAGAAAGGAAGAAAGGAAAAGAGTAAGAAGGAAGGAAAAGAAGGAAGGGAGAAAGGAAGAAGGAAAAGAGAAGGAAGGAAAAGAAGGAAGAGAGGGAGGGAGAAAGGAAGAAAGGAAAAGAGTAAGAAGGAAGGAAGGAAAAGAAGGAAGGAAGGGAGAAAGGAAGGAAGGAAAGGAAGGAAGTTGAGAAGGAAGGAAGGGAGAAAGAAAGGAAAGGAAGGAAGTTGAGAAGGAAGGAGGGAAGGAAATTGTTCATTTCATGTAATATCAGTCTAGAATTAATTCGATCCTTAAGCTTATCTAGACCAATTTGTCTGAACCTTTGGCCACTTGAAGATTGCGGAATTCAACTTCCCAGAAGAATTCCCCGGCCAGCGAAACTGTCTGGGGAATTCTGGAAGTTGAAGTCCACACCTCTTCAAGTGGCCAAAGGTTCTCCAGACGGTTCTCCACATGGGCTTCAGCGTCTCATTTTAAGACGCTCGTTTTCCAACCAAGAGAACCAGACCCCCCCCCCGTGATCCGAATCCATTCCTCGGTCACCAGGAGGGAGGAGAAGTTTGAAGAGGACTTCTTGGAAGGGGATCTCCCAACGCCTTCTCCGCTTTTTTGCTTTCGGAGCGAAGGAAGCGTCGCCCAGTGGGTTGCCTTCACCATCTCCTGGAGAAGGCGGCGATGCGGTTTCCCATTTTTTTTTTTTTTTTTTGGCTACGAAGATTTTGGATGTTTGTGGAGGATAAATTTGGCAAGCTCGGTCTGTGGAGAGCAGATGGGTGGCTGCTGGCGTTTTCTGATTGCAAATGGGGAATTTCCCATTGCATCAGTTCTTGCTCAACCTTCCCGGAATAACTTAAGTAAGGTTTGTCTCCATTGCAACTTGTCTTTTAATGAAAGCGGGGACACCTTCAGAGGTGGGTGTGGCTGTTTTGTCACTCACTCGGGCTCTCTTTGGCTGGGTTCCCACCTTGAATGCAAAGGAGGTGCGTGTGGTGGAAACTCAGCCGTGGGCGACCTGGAGAGAGAGAGAAACCCTGGCATTGAATGGCTTGACATCCGGCGCGAAACCTTGCCAGGTCCATCAACCGGAGCTTTTGGGGGGGGCCGGGGAATGGCTGAATGGAAGATCTGATGGGTTCCTGGAGATCTTGACTAGATTGTAAACGTAGATGAAGAGCAAATTTGGGGTGGGGAGGAGAAGGGAGCTGAGGGATGAATCCGACGTTGCAAGTCAGAAGGCCCCTCATGTGAATCTCTCTCTCTCTTTCTCTCTCTCTCTCTTTCTCTTGTTTTCTCTCTCGTTCTTTCTTTCTTTCTTTCTTTCTTTCTTTCTTTCTTTCTTTCTTTCTTGTTCTCTCTATTTCTCATTCTCTCTCTTTTTCTTTCTTCTCTTTCTTTCTCATTCTCGTTCTCTTGTTCTCTCTCTTTCTTTCTCCTCTTGTTTTCTCTCTCGTTCCCTTTCTTGTTCTCTTTCTTATTCTCTCTCTCTCTTTAGTTCTCATTCTTTCTCTCTTCTTTCTTTCTTGTTCTCTTTCTTTCTCATTCTCGTTCTCTCTTTCTCTCTTGTTCTTCTCTCTCTTTCTCATTCTCTTTCTTTGTCTTGTTTTCTCTCTTGTTCCCTTTCTTGTTCTCTCTCTCTTTATTTCTCATTCTTTCTCTCTTTTTCTTTCTTGTTCTCTTTCTTTCTCATTCTCGTTCTCTCTTTCTTTCTCTCTCTCTTGTTCTTCTCTCTCTCTTTCTTTCTCCTCGTTTTCTCTCTCGTTCCCTTTCTCGTTCTCTTTCTTGTTCTCTCTTTTTATTTCTCATTCTCTTTTTCTTTCTTTTCTTTCTTGTTCTCTTTCTTTCTCATTCTCTCTCTCTTGTTCTTCTCTCTCTTTCTCATTCTTTCTCCTCTTGTTTTCTCTATCATTCCCTTTCTTCCTTGCTCTCTTTCTCTTTCTCTCTCTCTCGTTCTCTCTCTCTCCCCCTTCTCACACTCCAGTCTCCACCCATTCACCAGCCTTGCCAACTGCTTAAAGACGTCTTTTAGCCGATTAACTCTTCTGGGTTTAAAATGATTAAGCAATTAAGCAATTACCTTTATTGTGTTTACATCTTGCCCTTTCTCCAAAGAGGAGCACAGGGAGCATATTACCGTATATACACGAAGGTGGTAATTGCTTACCTGGATCTTGCGAGGTAGGCCAGATGGAGATGGGGGCACGGGGCGGGGGGGGCAAAGGATACAGATTGGCTAAGCCAGGGAGAGGTGGGGAGGGCTTAAGCTTGGCACCATGTAGCACTCGACTTAGAGACAGTCCAGGAGGGGCTTTAAAATTTGGGGTGGGGAAAAATAAACCCCTTGGTTATCCTTAACCTTTCCTTGAAATCTAGCTTGTCCTGTTATTGGTTTGATGGGCGAATAAATCAGCGGATGTCATTACTGCGATTTTTTTTAAAAAATATTTCCATAACTGTATTTCAGTCCAACTGGCTTCCTTCCTGTATCGGTATATTTAAATTAATTTAATTTTTCTGAGGAGGTTTCAGCTGGTGTTCCAAGAGCTTGGCGACCCCAAAGGTTAAGACTTCTGTGCCAACGTATGACGGTTTACCTTTCATTTTATTTTATTTTTATTTTTCCGAAAGAGTTTTTGTTTAACGGGTGTGCTGGCTGATTAGTCATCCTCATAATCACCCTGCGGCATTTCATGTTATTAAACAACATCTGCTTATCTCACAGCCCTTGGGAAGGGCTGGAGAGGTAGACAAAAATGTCAGATCCCAGTCAAAATATATCTGGCTGTCTGTGCAAACCAGCCCTAATAATAGATTAAACGTATATGCCACTCAAACTCCCAGTGATTCTGATTAGCTAGGATGCTGTATGGAATCTTCACTTTATAGACTAGCTAATAAGGACTAGAAGCTTAATTTTTCCTTTAGAGGAGGAGGCTAAACTTTTCAAAGAGCTGCTACCCAATCATGAGCTGACAAGGAGGAGGATCCGTTGTGTGACTCTTTCCTGTTGTTATTATTATTTAAATGCCGATGCCACCAGACTCCCAGAGCCTCTGGGTGTTTTTCAAATTATTCAAAACACGAAAAACAATATATATATATATGCATATTCTTTCTAGCCAGGTTCCACCTATGTAAGCTAAGTTGTTCTTCAGCCCTAGTTCTGTGAAATCTCATTCACAAGTTTCTGGGCTTTTTGTATCCTGCTGAAAAGCAACAACAAAAGCAAAGTTGTTGCTTTTCAGCAGGATACAAAAAGCCCAGATAAAAAGACCAGAAGTAAAAGGAAGGGCAGAGAGGGCAAAATAAGAAAATTACATAAAAACGAAAAAAAAAGCTAGGTTAAAAAGGAGGCTTCGGTCTTCCCCCGCCTCCCTTCAAAATTCCTTTCCAAATTTCTCTTATGGGTGGTTTTGAGTTGGAGGGATGACCGAGGAAATGGAGCTCGTGGTCAGGTTGTGTGTCTATCAAACATTTGTTCATCCTGTGAAGCCACCCCTGGTTCCTGACAGTTTTGCGTGTGGAATAATTGCTTCCTGGTTCCTCCCTTGGGGTGTCCTGGGAGCACGGAAAGTCAGATCTACTACTATAGAGAAAGGATGATACAACTGGAGTAGACGTGTCCCTTTTGAGGGTTCGTTGTGGTGTTGCACGACACAGGAGAAAATTTGGGAACGCTGCTTTTCCAGCTACAACAGGCCTGTGCAACCTTAGCTACTTTTAAGACCTGCGGATTTCAACTCCCAGAATTCCTGGCTGGGGAATTCTGGGAATTGAAGTCCACAGGTCTTAAAGTGGCCAAAATGGGACACCTCTGATCTTACAAACATGCGTTGGCATCCTTGTTGTTTGCAGAAGAAAAGTTGAATTTTCTTTCTTTTTTTTTTTTGGCCGGAGGAAGACGTTCCACCATATTTAGAGACCATATTCTAAATCTTGATCTGCAGAGATTTTGGCCAGCTGGTTTGCTAACTCTTGGTTTGGTAGTTCACAAAAATCTTGTGTTTTCGTTTACTTTTATAAAATAAGTTTATTGCTATAAATAAACTCAAGGTGGAGAGCATCCCTAAAACTCTTCGTCTTTCAAATCTAAGGGTTAGACTAGAATTTCCCCATCTCCTGGTCATTGGCCCAGAGTCACTCAGCTGGCTCTCACACCTAAAATGGGACTAGAACTCACCAAGGGTCATCCAGACTAAAACTCAGCTGATGCCTTCACTCGGGGGACTTTCATTTTGTTCTTCCTTCCTTCCTTCCTTCCTTCCTTCCTTCCTTCCTTTCTTTCTTTCTTTCTTTCTTTCTTTCTTTCTTTCTTTCTTTCTTTCTTGGTTCAATTTATATGCCGCCCTTCTCCGGAGACGCAGGGCGGCTTACAATGCATTAAGCAATAGCCTTCATACTTTTGTATATACCTGCTTAGTAGAGCTTTCGGCCACCCCCAAGCGGTGTTCTTTTTTATACAAAGTCAGCTTATTGCCCCCACAAACTGGGTCCTCATTTTACCTACCTCGAAAGGATGGAAGGCTGAGTCAAACCTTTAGCCTGGTGAGATTTGAACTCGCAGTAATTGCAGGCAGCTGGTGTTACTTAACAGCACTTTAGTCTGCTGCGCCACCAATGCTCTGTTGTTGTTGAATAATGTTAATTTTTTTTTTACTTTTTTTTGCATTGGGTTCCCCTTCCCCTTTTTGTTCTCTATTCCTTTGATTGCAAAGGAATTGTGGGTTTTCGAAACAGCCGCTCAGTGAAATTTCCCCCTTCTCTGAATTGCATAAGGGTTGTCTTCCGGACACCCTATTCCTTGCGGGTTGGGTTGCGAGACCACAACTCGGCCGGGCTGAAGGTCTTCTCTTATCAAGACCCAAAGGCGTGTCCCGCTCTTCCTCCTCTGGTTGACTTCCTCGCCTGTGACTCTGATCACTAAGCCCGCCGTTGGAGAGTCCGTCTCGAATTCAAGGGTTCCCGAGCCCCTAATGCCCTGCCGGATGGAAATGGCGAGCACCTGCAGACTCATTTCCTGAACCGGGGAGGGCTGGGGGTGTGTCAGCTGGTGCCTGGGGTTGGGAATCAATCAAGAAGTAGGACGTTGGGCTTTGGACTTCCCTTCGGTGGCTTCCAAGTACAAAAGGCGGAAGGAATTGAGGAAGCCGAATGTTCAGTCTCCGTTCCTCGGCCGCTTTCAGAAATGTTGGGGTTTTAGAGGGATGACGTTGCTAACGGCCAACTCCGTTCATTTCCATCCTTTTTTATTTTATTTTTTTGGCCCCTTATATTTCTGACAAAACAAATGGAGGGAAGGGAGGGAGGGGGAGAAGGCAGGATCAGAAGGAAAGTTGAACAGCCCAACTCTGGCTTCTTTCTTAATGGAGCTTTATTAGAAAGAAAATACAAAAAAGCAAAGGGGGGGGGGGAAAAGGAAGAAATTAGAGGGGGAGGGGAAGGAAAAGGGCAGGGAGAAAGCAACATGGTGTGTGTGGGAGGGGGAGGGGCGTGTTGTTGAATCCTGAACTGACCTGTGAATTTTTCTTCTGTTTCAGGTTTTTTCCCACCTGCCGAGTGGTCTCTACCCCTCATACATTCCTTTGAGTCACCTGGAACCCCACAGCACAGGGAATCCCTTACTTGCTCAGCTGAGTCAGCACAGCCTCTTCGAGACCCCAAAAGGTTAGTCCTTCCTTCCTTCCTTCCTTCCTTCCTTCCTTCCTTCCTTCCTTCCTTCCTTCCTTCCTTCCTTCCTTCCTCCCTCCCTCCTTCTCATTTCCATCCCCTCCCTCCCTTCCTTCATCCCTCCCTTCCTCTTCTCATTTCCATCTCCTTCCTTCCTCCCTTTTCTCATTTCCATCTCCACCCTCCCTCCCTCTTCTCATTTCCATCTCCTTCCTTTCTTCCTTCCTTCCTTCTTTGCCATTTTAGCTGCAACTTAGAGGTTGAAACCATCTGTTCCAAGGTTAAAAAACATCTGGTAGGTTGGTAAAGTAGGGATGAGTTGGGATGTTTTAGGGTCAGCACACGTCATCCTTGAAATGTTTTGTACACTTGGATTTGCGTGACCAAAGAGAATTGACCTCAATCTGCTGTCCCCCCCCTCCCTTTGATTTACAGATGGATTTTACCTTGCTGGGCACGCAGGACAAGCTGCCTTGCACGCCCAGGCCACCCCATCCAGGGCAGCCCCCAACCCTGCCTCCAGCGCCCTGCTCCACGAAAAGGACTTTGGGCATCCACACAGGACCTCCAAGGACGGCCCCAAAGACCTCGGCGGGAAGGACCGCTCTTACAGAAGCGACCTCTCCTTGTCCCTGGCCAAGAAGGAGGCCAAGCTACGTGAGGAGTCCCGGCCTCACAGCGTGGTGGACCTCACCCAGGACACCAAGCCTGAGACCGAGAGGAAAACGAACGGATTTGAAAAGTCCGTTAAGGTTGGGGAACGCTTGTCTCCCTTCCTGGCGGAACACTTGTCCAATCGGGGGGTCTTCAGCGGAGAACCAAAGTCCAAACACCCACTTCAGACCTCTTCACTCAGCAACTGCAACATGACCGGAAGCGCCCAGGGCTCCGAGCTGGACCGCTGTCCCAAGGACCTCAGCAGACACGATGAGAATGTGAGGCCTCCTCCTTACGTCTACTCCGATCGAATAAAGAAAGTCGACTCCGCCATGAGTTCGGTTGCCGCCTTGCACGTGGCCTGCAGCTGTCCTTCTCCAGCTCAACCAGGGAAGCTCCCCCCGCCCTCGGCCTTCCCTCCCCAGCCTATCCATCCCAACATGTACACCATCTTCCCCTTGGCCAAGGAGTCCGGGAGGGAACACAAGGTCATCGCGCCCACCTTCGTGCCTTCCCTCGAGGCCTACGATGAGAGAAACGGCCCCATTCAGATTGCCTCCCAAGCCCGGGACAACACCAAACTGAAGGAGAAGGAGGTTCCTACTGCCACCCGAGTTGGGGTCTTGCAGGCGGTCCCCGAGAGGTGTCTGACGGATGCTTCTCGCAACCTTTTGGCTCAGGAGTTCTCCATCCATGCAGATGCCAAGCGGATGGAGATCCTGCGGGAGAAAAATTCGGTGATCAGGGCCAACTCCATGGTCTTGAAGAAACAGGGGGCTTCAGAAACCTTCTTGAACAGGCCAAGGTTGAACTCCCCCGAAAACAGGGAGTACCTCCCTTTGAAGGACTTGCCCAAAGCTGGCTTGGAGGCAGAACATCGCTCCTGCGAGCGGGACCGTTTTCAAAGACCCGGCTGCAAAGAAGCAGTGAAGATCTATGGCACTTTGGACACCTCTTCTTCTTCCTCCTCTTCTTCCTTGTCCTCTTCCTCCCGCCAGCATTTAGATCCCAGCCAACAGCTGAAGCCTCCTGAACAAAAATGGAAGCCTTTTGAAATGGGCAATTTTGCCACCACCCAGATGGCTGTTTTGGCTGCCCAACACAACCATGCCAACCGGGTGGAGGAGGAGGTCAAGAAAACCTACCTGGAACCCAGCAACCTGCAGAGGTCCTCCGTGGTAGGAGGCCGGAGCGTGGCAGACAGCCTCCACGCTCCCACGCATGGGGAAGGATCTGCCATGCAAAGTCTCATCAAGTACAGCGGGAGCTTTGCTAAGGAGGCATCCGCACGGCAGGGGGGTGGCAAGAAAAGTCCTTTTGGGGGTCTGGGCAACATGAAGTTGGACCCTGGTCAACAGTCTTCACCCAAGCTCCAGCAGCTGTTGTCCCACCAAGCTGGCAAGCAGCTGAAGAAGGAACCAGAACGACCCGAAAGTGCCAAGTCTTTTGGACGAGAGAGCATTGGATCTCAAGGAGAGGTGGAAGTTAGACATCTCCCCGTTGGCATCGCGGTGGCGGTGGCCCGTCAGAAGGACAGCAGCAGTGGCAGCAAGCTGGGGCTCATGGACCGCGACCGCTCCTTGAGTAATGTTAAAGGTAGGCTGTGGGCAGGGAAGCATCCAGCTCTGGATGGGACAGTTGCAACTCCTGGATTGGCCGTATTGATTGGGGAATTCTGGGAATTGAAGTTCTGGTAGATGTAGGTTCACTCCTGAGCTGAGAAAGTTGGCTAGATGCAGATGGAGGTAGGAGATCTTGGAATCAGCTGTGGGAATTCTCCAATCAGCTGTGGTAATTCTCCAAATTGTTAGTACCTTTTGGAAAGTTTGGACAAGAAAGTTGGAGTGGACAACACAGGAGGGTGACCTTTGAGGAAAGCGGTTGTTTATGGTGTTGATTATTATGGTAATACCGAAGGAGAGAGAAAGAGACTTGAAAAGACCTGAAGTTTTAAAGAACTTTGTTGCAGGATCCAATCTGGGTTGGTCACCAGGACCGACCCAGAGGTTTAGTTTTCCAAGCTTTTGGACTCGTGCTGGAGCCCATCCTCCGTGAACTTCCCTCTAGCCAGAAGGTGTGTGTGGGAGCTATTCTATGCGTAGTATTTATGTGGTGCCTGGTTGAGTGTGGCTTTTTATTTATTGATTGGGGTGCTGATGGCCAGCTAGAATAGAATATAGAATAACCCACAGCAAACATTCTGGGAGACAGAAGTTTCCTGAGGATGGACTCCAGTAAGAGTCCAAAAGTTTGGAAGAATGAATCTCTGGTCCCAGTTGTTCTGACCTAGGCTTCTTCAGCAGTACGAAGCCGAGTCCTCACCCCGATAAACCCCTTTTTATTTAATTTACAGTGAATTCCTCTCCAGCAAAGTCTTTCCTCTCCCACTGTCTTTCAAGAATAGTTCACAATTACCGACCTTTATCAAGCTTGGAGAGTGGCCAGGCCGATATCTTTCAGACTCCACACTGTAACCGACAATACTTGGCAAGACTGCAGGAACAGATCTTCACCCAAATGAACTAATTTTCTCCTGCAAACTCCCCTCCCCTTCGCTCCTCTTTATTCCCTATGGGAGGGGCCATTCACTGTCCACCTGTGGCTTTACATCCTCACTGATGTCCGACTCCGAAGGCAGCTGACAACTGTCAGACGGCCTTGGCCCCATCTCTGCCTCTGACGTAGAGCACTCATTAGAGCCTTCCCCAGACTCCAGGACTGGCCCATG
This sequence comes from Pantherophis guttatus, assembly GCF_029531705.1. The sequence goes on from NW_026844103.1 coordinate 865,252, forward strand.
TTCCTCCCCAACTTCCTCACTGTCCGAATCTTCTGCCAGATCCGCTGGCCGCTGGCGGGCCACAACACCAGTGACCGACTTGGATTGGATCCTGTAACATTATCTTGGGACACGTAGATTTGCCTTCATTCACAGAAGAACTTTGTGCTTAGTGAATTCTAGCCTTGTTTTCATGGTTAAAGGAAGGACGTGGTTGCATATCTATTTGCCACCAGATTTCAGGGTCAACAATGTTGGTAAGGTTGAAGGAGCTTCATGCTTTTATGCAAGCTTCCATTTCCCCCCCCCCCCCAAAGGAACCACGTCTATGAGGAAATGCATTGGCTATGCCATAGGGTGTCACTGTTGCACTGCTGTGTTTTGTGCACAAAATTAATGCACGGTATTAAAAAAACAGCCCCAATACGCAAAGACATCAAATAGATGAAGAATAACCTCCTTGAATCTTAGTGGAGAATTGTAGTCTGGTGTTTATGGAGGACACCACTGAGCAATGTTCATTTTGAGTGTGGATTTCTTCGATCTACTCCAAGCTGGTGGTCACTGTCACTATTGTTCATTTTATTTTTTAAAAAAAGCACTGTTCTACCACGCTTTTGCTAAAACGGCTTAAAATCAATGAAAACGGGGTGGGGTGGGGTGGGAGAAATGATTCGGTCTGTAGGATTTACAGTTGACCAGAAGTGGGGGGAAAATGAATGAGGAAGGAAGAGATTTTTTAAAAAATGGTAGACGGTTTCTTCTCTGCTGCTTTTAGGGATAAATGTTGGTCGGCTAAACGTTTTTGAGCTTGGATGTATGTGACAGACCTTCACAGACCAAAGTAAATCACTGGCATTTCATTCTCAGGTTTGTTTATGCAAGATGCCAAGCGCTCCTTTCTAACTAAGCTGCTTTTGATTTGAAAGAGAATCTAAGCTTTTTAAAAACAAAACAAAACAACACCCAACGTCAGCGTTTTGAGCCACAGCCCAGCATTTTGTGTGGCGTGAATGATTGCAAGGGGAGACGGGTGTAGCTGCGTACGACGGACACGTTATAATTAAAATTCGGGACGTGATTAAATGCAAAAAAAAGGGAGAAATGGCCATTTTGAACGAGGAGAATTGAGTGAGGTGGAGATGGGCAGCTGTTCGTGATGGAGAACCTCATGGTTCTGGATTATCCCTGGTGTGAAATCCAGTAGATCTTTCTGTTGGTTTTTAGGGTGATCTTGGAAAGCCAAAATTAAGCTCCAGATCAGGTCTGGTTAGATAAAATTAAATGGGAAGACTACTGATTGTGGAGATAAGTCATTCAATGATCTATTCTTTTTCTGCCACGATTTGATGGCCAAACAAAAATTGTAGGATTTTTCTAAGATTGTGGTAGCCTGCTCCAAAGGGTCTTAACACAACTTCGGTTGAGATTTCAGCTGAGCATTCTTTGAAATCGTGAAATATTGCCGATTAAAGACGAAGGAAGGTTGGGTTGACTTTCCTAATCCCCAAATTATAGCTCTCCATAGTCTTGGAGCCTTCCAATTATTTGGACTACAGTTCCCATAATGCCAGGGAACTGTGGTAGAGAACCTCTGGAGGACATGGGTGGAGGAAACGGAAAGATGAACAGCTAAAAAGGAGTGGCGAAGGAATGAACATGGGTCTCGTCTTAGGTGTCCTGAAGGTGCTTTTGCAAGAGGCAACTTTATTTTTCCTTGAAGACATTTCGCTTCTCCTGTGTCTAATTTGCCTAATCATGAATTGCCAGTTTAGGTTATCAAAAGCCTTTTGGGCATCCAGAAAAAACATTTCGCTTCTCATCCAAGAAGCTTCTTCAGTTCTGAGTGAATGGTGGAAGATGGAAGGATTTATATTCCTTGCAGTCATCTGGTCGTTAGCCCTCTCTCTGTGTTGAAGAAACTTCTCGGGATGGGAAGCAAACCGTCTTGAAGGAAAAATCAAGAAATTCCAGTTGCCTCTTGAAAAAAGAGCTTGACCTTGGATGGATTGAGAATCTCCATAGACCTCTTGTTTTAGGGTATGAATTCTCCCTCTGTGTTCATTTTGGTAGCTGGCAACTTCAGACTGCTGAGCCTTGACTTCTACGCTTGGCCTCTCGGTATGTATTTGCCAAGCCCCCCCCTTTTTTAAAAAAAACACCAAGATAAAGATAAATAAATCAAGCTCACAGACACCACTTAGCTCTGTGGGAATAACTTGAGGAACATTTTGTTAGAGTGAGTCACTGTAATGGCCATCCAAGTTCCTTCCCCCCCCCCCAGTTAAATTTATCAGCGGGTCATGTGTGGTTCTGCTAATGTCTGCAGTGTATTTCCATCCACATTTTATTTGCAATTTGCTTTTTTTTTTTTTTTGCTTCACTGTAGTCAGTCTGTTTTTCAACCGATTTGGCATTTCAAGAGTGTGTCGTGGGCGCTCTCACAAAATGGCAGACGGGGCTGGCCTTTTTAGAGAGGGTGGAGATAGATCGATCCATCGGTTAGAAGGTGAGATGATGGGTCCTCATTATATTATCTGTACCCACCCACCCCCAAAAAAGTTACCAGTCCTCCTATGTTATTCCCCTGCCTTTTTTTTCTAGAAGGGTCAATGAATCATTTTCAAAATCCATTTTTAATTTTTTGTGAAAACTGATTGGAGGTGTGAGAGAGAGAGCAAGCAGAAGATTATTGGAAATTAAGATGGTTTTGTTTTACGGAGAGCATTCCCCGTTTTTAATTTGGTATAATCTATTAGAGAAGCTGCTGATGTATTGGGGTCCCTGGACATGGCATTTAAGTAAAGGTTCCCCTCGCACATATGTGCTAGTCGTTCCCGACTCTAGGGGGCAGTGCTCATCTCCATTTCAAAGCCGAAGAGCCAGCGCTGTCAGAAGACATCTCCGTGGTCATGTGGCCGGCATGACTCAACGCCAAAGGCGCATGGAATGCTGTTCCCTTCCCACCAAAGGTGGTGCCTATTTTTCTACTTGCATTTTTTACCTGCTTTCGAACTGCTAGGTTGGCAGAAGCTGGGACAAGTCACGGGAGCTCACCCCGTTACGCAGCGCTAGGGATTCGAACCGCTGAACTGCCGACCTTCCGATCGACACGCTCAGCGTCATAGCCACTGAGCCACCGCGTCCCCTAAAATGAGATGAACTTCAGCCTTGGATGGAAAATAATAATATTTGTATCCAAGGGTGGCTCTTGAAAAGGGTTCCAAACTCAACTTGGGAACCAATATGTATTTTATTTGTTTATCACATTTTAAATTCTGCTCCTCTCGCTCACATATCCACCTTGCGTTCCCCTGTTGAATTATCTCTAGGAACTCAGCTCCAGCCAGCTTTCTTCTCAAAAGGGTGTACAAGATGTCCTGGACTTACAACCACAATTCAGTCAGGCAATTACGGTTGTAAGTTGAGAACCATCTGCAGTTGTGCTATTAAGTCGTGAAAACCAACTCCCAAACGTTTAACCAGGTCATCTAAAGTCTGGTTTGGTTTTAATCCTGGTTATGTTTGGTGATTTGGCAGCTCGTGGTGATGGAGGCATTCGACACGTTTGCCAAATTTGTGGCAGCGTGGCGTGTGGTGCAAATCAAGCCAAGGCTTAAGTCAATCATTAGGTTCTGAGTTTTCTAATTGATGCATTTGGTTAATCACTGGGTTATCTTTGGTGCTTGGCGCCAGCAGGAGAGAACAGCAGGGAGATGGACAAAATTAACCGAAATGTACAATTCTGGATAATTGCCAAGGTGGTGATGTTTGAGGGATTAGGGACATCTTTTTTTTAAAAAATGGGCGGAGGTTAAATCGCATGACGGAGACCCCCCCCCCCACTCTTGACTTTTCTGATTATCCCTCCTACGGACAGACGCTGTCCTGTAGGTGTGCAAACTGGAATAAAAAATGGTGTCCGTCTTGTTGTGAGACCCAACGAGGAACAGCTTCCTCTGAAGTCAGGGACAATGGTCCTTCGCTCTCGCTTCACTATTCTTAGAGTAAGAGTAATTCAGTCGGCTGCTGGCCAAACGTTCCCCAGATTTTGAGATGGGGGGGGGGAAGGAAGAACATATTCCCAAGTCCCCCCCCCCATGCGGCTTTGAAATGGCTGCAGAAGAAAATCCTTGAATGGGGTGGTGGGGAGGGATGCGTAGAAGCAGAACGTGGCTGAAATTTGCAAATTGGGAGCCATGGATTGGTATGTGTGTGTATGTTGCAGCTTAAATTTTGCCAACGGGGACCCCCGCTTTCCCCCTGCCAACTCACAAGCTGTGCATCCTTCCAAGTGCATCGGCGCCCCTTTCCCGCCTGCCTGTCGGTACCCACCTCTCCGTTTTGAGGGTGGGTGGGGGGGCAACCCAGCAGCAGTCCAAAACCCGCTCCGATGCTTTCCCGCTGGTCCTGCAGAGAAAAAGGGAGCTGGATTCTGTCAATCTGTCTGTCCATCCGCCGGGAACCCCAGACTCCCGGTTTTAGCCCTTTTGTGTGCAGCGGCCAGCCTGACTTCATTTTTTCCATCTGGGTTCCCACAGCCTCTTTGCGTCTGGAGCCAAGAGCCGGGATTGGTAGCCAACAAAGGGGATGTGTTTGTTTGAGCTGGTCTGAAAGCTTCCACCCCCCCCAGCCCTCCCCTCCCCCGCCATCCTCCCCCCCCTCTGTTAAATGCAATTTACTGAGCAGAAATGAGAGCTTGTGAACAAGGACTGTATTTTGTCAGGTTGCTAAGCAATAGAATTGGCACACAAGGCTCTCTCTCTCTTTTTTTTTTTTTTTGCCCGTCTTGCGGCCCCCTCCCCAATTCTCCCTCGCCCCTCCACCCTTTTCCCGTCCTTGCGTGCCAAGAGACTTTCTTCCTCCTTTCTTTCTCTTTCTCTTTCTTTTTTTAAATTAATAATATTGAGTTGGTCTGTGCCAAGTGTAGGTACAAACCCTTTTAAGAGAGAGAGAGAGGGAAGCAAAGGGAGCTAATCTAGTAGGATTTGGCGAGCCAAACCACACATTGAACAGGGGCCTTGGTCGCCAAGGAAACGGGGCCTCCAGAGATATTTCTTTCGGCCCCCTCCCTCCAAGCTCTGTGCATAACCGATTGAATTTTGCACGGGGATGAATGTTGCTTCAGCGGACTCCGTACGTCATGTCAGGAAATTTATAAAGACAAGATTGCCTATTGAGGGTTTTTTTGGGTGTGTGTGTGTGTGTGTATGTGAATTGGTAGTTTGTAGGTTGCGTTTGGGACGTTAAGGGGTGTGCAGAACATCCTTAGTATAGCCATGGGACCCCCCTTGTTCAAGGCTGATTCACCATTATTCTTAGGCCAGTAAGGAAATATGGAATAGGCCAATGATGGTTAACCTTTTTGGTGTCCAAAGCGCGTGTGTGCGCGAATGCACGCGCACATGCCCAAACTCCCAAAATCAGTGGTGGGTTCCTCCCGGTTCTGCCGAGCTGGTAGCGGTGACGATATGACATCACTGAACCGGTTCTGCCCCCCCCGGCGTATTCTTACCTTTTATTTGGCCCCACCCCCAATCTATTGCTGCCTCCTGAGTCCCAGCTGATCGGCTAGAAGGAAAAAAACTGTTTAAACTCTTGCCACAAGGCTTCAAAGGGCCGCCCTACAGCTGATCAGTGTTAAAAGGCAGTGTGGTGGTAGACCGGTGCCTCCAAAAACAAATGAGTAGACCGGTGCCTGCAAAAACAATGAGTAGACCGGTACAGCTCTGCAAGCAGTTAAAAGCCTGGTAGACCAGTACCTCTGCTAAATCCTAAAAAATTGTCACATGACCATCAAGCCACGCCCACAAAAGCCATGCCCACAGAACCGGTAGTAAAATTTTTTAGAACCCACCCCTGCCCAAAATGCAACGGGAGTGCTCCCCCGTACATGTGCCCTGTGTCCCCATGCATGCCCAAAACGGCGTGCAGGGGGGCATATGCGCAAACCCCCAAAATGCAATGTGAACCTCCTTGTTCATGGGGTGCTAGCGGGGTTTGAAAGCATGCAAGGAAAATAAAAGTGATTGAAAACAAGCATTTCAGAGGTGGGTTTCAGCAGGTTTTGACCAGTTCTGGAGAACCGGTCGTGGAAATTTTGAGTAGTTCAGAGAACCGGTAAATACCACCTCTGACTGGCCCCGCCCCCATCTATTCTCTGCCTCCCGAGTCCCAGCTGATCGGGAGGAAATGGGGATTTTGCAGTATCCTTCCCTTGCCATGCCCACCAAGCCACGCCCACCAAGCCATGCCATGCCCACCATGCCACACCCACAGAACTGGTAGTAAAAAAAAATATTCGAAACCCACCACTGAAGCATTTGCAAGAATGAGGGTTGCTTTTTTATGAGAAAACCTAGTTACAACCATCTGCCTGTGATTATTCGAAACCCCTCCTTATTTTATTTTATTTTTTTAAAGTTAGCCACAGGGACGACTGAGAAGATGGAAGACAGACAAATCCCAAATGTCAGGACCTTAAATAAAGTGTGTGTGGGGGGGGGGAGGGGGAAAGAATTCTGCTAACCATTTGTGATGGAAGGAAGGAAGGTTACGGGTAGTCCTTGACTTATGACCTCAATTTCTGTGCCTCAGTGAGACATTGGTTAAGTGAATCCCCCCCCTTCCATTTTGCGACCTTTCTTCCCACAGTTTGCTGAGTGAATCACCGCAGTTGTTAAGGTAGAATCACGGTTAAGTGAACCTGGCTTCCCTCTTGACTTTGCTTGTCAGAAAAAGGGGATCATGGGGGCCACAGGACGCTGCAGTCGTCATACATGTGAGCCAGTTGCCAAACATCTGAATTTGGATCACATGACCATGGGGATGCAGCAATGGTCATAAATGTGAAAACCAGTTATAAGTCCCTCCCTCTGCTCCCCTCCCCTATTCTCTCCTTTTCCTTCTCCTTTTCTTTTCCTGTCTCCCTCCTTCCCCTCTTCTTTCTCTTTCTCCTTCTCCTTCTCCCCCTTCTCCCTCCTTCTCCTCTCCTCCTTCTCCTTCTCCTCCTCCTCCTCCTCCTCCTCCTCCTCCTCCTCCTCCTTCCCCTTCCCCCCCTCCTTCCTTCTCTTCCCCTCCTTCCCCTTCTCCCTCCTTCTCCTCTCCTCCTTCTCCTTCTCCTTCTTCTTCTCCTCCTCCTTCCTCTTCCCCCCTCCTTCCTTCTCTTCTCCTTCCCCTTCTCCCTCCTTCCCCTCTCCTTCTCTTTCTCCTTCTCCTTCCCCCCTCCTTCCTTCTCTTCTCCTCCTTCCCCTTCTCCCTCCTTCCCCTCTCCTCCTTCTCCTCCTCCTCCTCCTCCTCCCGCTTCCCCCCTCCTTCCTTCTCTTCTCCTCTTTCCCCTTCTCCCTCCTTCCCCTCTCCTCCGTCTCCTCCTCTTCCTCCTTCTCCCCCCCCCCTCTCCCTTCCCTTCCCTCCTCTCTCCTCTCCCCTCCCCTCTCCTCTCCCTATTCTGAACAATAAACTGTTGTAAGTTGAGGACTACCTGTAATTTGGGAGCAGAACTAGGAATTCATCTGTAGGCATCTAAAGCTTCCTGAATAAGCAAGAAACTTGACCTGTCCTTCTGATTCCACTTGACCTCTTAACCATTATACCATAACTGTCTCTTCAGGCTTCTCCATCAAGGATCTTGGGATCCTGGTAATTCTTGAAGAGATGTCTAGAACTTCAACCATTGGTTGGAGAATTCTCAATGTTTGATTATATTTACAGGAGGCTGAGCTTGCTTTGTTTCGGTTGCCCCTTAGGACACGGACGGTTGGACGAGGACTGTGGGGATGACCGTCCACGCCTTCGAGAAAACCACCTCCTGGCAAGTCGTCTGGAACGAGATCAGGAGAAACTTCTCAGGTGACATATCTTTATGCTTGCGATACTTTTCCTGCTCCGCTTTAGCTCTAAAATTAGACCGTTTCTGCCCGCAGTTTTGCAGTCTGAAAGAGGCAGCTCTCAAAACCACCTGTAATGTGGAAATATATTTTAGCCACAAATGTAAGGAAAGCAAATAAAACCCGCTGTGAAAAATAGCAGGGAGAAAAACAGAATTGCCAAGCCAAAAAAAGCAGCTTAATTCAACAAGCTAACTTATCTAGTCTAAACAAAAACATTCTTGCTGGCTGATGGAGGGACAACTGAGAAGGGGCTGAGTAAACTTCCTAGGAAGTTCAGAAGTTATCTAGATATCTCCTCCAACTTCTCCTCTTCCTCCTCCTCCTCACACTGTTACCTAGTTAAGTTATGAAACATCTACAAGAAAACAACACAGTTCAGAGAACATCAAGGATCCCATAGTTCTCCTTCTCCTCCTCTTCCTCCTCCAACTCCTCCTCCTCCTCCTCCTCCTCCTCCTCCTCACACTGTTACCTAGTTAAGTTATGAAACATCTACAAGAAAACAATACAGTTCAGAGAATATTAAGGACCTCATCGTCCTTCTTCTCCCCTCCCCTTCCTCCTCCTCCTCCTCCTCCTCTGAACCTCTTCCACAAATGTCTTCCACCAGCCACTGAAGTGTTGTCATTCCCCTTCCTGATGAAGAATGGAAGGACCATGCTTGAAACCTATCAAGACTTGGGTCCCTAAGCCCCCCTCCTCTTTTTATTTTCCCCAGAGAAAGCAAAGAATTGGCTGATTTTGCTCGGATCCATCCGGCTACTTGTGCTACCAGTGGCTTAAACTCTAACCTCATGGTGACTGGGGGGCCACCCCTGACCAGTTCAGGACGGTGGACTGGTGACCCCACACCACATCTGGCGACCCATCCGTGGTTACCCAGAAGCAGCAGTTCGTCCATGTGGCTTACCGGCCATCCCTATGGTAAGGTGATCAAATGAACACAGAGTTGGCCTCTTGTTTAGACTGTCCATCAGGGGTGTGCGAATATTTCGTTCTGAAGGCTTTTCGGCATGAAATTTTGCGAAAGGGCCTGTTTCAAACCCCTTGGCGGTGTTTCAAGTTTTAAAAAGCCCATTCATTTCATGTTCTATAGCAGGGTTTCCCAACGAGTATAATGATGTCCAGCAATCTCATGCGTGTTGTTAAGACTCTTAGAAAATGAATTCTTTCAGCTTGGATACTGATCTTTTCGTTTTACCGAATTTCTCTTCTGCTCCCGTATTCGTTGCAGGGCACCCTTCTTTGCACCAAGGCATGGGCCCTGGCTTTTCTTCCAGCATGGGGGCAGCGCTCCCCTCTGCATACCAGTTTGCCAGAGATCCTCAATCCGGCCAGCTTGTCATGATCCCCAGTGAACACCTGACCCACTTTGGTAGGTACCCAAAGAGAATTGTACCTTCAGATGTGGAAGTTATTGTTCACGTAGCCTTTTAATAAGGTAGAATTAGCTGACGTGGTCATCTCTTGTCTGGCCCACCAGGAATGGCTGACAAGAGATATTTGTTGGGAAGTACCAGATATCAGCCTGGTAGGGAGGAGGGATCAAGCATGGCGTTGTCCTGGAGTCACTGTGCAATCACAAAATGGTTACAACTGAACAAGCCTAAGTTCCTTGGAGCCTTGTCTAATTGTTCCCAAGAGTAGGTTTGCAGCCTGGGGAGATTCTTGTATTATAGGCAGAATGTAATGAAGTAGTTAGCTTGAACTCTACACATATGGGCCTGGTTTTTTTTTATTTTTTATTTGATTTATATGCCGCCCTTCTCCGAAGACTCAGGGCGGCTTACAATGTGCTCAGCAATTGTTCGCATCTGACATGCTTTGGGTAAAGTTCATATGTGGCCAACCTGGTGGCACATGGGCCCATCTCCAGGATATCCACATGGCTTAGTCCTTGAAGTCTGGCTTCGATTGAGGTTGGGTTTTGAGGTCAATCTCTCCCTTCATTCCAGCAGAACTGATGGACCGTGCACCTCCTCTCTGGCCTGCCATATATTCTCCTACCAGGGGCTCCCTCCAGCACGCTCACCAGCTCCAGCTCTTATCTCACCAGCAGCTGATTCGTCAGCATGAGCTATACCTCCTGCAGCAACAGGCTGCGCATGCCCAGTTGGTGGTAGGTCCTAATCCTTGGGCTTCAACTCTTGCAACTGTCTTTGGAAAAACCAACCTCATCGGGTTCTCCTTTCTGAAACTAGATCTCCGGATGTGATGAATGGAGAAGGCCTGGCTAGATCCTAGTTAGCATTAATTAAACCAAGTAGACTGGTGTGGTGGAATGTAAGGGGGGGCGGGGTTTCCCAGAAGGGAGGGGCTGCATTCCAGAGGAGTAAGAGGCAACTCAGCTCAGATATCATGTGTGAGTGAAAGTGATTGAAGACAGCCCCTCCTCAATAGTTCCCAGAGTATATTGTAGATGCAGATAGTAGAGTCTTCGTTCTGGCAAGATTCTGTCTATAGGTGTGAAGCAATAAAGAACTCGGCTTAAGAGAATCACCATGTATCATTCTTGGCTTTGGACCTTATAGCTGGCCTTTCCACATCATTGTTATGTCTGGATCTTTACCGGACAATTTTTTAATATACGACAAGGTAGGACAGTTGGTGGAAAACCAAGTTGACTATGAGAAACTCCAACCCAACCTGTCATTCTGTCAAAACGTCTGCTCCCATGATTGTAGAAAGGAAATCACCTGTGTTCACAGGCATTTATCAGTTCTGATAAGCTGTGAAAACTTCAGGTTTTGCACAGTTGTCGCTGGGTCCTACCTAGTTTACTCCACCTAGCATCAGTGGAGAACCATGACTATTTGAGATCTCCTTTCTCCCAACAGGAGAGGCTAAAAGCCAGCGAACAGCGGGCAGAGATGGAAGAGAAGATAACTAAGCGCAACTTGGACAATGCAAAACCAGGTTTGCCAACTTCTGCCTCAACCCTTCTGCACCGGAAGCCCCCAGTTTTGTCTCCAAGCACTTCTGCGTCCTACAATAAGGTGGTTAGCCCCCCTCCACTATCACCCAGGTCCTCCTCCGTGTCGGTGCTCAAAGCTGAGGTCATCCAAAAGTTGGAGGAACCACCAAGCCAGCCAACCTATTCCTACCCCACGACTCCCATCACTCATCCATCTAGCCCACCTCCTGCTTCTCCACCGCCTGCCCCTAACCTCCCTCCGAAAGAAGAGGAGGAAACCGAGAACATGGAGAAGAAAGAGCTGGAACTGGAAAAAGAGACCTCTGCTTCATACCAGACGTTGTTTCCAGGTAGAAAGCTCCACTATTTTTTTTTAATCCACTTCCTTTTTTTAAAATTTTCTGTCTTGTCCTTTCCTAATTCTGCCTCTTTCTGAAAGCTACTTCTCTTTCTCTCTCCTCTCTCTCCTCTCTCTTTTTCTCTCTCTTTTCTGTCTCTCTCTCTTTCTCTCTTTCTCTCTTTCTCTCTCTCCTCTCCTCTTTCTCTTTTTCTCTCTTCCTCTCTCTCTCTTCCTTCCTCTCTCTCTCTCTCTTTCTCTCTCTTTCTCTCTCTCTCTCTCTCCTGCACTTGTGTGAGCGGCGGGTGGACGCACCACCACTTGCACAAATGGAGTTTGCACACTTGTGCTTGCCCCTGTCACTCACACAGAACCATCCCCTCTTTCTTCCCCCCCTTCCACTCGACAAAGCTGGAAAGGTTGAAGACCACTGTTGTTAGGGACTCTCTTGAGAAAATATGGGACTTGTCTTCCAGGTTTTCATCTTTTTGTGTCCTCTTGCAGAAATTCCATCCGGCTATCCCTTCCAGTCCCTTCCAGACTCCTTCAGAAGACACTACCCGTACCTTCTCCAGCCAACCGCAGCATCCGAGGCAGATGAGTTGGGCTCCGCTGTCCCTCTGCCGACCAGCAGTCCCGAGCGCTTGACCCTTTCTCCAGAGGTGAAGCCCATCCATCTTTCCCCATCCAAAATGGTCAAACCCATCCAGACCGTGGAGGACGAAGAATCCTTGGAAGAACGGGTGAAAACGGAGCTGGAGCTGGACAATAGCCAGGAAGAAGGTATCTGCGAACAGGATATGGAGGCCCTGGATATGGCAACCTCGGTTGCCCTCCCTGTTGAGGACACCAATGATTGTGATCTTCAGTTGCACCACGGCAAAGTCCTCAGGAGTTCAGACCATGAGGAAGTTCTCGAGGATTGTCAAGCTGCCTATCCAGGGATGTCCTGCTCAGTGGAAATGGAAGACCAAGCAGAAGAGACCAATGACAGTGAAACTTGCCCTATTCATGACTATGGTGGGAGTTTGTTACAGAGAGATCCTGAACAGTCTGAGATGGGGTTGGTTCCTCAGCCTGAGAAGTCACCATTGGCTGTAGAAATGCCCCATATCAGATCTCCCCCAAACAGAGAATTTCCCAGCATGCTTCAGGAAGAGGAGGAACCCATGGTAGAAGCCCCCATCTACAGGAATGAGATATATACCTGCCCAGTCCCATCTCTGGACATCAAAATTGATGACCCCTTGGCTGGTATGAATGCCTTAGCAGCAGCAGCTGAATTACCCCAAGCGTGTTCCTTGCTCACGAACAGCGATGGTGTCCCTCAGGAGGCGGTGGTGAACTTAGAAGTCTCTTCCAGCCTGTCTCCAGAACACACTTTTCTGCACGGAATTACCCTCTTGAGCGAAATCGCAGAACTGGAGTTGGAGAAACGGCGGCAGGAAACCGAAGGTGAGTAGATATGGACCCCATTACAAGACAATGTCCAAGGCTTAGCTTTGAGCTTCAAGCTCTTCTGTTCCTGCTCATGCGTGAAAGTTCAAGTCCATACGTGAAGGTCCAATTAAACTGATTTATTGCTAGGATCCAATCTGGGTTGGTCACCGAGACCAGAGGTTTCGTCTTCTGAGCTTCTGGACTTGTCCTGGAGCCCATCTTCAGGGAACTTTTCTTAAAGCTTAGAAGAACTATGGTGGCCTAGTGGTTAGAATGCAGTACTGCAGGGCTAGCTCACTGCTCACTCCAGGAGTTCGATTCTGAGCTGCTCAAGGTTGACTCGGCCTTCCATCCTTCCAAGCAGGGGTGCTATTTAGCAGGTTTTGACAGGTTCTGGAGAACCGGTAGCGGAAATTTTGAGCAGTTCGGAGAACCAGCAAATATCACCTCCGGCTGTCCCCAGAGTGGGGTGGGAATGGAGATTTGGCAGTATCCTTCCCCTGCCACGCCCACCAAGCCACGCCCACAGAACCAGTAGTAAAATAAAATTGAATTCCACCACTGCTTCCAAGGGGGGTGTGTGTTAAAATGAGGACCCAGATTATTGGGGGCAAGAGGCTGACTCTGTAAACCACTTCGAGAGGGATGTAAGTGATATATAAGTCTAAGTGCTATTGCTATTCATGACTTATTGCTACAGGATGTTGTATAGGAATCTTCTGAACTCATGCTTAGCCCCTGCTTGGAATTAGATAAGAGTCATCCAAATACAAGGAAGGTTGGATTTACATTTATTTATTTATTTATTATTTATTTATTTTATTTTTTATTTGATTTATATGCCGCCCTTCTCCGGAGACTCAGGGCCGCTTACAGTGCGCTAAGCAATAGCCTTCATACTTTTGTATATATTTATACAAAGTCAGCTTATTGCCCCCACAAACTGGGTCCTCAATTTACCTACCTTAGAAAGGATGGAAGGCTGAGTCAACCTTGAGCCTTGGCGAGATTCGAACCTGCAGTAATTGCAGGCAGCTGGTCTTAATAACAGGGTGCTTTAGACCACTGTACTACCAAGGCTCTTGAATTTGCTTAAGCATTTCCCTTGGTCCCTATCTGTCGGATGTCCCTCCTGTTCCTCATCACTCACTCACCCATCCTATCTCTCATGCAGGTCCAGAGAACTTCTCAGCTCATCCAGCCTTGGAAAGCCTGTTAGCTGCTGGTACCCAGATGCTGATGGAAGTTCTCTCCACCCCCTTCATGGATAGCCTGAAGAACATCCGTCTGCCTCGAGAACTGAACCCCAATAAGAAATACAGCTGGATGCAAAAGAAAGATGAGACGGTGAATAGGGTTGGGGGACCAAATTTGCAGAGATGTGGATGGGGGAAGTGGTTAGGAAGAGATGTGGATGGGGGAAGTGGTTAGGAAGAGATGACCTGAGGAATATCTCAGTAGCTTTCCTGATTTCTGACCTAGCCTCCCTTAAAAAGCAGGAAGCAGAGTCTCGGTCCCGGCAAAACCTCTTTCATTTACACGACTGTGAATTCCTTTCATTCACAGTCAGCAAGGCCTGTCCAAACAGTTTTTCAAAGGAATATTTATCAACACAGACCTTATCTCGCTTGGAAGGCTGCCACGTGAATAGTTTCCAAACGCAGTACAAGGCAAAACTTGGCACAGAGTCTCTCAGATTCACGGAATGAACTAATTGTTTCCTGCAAAAGCCCACTCCCCATTCGCTCCTCTTTTGTTTCCTATGGGAGGGGCCAATCACCTCCAAGATGTGGCTTTACTCCCTGCTTTCTTAGTTGTCTTCTGGCAGTTCTGTGCATACGTACATTGAGAACAGGCTCCAGCTGTTCCTCTGTCTCACTGCTGTCTAGGTCCCTCTCTGCCTCTGACGCAAAGCCCTCGTCCGAGCTTTCCTCAGCCCCCAGGACTGGTCCATGTTCCTCCCCAACCTCCTCACTGGTCCTCCGCTGGCCACCGGCGGGCCACAACACCTGACCTTTGAGGCATACCAAAGACTATATGGCAGCCAACGTGGCTCTGTCCGTCCTTTCTCATTGGAAGTTGCTCTTTGTGATTGGCAAAAAACAGTCTTCGTTTCCACTGAGGGCAGAAACCTGTTGGCAATTCAGAATTCAAGACTTTCTCCCATCTTCCGCCCTCTAGATAGGTTAGCCCCGTAGCTGGCCAAGAACCCTAGGAATTGCTAGGAACTTGATTCTGAATGGTAGCTAATGAATGGAACTAAGAGAAGAAAATATTTGCAGCTCAAGCTTGGACTGTACGGTCTTCGGTGTTCTCTGAGCTGCGTCGTTTTCTTGCAGACATTTCATGACCCAACTAGGTTACATCATCAGTGTTAGAAGGGAGGAGGACTAGGACTGTGGGGTCCTGGATGTTCTCTGTTGTTTTCTTGTAGATGTTTCATGACCCAATTAGGTTACATCATCAGTGCTAGAGAGAGCTTTGCTCTCTATTTATATAGAAGTGACTGTGAATTAACGGGACTGACCGATTTTTGCTTTTCCTTCTCTATCAACCCTTTGTTGTTTTCTTGTCTCAGATGTATTCCATAAAGTCGTCCATTGGGAACATGGATGGCATGGAGCTGGATTACAGGATGAAGTTAGCCGAGCTGCAGAGGAGATACAAGGAAAAGCAGAGGGAATTGGCGAAGCTGCAGCGGCGGAGAGACTCTGAGTAAGTCACCCAGGGACCTTCAGATTTCCTTCTGCACCTGCCTGGTGGGGCTGGGCAGTGGCACCATCTTTGAGTCTTGCACCATCTTGGCTTTTCCACCCCTCTTCTTGTGCTCCATGATACTCAAATTGGACCTTGAGAACGGAAGGGAAACCTTGTGGCTTGGCAATCTGATCTACTGGTTGGCCACGGGGCAGATGCTGTAGGCACTTCGTTAGCAATTGTGGCTTTCCGTGGGTTGTTTTTGAGTGTAGGTCGGTGTAGTGGTTTGGTGATGGATCATGGCTTTCTTCTTCTTCTTCTTCTTCTTCTTCTTCTTCTTCTTCTTCTTCTTCTTCTTCTTCTTCTTCTTCTTCTTCTTCTTCTTCTTCTTCTTCTTCTTCTTCTTCTTCTTCTTCTTTTCTTCCTTTTCTTCTTCTTCTCCTCCTCCTTCTTCTTCTTCCTCCTTGTTCTCTACTTCCTCCTCTACTTCCTCTTCCTCTACTACTACTACTTCTTCTCCTTCTCCTTCTCCACCTCCTCATCTTTCTATCTATCTTCTCTCTCTCTTTCTTTCTTTCTTTCTTTCTTTCTTTCTTTCCCTCCCTCCCTCCCTCCCTCCCTCCCTCTTTCTTTCTTTCTTTCTTTCTTTCTTTCTTTCTTCCTTCCTTCCTTCCTTCCTTCCTTCCTTCCTTCCTTCCTTCCTTCCTTCTTTCTTTCTTTCTTTCTTTCTTTCTTTCTTTCTTTCTTTCTTTCTTTCTTTCTTTCTTTCTTCGTAGCTCTTGGTTAACAGTCAAGTGTGTGGTTTTTTTTAAGGGAAAAGCATGATGAGAAAAATAGAAGCTTGGCAAAACGAGGTCCAGGAAGGCCCAGAAAACGGAACCATGGATCAAGCGCTCTGTCGCCCCCTAAGGAGCGAGGGAAGAGTGACGGCAGGAGTGGAAAGTAAGGTTGGGCTGTGGGGCGGGAAAACGGATTGTAGCAGGGATCCCACGCTGGCTGGGTTGCCTTCTCTCTGCCCCAAACATGGGTGCCAGCTCCTCTTTTGGCACAGTGTTTTGGCAGTTGGGGTGCCACCAGGATGACTCAGGCTTGTCATGTGGAGTCTTATGGTAGAAATGTTGGTTAAGCAGTAGGTAGGACCACCGTGGGGGAAACTGTTGTGGTCTGGAGGATGTGTTGATCTCTGAGTAAAGAAAGAGAGAGAAGCAGGAGTAAGTTCTCTGTATTTAGGGCAGCGTATGGGTGAAGAAATGGAGGTAGTGACAGGTTTTATTTTCCTGGGCTCCAAGATCACTGCAGATGGGGACTGCAGCCAGGAAATTAAAAGAGGCTTGCTCCTGGGGAGGAAAGCTATGGCAAATCTAGACAGCATACTAAAAAGCAGAGACATCGCCCTGCCAACAAACGTGCAAATAGTCAAGGCTGTGGTTTTCCCCGTTGCAATGTATGGCTGTGAAAGTTGGACCATAAGGAAGACTGAGCATCAAAGAATGGAGGCCTTTGAACTCTGGTGCTGGAGAAGACTCCTGCGAGTCCCTTGGACTGCAAGGCCATCCAACTGGTCGGTCCTAGAGGAGATCAACCCTGACTGCTCTTTAGAAGGTCAGATCCTGAAGAGGAAACTCAAATACTTGGGCCACCTAATGAGAAGGAAGGACTCCCTGGAGAAGAGCCTCATGCTGGGAACGACGGAGGGCAAAAGAAGAAGAAGGGGACGGCAGAGAATGAGGTGGCTGGATGGAGTCATGGAAGCAGTCGGTGTGAGCTTAAATGGACTCCAGAGGATGGTGGAGGACAGGAAGGCCTGGAGGAACGTTGTCCATGGGGTCATGATGGGTCGGACACGACTTCGCAACTAACAACAACAACAAATGGGTGAAGGGTGGACTTCCATTGGGAATGCTGTGGATGTTGGATTTTGTTGGATTTCGAACTTGTTTTCCTTTGTCACGAGCGGAAGAGAAACATACCTGTGTTGGGATATGCTTTGGTCTTGCTTTGCCCTGTCTGTGGTGCTGCCTCTGTTTCCCTTTTGTTCTGTCTTTGCTTTCTCGCTGATACATTTAGAACTTGGCTTCACCTTTGCTTAAGGTCCTGCATCGTTGTCATTCTTCAACCTTGCCCTGATGTTTCAGATATTTCAAATGAGGGAAATTAAAGAAACCTACTTGGTCTGGATATTCTAACCTGGTTATCCTTCTTACCTTCTTTTTTTTCCTCACCTCAAGCTTTTGCAAAATCATGGTGTGAAGGTTCTCCTCTCCTTCTCCTTCTCCCTCTCTTCTCTCTTTCTCTCTCTCCCTCCTTCTCCCTCTTCTTCTATCCTGCTGGTGATGCTACCAATATGCTCCCGTGGTCAATCTCTTTCCTTTTCTGATGTTTTCAGGCTCAGCAAATCCCTGTTGCTTTCCGAAGACTCAGAAATGGGCGAAGGGCTGGAGGAGAAGCACCGAAGTCTTCTCCTGGATGAGGAAGAGGAGGGAGAGACCAGGAGTGGGAAGACGAAGACCAGGCATCGGAGTTGGGATGAGCAAGACCTCTTGATGAACTTCTCCAGCGAGGTGAATCTTCTACTTTTGAGACAATATGGCTGAGCCAGAACAAAATGGAAGGGGGATTTGTTGTTATTATTTAGTCACTAAGTCGTGTCAGACTCTTTGTGAACCCATGGACCATAGCAGGCTAGGACCTTTGTCCCCCACTATCTTCTGGAGTTTGTCATTGCATTGATGACACTTATCCAACCATCTCATCCGTTGCCATCTCGTTCTCTATTTGTTTTCCATCTTTACCAACGTCAAGGTCTTCTCCGATCGGAAGATAGCAAGATTTAATTTTTTCCTTCCAGATTTAGGCCTGAGTAGATTACAATTGCCATGATTGTCATCTTCACTTGAGCAACTGAATCAGCTGGGTGGATAAAGTTGTTGAAATAGTTAGTTTTGACTATTCAGTTGTGTCCGACCCTTGCCAACTTTATAGGTGAGTGGTCTCCATGCTACCCAGCTTCCTTCAGTGGTTGAATATTCAGCTTAGTATCAAGCCAGTGTGTTCTTTGCTTGCCTCTTCTTCAAGGAGTTTGCAAGCATGACACGATATAGTCTTGCGATTTTGGCTTCTTGTGATGTTTCTGGCTTTACGTATTGAAATAAGCTGGATGTGAATCCCTGTCTTGTGACCTAGGCCCAAGTAGTTATTACCAGACACAATCAGTCCTAAACAAACAGATTTTATTAGAACAGCTGAGAATTACTTCAAGAATTACTTCATTCTCAGATTAGTCCAAATTAAGTCCAAAACGAATTCTTCATTAAACAGTCCTTCTGCACTTATCACCAACCTTTGTCTTCTTTGGCACCCTGCCAAAGGCTTTTCTTGGCAATAGTTGAGAAGCAAGAGACGCCGACATGAAACAAATGTAGCAATGTTGCTTTCCTACAAAGATCCCAAGAGCATTTGCTGCTCTTTTAAGCCTTCTGGGAGGGGACAATCATCTCTTGGCTTTACTCCTGAGTCATCCTTTTTGCTTTAGCTGCTCTTTGCCTTCTGGCAGCTCTGCACATGCTCGCACTAGGAACAGGCGCCTCCTGTTCCTCTGCTATCCGCCTCTGGAGGCTTCGGAGTCCGTGCATCACTCCCAGATGGCCTTGGCCCCATCTCTGCCTCCGACACAGAGCCCTCGTCTGGGCCTTCCCCTGACTCCAGGACTGGCCCATTGTCCTCCCCAGCCTCCTCACCGTCTGACTCCGCTGCCAGCTCCGTAGGCTGCTGGTGGACCACAACACCCTAGGAGCTATCATCAAGCATTCCCTTTCCTCAATTTGAGGTCTTCTGGATGGGTTGCACTCCCCAAATTCCAGTGCTGGAGATGAAGCCATTGGAGAAGGCTTCAGAACCTAGCTCAGATTTCTTAGAAATTCTAGTGGACTTCACCTCGAGATTTCTGGATGAAGAAGTCATTCCTTGCGTGTCTTCCCTTGTTTTCTTCCATTTCTGCTCATTCTTCTTCTTCTTCTCTTTTTTTCCCCCCCTTCTCTTTTTGCAGCTCAAGATTAAGAAGAAGAAGGTGGCCTCAGATCAGGAACAACTGGTGAGCAAGCTCGACAAAGCCCTGTCGCTCACCAGGCGCAGCAAGCTGAAATCCCCGTTCAAGTTTGTGGACGGGTCCAGAGGGAGGCAGAAAAATGGCAGCTCTTACAACAACCGATACCTGTCCCCCCATGGTGCCTTGTTTGGCAAGGATGCCAAAAAGAACTTGGCTAAAAGCCTCAGCTTCTCCTTGAAAGCCTCCAAAGAAGGTAAAAACAAAATGGCGGTCAAAATGAAGAAGTTGGAGGTGGGGCTAAAAATGAAAGGCCACCACTTGAAGGTTTCCAACTCACCTGCGATATCTGAAGTGAGCAGTTATTCCTACGGTAAGTAAATTTTAGTCTCCTAGTTTCTTCTCCTCGCTGTTTTTTGGTGGGTTGTCTTTAACAGACTAACCAAGTTGGAAGGGACATCGGAGGCCCTCTAGTCCAACCTCCTTATAAATGGTTGTCCAATCTCTTCTTGAAAACCTCCATTGATGGAGCACCCACAACTTCTGGAGACAAGCCGTTCCACTGATTAATTGTCCTCACAGTGAGGAAATTTCTCCTTAGTTCTAGGTTGCTTCTCTCCTTGATTAGTTTCCATCCACTTTGGAGAATACTTTGGAGAATAGGTTGACTCCCTCTTCTTTGTGGCAGGCCCTCAAATATTGAAAGACTGCTTATAATTTAGTCTGATTTAAGAGGAGGAATGCTGCACATTCCTGTTATTTTTCCTGGATCTGACAAAAACTGATTTGGATTATTATTAGTATAATATTATATTAATAAAGATCCTGGTTACAGGATTTCCAGGCCTTTCGCATAATTTGCATCCTGATCCTTCAGATCCAGCGATACCTCTTCTACGGTCCTTTTCCTGACACATAGACACCCCTGAATTGTTACTTCTAATGTGGCAGTCTAGAAAAATCATTAAAACAGATGGGAAATAATCATAATAATTGCATTGAATGCACTGAATATTGATGTAATTTTACTGGAGTCAGTTTAATTCTTTGGTCTGGTCTGCTCCGTCTTTTAGAGCAGGATAGATATGTCCCTCAAAGATTTAAGGGCGGCCCTTGACCCCAAAACTTTGAATAATGGACAACCACACTTGAATTGGATGTGAATAATAGACAACCAGCTTTGAACTAAAGGTGTTGGGTGCTGAACATGGAATCGGTGTGCCAAGCCACCATTTTCGAATCCTCTTCCATATTCTGATGTCTGATGCAGTGCTTAAAGTTGTCCCAAAGATGCTTTTTCAAAAGACTTTGTTCTTGCTTGAAGATGTTTCGCTTTTCGTCCAACGAGCTTCCTCAGTCCTGATGGACTATGGTGGAAGATGGAAAGATTTATATTCCCTGCAGTCCTCTGCTCGTTGGTACTCACTCTGAGAGTCATTGAGGCCTCTTGGGAGGTTCATCTCTGCCCTCAGTCTCACCTTCCACCATTCAGTCAGATCTGAAGAAGCTCCTTGGATGAGAAGCGAAACGCCTTGAAGGAGGAGAAACAAAGTCCCAGTTACCTTTTGGAAAAAAGCAGGGGTGAAATGCTACCGGTTAAAAAAAAAAAGCTACCGGTTCATTTGAACCGATATTTCCGACAATCAGCTATGCCGCGTGGTTTAGCTTTGCTAGGAAAGCTGCTTTCTAATGAAGCTAAATCGCGCGGCGCGGCTGATCCCTCCCTCGCTGCTCTATTTACCCAAGCCTCCTTCTGGCGTGTACTGTGCATGTGGATGTGCGTGCACAGAGTGTGCATTTGGCACGCAGTGCTCATGCGCGGCCAGTAAACCGGTAGCAAGCCGGTTCAGATTTCACCACTGGCAAAAAGCACCTGGATGACTGAGAATCTCTACAGACAGTGCTTAAAAAGTTGGCAATGATGTTTGTGTTTCTTTTCTTTTCTTTTTTAAACCAATAACTAATTGACCCCAGATACAGATTCTGAGGAAGAGGAGGAATCCCTGAAGGATGAGTTGTCTTCTCATTCCCCGACCAGTGCCAGGATGAGACCTTCCGGCCTCTATAGCGTAATGGCCCCTAAATGCAGCAGGATCTCCGACATCTTCAAAACCGGGAAGAAAAACGTCACCTCAACTAGGACTCTCAAATCTAAAATGGCTGCCCATAGAAAGCGGGAATTTTGTTTACTGTCCAGAGAGGCCAAAGCTGGATCGTCATACAGTGATTCTTCGGAGGACTCGTTCGATCAAGGTTACTAGCTTATAACACAAAACCCAACCCCTGAATGCCTAGGTTTGAGTGTGAATGGGAAGGAGAAGGAGGAAGGGAAGGGGGTGGTTGATTGGCCATTTGAAATGGCGCTGTTGGATGCCCAACTCGTTGGTGCCATAGAAGACTTTTTTGGGTAGCTTTATGATTGATCACTAGTCTTTACCTACGCCGACAAATCCGCTCGTGTCACACAACCGTTTTGTTCCTGATCAGCTCCCTTCCAGGGGGTTTCCAGTCTCTTTTTCCGCACACAAGTACACTTTTTTCTATTTCTTTTCTTTTTTTCAAAAAAAAAAAAAAAAGAAACCTCATTTCTTGTTGCCATCGCTGTTGTTATATGTGGCTTATAATTTCCCCCCCCCCTTTTCCAAATTTACTTTTGGCATGTGTTAGAGGGCATGGGAGAGGAACTGTGTAAATTAGAATATCTGTTTGTGTGGGTGTGCCCCCCCCTCCCGAACCCCCCCCCCGAGATGTTTGTACTACAATTTTGGTACCAAGCTTTTTATTAAAAATATCCAGTTTGTTTTTAACTAAAACCGTCTGCCTTGTCTCTCTTGCTGTGTCTCTTCAGGTAGCTTGATGCTTCACTCCATCTCGCTGTCTCACCTCATTCCCAAAAGATTTAGGGGAAAACAAAAAAAAACAACAACAACAACAAAAAGCAATTAACAAAATTGTGATGCGTTTTTTCCTATTATTCAAATATCCCTGGCTTCAGTTCTCTATTTTGCAGGAGGAAACAGACAAACAAATCTTTTATCAGCTGATCTCGTCTTTCCTTTAAAAAAAAAAAAACATGAAGCACAGCTTCGTAGGTTGTGCGTAAATTATGGTAGAGTGGGTTGGGCCGTTTTGTCCCTTGTATAGATACTGTTGCATTTTCATATATATATATATATATTTATTTTTTTACAAATGGCTTTTTTATTTTGCCAAAGACACACAGACACACACAACCCCCCCCTCCCTCATTACGCTTCGAAACCTTAATAGCTTTCAACTCCATCCATGAAACGCCCGTGTCGTGGTCACTTCCAAATGAGGGTCTAAGAAAAGGTTCAGCCCCTTTTCATTTCTCCTCTCGATAAATTCAGCTTGAAAAGAAATGAATGATGATGTCAGACAACCAGCTTACGAAGAGCCAAAGCGACGACTTAAACGGGATCTAATATTTACAGAGAGAATATACCTGCCGAATATAGCTCCTCATTGGCGACAGGAAAGGCATCTGGCCAGTAAACACTCAGCTCCCTTCCGTTGCCCAGACTGAATGGGGTTGTTAAAAGATGCTGATGAAGAAAAGTGCAATTCTTTTCTTTTCTTTTTTTTCTTTTGTTAGATCTGTTCTTCAGGTTTGGTAAAGTCAAGGAAGAAGGCCATGTTTCTAAAAAGGTCCCAATGGGCCACATCTCGCCGTCCTCCTACCCAACTTCCTTTTAACCACTTTGATCATAATAGAAAAGGTCAAAGCTTGACCTTCCTTGTAGCCTCTTTTTGCTCTCTTCCCTTTTCCTAAAGGTGTGCACTTCAGTTGGTTACGGTAGATGGAAGCATGTAGTAGTAATTAAAAAATCCCCCCCCTCTAAAATTGAATTAGCTCCATCCTGGAGCTCAACAACTCCTGATTTGATATACTTAGCCTTGGTGTTTTCTTGGCAGCTCTGAGTTACTCTTTGCATTCTTCAAGAATGGGACATTATCATCACCATTACTACTACTTTTTACTGTTTGAAGAGATCCTTATGAGGGGGGGTAGCTCCGTTAAGGCTTGGAAGCTAAGAGTCTCTTCATGTTGAGTAGACCAACTGTGATAAGATCTCCTGGACTTTTGTTAACCATTCCATCAGTTGCTCTTTGTCTAAATGGACAAAGTAACTCTTGGAGAACTTCTCCAATGGAAGAAATAAATCAACGAAACTAAATAGACGTTTCCAGAAGCTCTTTTCTCCAAGAGAGGGATTGAGGGAGAGGAAAGGTTAGACCGTTTCCAGAAGCTCTTTTCTCCAAGAGAGGGATTGAGGGAGAGGAAAGGTTAGACCTCAACCAAAGCCTTCCTAGCTTGACTGATTGATTAATTGATTTTGAATTTATTGGCCGCCCAACTCCTGACTAACTCCCTTTAAAGGCTGGAATACGATGTAGGCTTAGCTTGAATACAAGCCCCATTGGATTCTATGGGATTGCTTTCTAAGTACATCTGAACTCTGCGATGCTATTATTTTGACTCTCGAAGCCCCAAAATAAGAGTGTATGTATACGTGTGTGCATAGACACACATACATACACAAACACACACACACAGATGCCATTTTTGCCTTTTTGACCTCATTTGGATAGCACTTCCCTTTTTTCGGACATCTTCAAATTTTGTTTCCTTTTGAGCATCAACCCATTTCACCTTGCAAATTAGAGTCAGCGAGAGCCAAATCGATTAAATTTTTTCCAATCCAAATGTGAACAGAGGGGTCTGGTCTGGGGGAGAGGGGTGGAATAGGAGGGAGGGAGGGTGGGAGAAATTGAATCTCTTTTTGCCAAAAAAAAAAAAAAAAAAGTCTGTGCAGAAATATATATATATATTTACATGTTTTCTTTGGAGGTTTGTTTTAAGGGATATTTGTGTAATAGCTTTGCTAATGCCTTTCCCTGATTTTACTAAAACCATTAATAACCTCAGCTTTTCAAGCTTGCTTTCGCTCTTCTTGCAGCTGCTTGACCCAACTTTTCACCCCTGGTCCCTTCTCATGATGCTTTGAGTGTCTCTGTCGCTCTCTTACATTTGCTCTCCCGCCTCCACAGCTCAGCGAAAAAAAAAAATCTCTGAGTCTTATCATGTAGGTAGGCAAAATTAGCTTTCTCTCTTTCTCTCTTCTGTAAAAACTTGGCAATTTTGCAATGATGGAACTGGGAGGTGGGGGTCTCCTCCTTCCAAATGCTGGAGTTCCACCTGGGGTTGAAGGACCACAAGAGGAGGGTGGGACATTGGAGAAGACATTTCGACATCCTTTCCGGGAGTTTCAGAAGGATGGTGGAGGGACCAAGGCATGGCCAGAAGTTTGGGAGCGTTCGTTAACAAAACTGGGATCCATTCATGGTACTTTCTTCTTCATCTTCCCAATCTAAATTGGGGGAATTCTGAGATGGGAGAAGTTGGAGTTGGGTAGTCTCCTTGTTCCTCCCATTCCACTTTTGGAACTCCTGAACAGGAATGGACGTTGGCTCTTGACTGCAGAAGGGTGTTTGCTGTTCCTGCTACCTACATGGCAGATGTTTACATCGCAAGCTTAAAATGGCCATGCACATTATTTTTTACCTTAGTATTAAGCGCCGTGGTGGTGCAGTGGTGAGAAGGCAGAATTGCAGGCTGCTTCTGCCAGCTGCCGGCAGTTCGACAGTTCGATCCTGACCAGCTCAAGGTCGACTCAGCCTTCCATCCTCCCGAGGTGGGTAAAATGAGGACCCAGATTGTTGGGGGCAAGAGGCTGGCTCTGTAAACCGCTTAGAGAGGGCTTGTAAAGCACTGCGAAGCGGTGCTTTACAAATCTAAGTGCTCTTGCTATTTTCTGGCAAAACACACTATAATTTTTCCCCCTCTTGGTATTCTCTCTCTCTCTCTTTTTTTTTTTTCTGGAGAAGGCTATTTGCAAACTTGCCCCTTCCCGTTCCCCGTCTCCCCTTGCAAAGTTCTCTAAAATGGATCCGAGAAGAAGAGACCCCCATCCTCCAGAATATT
Organism: Pantherophis guttatus; assembly: GCF_029531705.1. The sequence goes on from NW_026844103.1 coordinate 890,557, forward strand.
TAACGATTGTTTAAAAAAACAAAAACAAAAAAAACGGTGTAATCCTGAGGATAAGTAGCAGGGATCGAGTAAACCCTCTTCTGGCGTCAGCGCTGTGAAAATAGCACCCGATAAAAAGCCACGCAAATAAATGTCTTTGCTTTTTTTTTTTTTTTGCAAAACTCCTGTCCAATTCTGCAATAAAGGTGAACCAGATGTGGAGGTCAACAGCTGTTCTCAATTCTGCCTGGCTCTAAGCTTTCTGGGTTTGTTTGCAACATTTATGATAACTGTGCCTGTGTTTGATCTCATGTATAAGTGTTAAATATATATATATGCGTATATATTTAACGATGCCGAATTAATCTTCAATGTGCTTTTTTTGCTACCTGCTATTCTGTCATTCCTGAGCCATGCTTTTTCCAGTCATCTTGTTGCCTTATGTAGTAATTTAACAAATGTCTGTCTGCTGTTTAACCAAAGTATTATTTTCCTCATTTTTTTATTTTTGTTTTACTGCTGAGTTTTGAAGCCTGAATTGAAAGTACTGCAAGAAAGTCTGACCTTCTATACCAACCGGGGGCAATTTATTCCATCCATGGCTACCTGTAACAGATTGCATGCCCAAACTACCTTGCTGGAATCTTGATCCCTGTCCGAGTTTTCAATCCTTTAAACCAATAGGTTACTAGTCCTCATGGTTCAAGGGTGAGAAATCATTCATTTCTGACTCAGAGGGAAATTTTGGCAGTCAATCTTCTCTTCCGATGAAACCAAAAATGGCTTGTGTGAACGATGCAACTCCCATCAGGAAAAAGGCATAGCTAATTTTGGTTTTTTTCCTCTCCAACGGGAAAAAAAATACAATGACTGCACAAATCTTAACTGCTAAGAAAGAATTGTTGCCTGTGATTTATGAATGTCTGGGGTTTTTTTTTTTTTAATGCCCGTTCTTTAATTTTAAAAAATGCATTTGTGTAGTTTAGCAAAAGACGTCCTAGAGAGAGAGAAGGAAGATATTAAAATGTGCAGCCGAAGTGCCTTCCTTTAATTCAATGCATAGAGCTGTAAACTGACCCAAATACATTAATGGAAATGTTAGCTGTGTCTTTTTTTAAAAAAAAAAAATGCAATAAATATCATGCTGCAGATACAAAGGGTTGGGAAATCCCAGAAGAGACCTGGCAGGTCAGTTTCATTGTGCTGCCTAAAACTGATGTACTGTGGTGTATTTTGTTAGTAGTGTTTAAAATTCCCCTAGCTCAGAATAGAACAACAGAGGTGGAAGGGACCTTGGAGGTCTTCTAGTCCAACCCCCTGCTTAGGCAGGAAATCCTACACCACTTCAGACAAACGGTTATCCAACCTCTTCTTAAAAACCTCCAGTGTTGGAGCATTCTGAAAATTTTTAAGAAGATGTTGGATAACCATTTGTATGACTTTATTTCAATCTCCATGCTGTGACATTTCACTTTTCTGTTGGATGCTGGCTAATTTTTTTGTAAGCCGTTATTCACAAATGTCATCCTTCCTTTTGATTAGTTTGGTTCAGAATTAACCACATTTTGAAATGGGTTAAGTAGTTTTGAAGCTGGTGCCCATAGTTGCGCCAATTAGATAAAACAGGAAGTGTTATTACTGTAACGAAAGATTTCCTGGTTGTTTTGTGTGATGGTGGAGGACAGGTGTTGGCCTGTCCAAAGAGAGGAGGAAAAAGTTTCCAAGAGTTTATGTTGACTACTGACTTGGGGATTATGGGACTTGAAATCCAGAATATCAAAGAGGTCCCAGTTTGGAGGAGATGATCCTTAGATTATCTCTGGCTTAAAAGAAAAAAAGATTCTGTGTTTTTTACAGAAAACCATTCTTCTCTGTTGGGAAACAAAATTCTTATCTATATTTCGAAAGCTGAGTTTGATATCCATTGTACCATTTGGCATTTTGTTCCTTGTTTTTTTCCCCCTCCTTACTCCTTGTAGTCAGTAGCAATAACTTGGTGGGTAGATGCAAAGTTTTTGTTTCATGGACATTTTCTGGAGGCCTCTTTGTCTAAGGCAGGGGTCGGCAACCTTAAACACTCAAAGAGCCATTTGGATCCATTTCCCACAGAAAAGAAAACACCGGGAGCCACAAAACCTACCGGGAGTTGAAAAGCTCGTGCCGGTTGGTGTTGAATATTGGCGGTTGTGACACATATTTTGAGCGACAGGGAGCCTCAGCAGAGAGATGAAAGAGCCACATGCGGCTCCAGAGCTGCGGGTTGCTGACACCCTGGTCTAAGGTTTCCTTAGGTCCAAAGAACTTCCCCCCTCTTTTTGCAACTGTCCAGAAGTAGGCCCTTACATTCTAGTCTTCTAAAAAGCAAAACAGAGATGTCTCCAGTGGAGAACTTCTCAATAGAACTGCTTTTCTGCATTTGTATGAAATCTTGGAAGATTACTCTTCTGTGCCTAACAAGCCTTTGTAGAATTGTGTTCTTGAGAACTGAGATAGCCTCCAACTTAAGATGGAAAGATCTTACCTCCGTATCATCCATGGGGTTTGAGGTCCCAGTGATAGATAAACAGCTTTTGTTGCAATGGATCCCTGGGAAGGGAAGGAAGGAAAACTGAAGGAGGTCTCCTTCCCATCGTCTTTTGCATGACCTCTCCTTTTGCTGGGATTCTTCTCGTGGCAAGACTTGGAGTCTGGAGTGCAAAAATTATGGACCTTTTGTAGTCAGAAAGGGGTGCATGGAACAGTCTTGAGGTCCATCGGGGGTAAAAGATGGTCTGATTTGAAACCTGGTTTCAGGTTTATGAGAGTTTCTCATCTTGTCACCTTCAGATTCTAGCTCGGAAGAAGAGGAGGAGGAGGAAGAGGAAGAAGATGATGATGATGAAGAAGAAGAAATGGAAAGCTATGGGGCAGTGGTCAATGAGAGGCTTTCCCCATCAGCTTTGGATGAAAGTGGCTTGGGACTCCTAGCCAGGTTTGCAGCGAGCGCCATCCCAAGTCCCATCATTGTGCCTTCGGTGTCCCTCGTCCAACTGGAAGCCAAACAGAAAGCCAAGAAGAAGGAAGAAAGACAAAGCCTGTTGGGTATGTTGGCCATTGTGCAGTGAGAGATGACCCAATTGGGGGGTCATCTTCTCCAATAGCAAAACTGCCCTGAAGGCAGCATCCTTCCAAGTTAGATTGATTTGTTCTAAATCACCACAAGCTACTTAATGCAAGATAACTGTACCCTAGGACTCTTTCTTTCTTTCTTTCTTTCTTTCTTTCTTTCTTTCTTTCTTTCTTTCTTTCTTTCTTTCTTTCTTTTCTTTTCTCTTCTTCTTCTTCTTCTTCTTCTTCTTCTTCTTCTTCTTCTTCTTCTTCTTCTTCTTCTTCTTCTTCTTCTCCGCAAACTGCATTCTCTTCTAGCACTGATAATGTTCTCTAGTTGGGTCATGAAAAGTCTGCAAGAAAACCAACCAAACTCGGAGAGCACTAAGGACCCCACAGTTCTCCTCCTCCTCCTCCTCTCCGCAAACCCCACTCCCTTCTAGCACGTATCATGTTCTCTAGCTTCCTCCTTCCTCCTCCTCCTCTCTAAGTGTTTTCGGAATGGGAGGGGGCTGTTTTCCACAGGAAGACGGATGACTTGACAGCCTGCAGTCCTTTTCCCCAAATCAATCCTCTGAAAAGAGAGCAATCTCTCTCCCATCCTTCCCTCTCCCAGAATTCCCAACAGTCCCGTGGAAGTTGTAGTCTGGACACCCTTGGCAAGGAAGTAAAGTATGTGCTTTGGAAGAGAAGGGAAAGGCCGGGGGGTTTCCAAGAGGTGCAACTGTGGAGGAAGAGAGTTTCAAGGATCGGAAGGGGATTTCCGGGGGGGTTTGTGTCCTCCCAGTGGCTGGGGAAACTGAGGCACAGCCAAACCTTCCGAAAGGAAGGTGGGGAAAAATCCTTAACTCACACATCTGATTCTTAACGGGTTCTGCTCTTCGTAGCAAATTTTTAAAAGCGTCTTGAAGTTGCCGTCGCCAGCCTAAATCCAAAATCCATTTCTTTCTTTCTTTCTTTTTTTTGCTATGTTGAGGCTTGAAAACCAGTAGCTGAGTACTCCGAACAATATTTCACAGAGTGATTCCTCTGGCTGACAGATCCCTTTTTTTTTTAAATTTCCCCTCCTAGGGACCGAGTTTGAATATACGGACTCTGAAAGCGATGTGAAGATCCGGAAGAAATCTCCAGCGGGTTTACTCCACGGGAAGAAAGGGTCACTAGATCAAGGTCCATCTGCGAGCACCATGGAGACCTCCACAGGCAACACCTCGGACAGGACCAAGATGGCGCCTGAGAAGAGCCGGAAGCTGAAGAAATTCAGGTCATCCAAAGACCTGAGTTTCGAATTCGGGTTGGAGGTCAACGACGACGATCCTTGGAATCGGCGACGGAGCGAACGGATCTTCCTTCACGACGCGACCACCTCAGCTGGCTTGGCCTCCACCGCCCCGGCCAGCTCAATTCCGGTTTCCAAAAATGGACGTTGCCTGAAGGGGGGAAACCTTTTGAGCCCCAAGAAGGAGGGGAACAAGGGGAAGGAGAGGAAAGAACTGAGCAAGGTAGGAACTGGGGTGAGTGTGTGGGGGGTGGGGGTGGGCTGGGGTTGAGAGGAATGTTGGTAGGAGGAGGGAATTTCTGGCCATTTGGGCCATTTTGGACTTCTGTTCTTTTACTTTGAAAAAAGATGACCCCAAATGGGATGGATTTAAAAATAATGATAATAATAAGGCAGGAAAAATTAAAAGAAAAAATTTTCCCCATGAAAGACCAAGTTAGAGACATATGGTCATGGATGGAGCAAAAATCCTTCCTTCCTTCCTTCCTTCCTTCCTTCCTTCCTTCCTTCTTCTTTTCCTTTCCCTTCCTTCACTTTTTCTCTCTTCTTTTTCTTTCTTTCTTTCTTTCTTTCTTTCTTTCTTTCTTTCTTTCCTTCTCTCTCTTTCTCTCCTTCCTTCCTCCCTCCCTCTCTCCCTTTTCCTTTCCCTTTCCCTTCCTTTCCTTTTCTCTCTCTTCTTTTTCTTTCTTTCTTTCCTTCTCTCTTTCACTCTCTCCTTCCTTCCTTCCTTCCTTCTTCTTTCCCTTTCCCTTTCTTCCTTCCCATTTTCTTTCTTCCTTCCCATTTTCTTCCTTTCTTTCTTTCTTTCTTTCTTTCTTTCTTTCTTTCTTTCTTTCTTCTTTCTTTCTTTCCTTTTTTCTCTCTCTCTTTCTTTCCTTCCTTCCTTGTCTCTCTCTCTCCTTCCTTCCTTCCTTCCTTTTCCTTTTCCTTTTCCTTCCTCTTTCTGTTTCTCTTTCTCCCTCCCCAAGCCAGCAGTCCGTTACCACCTCTGTATCTTTCTCCTTTTGTCTTGCAGAAGAAGAAAAATAAAGAAGGGACCGTCTGCTCTTCCGCTGGCTCATCCTCTTCTTCCTCTTCTTCCTCTTTGCTTTCTCCTCTGGGCATTGCCAGCTCCCTGCCGGATCTGCGTGCCAGCTTGGCCAGCTCTTTGTCCTCCAACAAGAAGAACAAGGGCAAAGCTAAGACTAAAGAGGCCAAGAAGGAGGTGAGAATCAGAGCCAGCAAAAAAAAGGGAGGGGGGCTCACCCCATTTCTGCCTTCCCCAATGAAGCAGGAACTTTGTGCTAGATCTGAATCCCAGGCAGACACTTGTAACCATTAGGCCACATGGTCACTCTAGCCCGTGATGGCAAACCTATGGCATGTGTGCCCAAAGTGGCACGCAAAGCTATGATGCCTGGTGCGTGTGGCCTTCATCTTTTGGGTTTCTGGCACGCATACGCGCACGATGATCACTTGCCCTTAGTGTGTGTGGCAGTGCCAAAAAGCGGCGTGCACATGCGCGCCGGCCAGCTGATTGTCAGGTGTGCAAGCACGCCAGAATCCGGACGTTCGGCTTTCCCTGGAGCGCAATCAGTGGTGGGTTCCTCCCGGTTCGGTCCGGTTCGGCTGAGCCGGTAGCGGTGACGATATGACGTCACCAAACCGGTTCTCCCCCCCCGCCCTAAACCCACGTTATTCTTACCTTTTATTTGGTCCCACCCCCAATCTATTGCTGCCTCCTGAGTCCCAGCTGATGACTAGAGGGGAAAAACCTGTTTAAACTCTTGCCGGGGGGGCTTCAAAGGGCCGCCCTACAGCTGATCAGTGTTACAAGCAAACAAATGAGTCGGGTCGTAAGTGCGAGGACTGGTCGTAAGTGCGAGGACCTTCCAGAAATGACTCTGACCAGCTAGCCACGCCCACCTAGTCACATGACCTCCAAGCCACACCCACAAAATAAGCCACGCCCACAGAACCGGTAGTAAAAAAAATTAGAACCCACCCCTGAGCGCAATCCCTTCACATGCGCAGCAGTGCTGAAAACTGCACTGCTGTGGTCCTGGGCAGCCGATTGTCAGGCACGCATGCACGCTAGAACCCAGAAGTTCGGCTTTTCTGGAGTGCGTCCTGACGAGCGTGCGTCTGCGAGCGATGTTTCCGCGTGATCTTTTGGGCACCATCTCCTGTGGGCACCAGAAGGAAGCTGAAGGCTTCGGTTCCGCTCAGTTGGTGGATTTCAAAGCATACAAGTAAGAATAATAAATCTGGTGTCGTTGTAGACCCGAGGGAAAGGAGGAGCCGTGAGCAAACTTATGGAAAGCATGGCCGCTGAGGAAGACTTTGAACCCAACCAGGACAGCAGCTTCTCCGAGGATGAGAACATACCCTTGAACCTCCTTTTGGAAAGACCCCTGACTCCAGGTGGGTAGATGTGATGGCGTGTGAGAAAGACCTTGGCAGAGGGGAGGAAAGAAACATGGGTTTATTTATTTATTTATTTGTTTGTTTGTTTGTTTGTTTTATTTCTATACCGCCCTTCTCCCGAAGGACTCAGGGCGGTGTACAGCCTAATTAAAAACACAAAGACAGACAAAATTTAAAAATAATTAAAATTATTAAATAATAGGCCCAATTTACAAAACCCCAAATTTAAAATCCCATTTAAAACCAATTAAAATCTTTACATTGATAGCCCAGCCTGGCGGAACAACAAGGTTTTGAGGGCACAGCGAAATACACGGAGATCAGAGATTTTACAAATTTCTTCCCTCCTTCCCCTCCCATGCTGGCATAGGAGACGTGCTATGGACCCCATCGGACAGGATATTTCAGCTGGTGGGGTCGAGGAGAAGGGCCTTCTCTTACCACTTTTTTTACAGTACCGTTCTAACTTCGAACGGTCGCTAAACGAACTGTTGTAAGTCCAGGACGACATTGTAAGTCACCCAATGTTGCCCTGTAGTAAGATGGGTTGCTGATAAATTTCATAAAATAGATTTATTCATTAAAAAATAAATTAAGAAAGAGGAGAACATAACCCTGAAACCACTTCCTAGAAAGGCCCATGACTTCAGGTGGATAGATATGATAGTATGCGAGAAAGGCCTTGGGAGAAGGAAGGAGGGAAGAAATTCTGCCTAGCAACAGTCAGATAACAGAGTGCATAGCCCGCAGCAGAGTCCACACTCTTAGCTCTGGTTCTCTTACAGCTCCTCGTTCTTGCATCATTGACAAAGACGAACTGAAGGATGGCTTGAAGGTCCTTATCCCCATGGATGACAAGTTACTCTACGCCGGGCACGTCAAGACCGTTCATTCTCCTGACATGTAAGCAAAGGAGCTTCTCCATCCTAGCTCCTGTGGGCCAGGGGTGGGTTCTACTTACCTCCGCTATTGGTTCGCAACGGGAGCGCGCACTCTTCTGCACATGCGCAAATCATTCATGATGACATCCGAGTGGGTGGGTGGAGCCTCCTGCCATCGTTACTACCAGTTCGCAAGAACTGGACTGAACCAGGAGCAACCCACCACTGCTGTGGGCCTACCCGAAGAGTCTTGGATTTTTTTAAAATTGGAAATGATTTTTTTTTTAAATTTTATTTTGTGGGCTTTAAAAAGACTGTTGTCTTTATTTCAGATATCGGGTTGTTGTGGAAGGCGAGCGAGGAAACAGGCCTCACATTTACTGCTTGGAACAGTTGCTGCAGGAAGCGGTAAGTTGGTTGTCTTCGTGGTAAATAGTACGTGGGAACGAACGTGGGAGACGGGGGAAGAGATGCTGCTTAGGAAACGAGTAGATAAGAGATGGGAGAGTCCACCGCTGGATAACGGGTGGAGGAAGAAATTTAGAAACTCTCCTAATTTACCAGATGATAAAATAGCCGTGGTGGTGCAGTGGTTAGAATGCAGTATTGCAGGCTGACTCTGCTCACTGCCAAGAGTTCGATCCTGACCGGTTCAAGGTGGACTCAGCCTTCCATCCTTCCGAGGTCGGTAAAACGAAGATCCAGATTGTTGGTGGCAATATGGCTGACTTTGTAAACCGCTTAGAGCGAGGGCTGTCAAAGACTATGAAGTGTTATATAAGTCTAAGCGCTATTGTTTCTTTCCTTTTTTCTCTCCTTCCCTTTTCTCCCTGAGAAATAGACCCAACCGCTTGTCTGAAATGGTATAGAGGCGTGAAGGCGAAACTATGTCATGCGTGCCAGAGGTGGCAGGCGGAGCCCTCTCTGTGGGCACGCGCGCTGTCACCAGCTACTGTTCTGGTTTCCGCCAGCTGGTCTTCGTGCACGCTCGAGCACTGGAAACCCGAAGAGCAGCTGGCCAGTGCACATGCGTGCGCCGGCCACCTGCTCTTTGAGTTTCTGGTGCTCTGGCGCACGCGATGACCAGCTGGCCAGAGGGTATGCGTGTGCCAGAAAACCAAAAAACCAGGTGGCCACCTGGTCTTCGTGTTTCCGGCACTCCGGTGTGCGTGCACGTTCCAGTTTGGGCACTCAGTGCCAAAAACTTTCGCCATCACTGGTATAGAATCTTCTGGTTGAGCAGGGGGTTGGACTCAGTGGTGGGTTGGTCCCGGTTTGCACCAGTTCGCAAGAACCGGTAGTAAAAATTTGTAGTAGTTCCGAGAACTGGTAATAACATTGGCTGGCCACGCCCCCGAGCTGGTCCCCGGCCCGGTCGCCGGTCGCTTACCAGCTCATCAGATCCTTGCTTTTTTCTTTTTTTAACTTTTAAAAGCATTTTTTCTACAACCTCTTCGGCCGAAAAAATGCTTTTAAAAGTAAAAAAAAACAGCATCTGATGATCCCTCGGCTCAGCTAGGATCGTCAGAGGTTTTTCAAAGCATTTTTTTCTACAACCTCTTTGGCCAAAAAGGTTGTAGAAAAAAATGCCTTTAAAAGCCTCTGATGATCCCAGCTGACTTGCCTGATCGGCAGAGGCTTTTCAAAGCATTGTTTTCTGCAACCTTGTAGAAAAAATGCTTTTAAAAGTTAAAAAAAAAAAAAAGTTGGCCACGCCCACAAAATAAGCCACACCCATAGAACCGGTAGTAAAAAAATTTAGAACCTACCCCTGGTTGGACTGGAGAGATTGTTCTCACGCAGATGGTGGCTGACGCGGTTCTCGGTGCCTCTTTTTTCCGCTGTGATTGGCAATCGTCCCTGATTTCCTTCCATTCTTCAACTCTTGAATTCTTCTTCCCATTCAGATCATCGACGTGAAACCGCCTTCCGTGCGGTTCCTACCAGAAGGAGCACGGATAGCTGCCTATTGGAGCCAACAGTACCGATGCCTCTACCCAGGGACGGTTGTCCGAGGTAAGTCCACTCTGCCTCCATCCATTTCTGGGGCAGGATGAAGGTAGAAACATGGAACATAGAGTCCCAAAGGTGTTTTTTCAAAAGGCAACTGGACTTCTGTTTGGCCTTGAGGACGTTTCACTTCTCGTCCAAGAAGCTTCTTCAGCTCAGTCAGAACTTCAGTCAGAAGAAGTTTCTTGGATGAGACGTCTTCAAGGCAGAACAAAGACCAGTTGAAACTGGACTTGAAAAAAAGTACTTTTGGGACAGTCACGACCTGGATGACGGAGAATCTGTGGTGGCCCACCACACTGTGGGTGTGGCTTGGTGGTGGCTTAATGTGACTGGGTGGGTGTGGCCAACTTTTTTTTTAAAAGTGTCTCAAAGAGATTGCAAAAGTTAATATAAGCAAATATAGTTTTCCATCATTAATGTCCAGCAGGTTCCTAGTCAACTATGAGGAAACAAGAGGGGGGAAAGGAAGGATTACTGGTCTCTCCAACTTCTTCCTCTTTCCTCCAGTGGCAACTCTTCCCTCTTTGGTCTACAGGTGTCCACGATCAAGAGGAAGACGGCAATTTGATCACTGTGGAATTTGACGATGGGGACACTGGGAGGATTCCTTTATCTCACATCCGGCTTCTCCCTCCCGATTACAAGATCCAATGTGAGTTGGGTTTTTTGCCACATCCCTGGAGAAATAGTCAACTTGGGTATCTCAAGATGAGGTGGGCTCCCAACTTTCTTTCTTTCTTCCTTCCTTCCTCCCTCCCTCCCTCCCTTCCTTTCCTTCCTTTCCTTCCTTTCTTCCTTCCTTCCTTCCCACTCGGTTTTAAATATAGATACTTCTTTTAATATCCTTCCTTCCTTCCTTTCCTTCCTTCCTTCCCTCCTTCCCACTCAGTTTTAAATAGATACTTCTTTTAATATCCTTCCTTCCTTCCTTCCCTCCTACTCACAGTTTTAAATACAGATACTTCTCTTAATATCCTTCCTTTCCTTCCTTCCTTCCTTCCTTCCTTCCTTCCTTCCCACTCAGTTTTAAATACAGATATTTCTTTTAATATCCTTCCTTCCCACCCACAGATTTAAAAAGATACTTCTTTTAATATCCTTCCTTCCTTCCTTCCTTCCTTCCTTCCTTCCTTCCTTCCTTCCTTCCTTCCTTCCTTCTTTCCTTCCCACTCAGTTTTAAATACAGATACTTCTTTTAATATCCTTCCTTTCCTTCCTTCCTTTCCTCCTTCTCACTCAGTTTTAAATACAGATACTTCTTTTAATATCCTTCCTTCCTTCCTTCCTTCCTTCCTTCCTTCCTTCCTTCCTTCCCACTCACAGTTTTAAATACAGATACTTCTTTTAATATCCTTCCTTCCTTCCTTCCTTCCTTCCTTCCTTCCTTCCTTCCCACCCACAGATTTAAAAAGATACTTCTTTTAATATCCTTCCTTCCTTCCTTCCTTCCTTCCTTCCTTCCTTCCTTCCTTCCTTCCCACTCAGTTTTAAATACAGATACTTCTTTTAATATCCTTCCTTTCCTTCCTTCCTTTCCTCCTTCTCACTCAGTTTTAAATACAGATACTTCTTTTAATATCCTTCCTTCCTTCCTTCCTTCCTTCCTTCCTTCCTTCCTTCCTTCCCACTCACAGTTTTAAATACAGATACTTCTTTTAATATCCTTCCTTCCTTCCTTCCTTCCTTCCTTCCTTCCTTCCCACCCACAGATTTAAAAAGATACTTCTTTTAATATCCTTCCTTCCTTCCTTCCTTCCTTCCTTCCTTCCTTCCTTCCTTCCTTCCTTCCTTCCTTCCTTCTGAAAGCCCAACTTCTGAGAACCCAACAGGATGGAGATCCACTTCTCATTCTTGGGAAGTGTGTGTGTGTTTGTGTGTTCAGCACCCACTCAATCTGGCAACTGACCCTCACAGGTGCTGAGCCCTCTCCTGCCCTCCTGGTGCCCAGCATGAGACGCCGCAGCCGTAAATCCAGTAAGGACATGGCCGAAGGCAACGGGGCGGAATCGGAGGAACTCGGAGCCAAAGGCAAAGGGCGTGGAAGGAAGCCCAGTAAGAAACAGAAAACAGGGGCGGGGGGGGCAGGGGTGTGGGGGGGGGGGGGGGGGGGGGGGAGGAAAAGGCCCAAGTCATTTGGAGCTTTCCTACTTCTTTGGAGCTTGTCGATTAAAAGGTCGGCAGTTCAGCGGTTCGAATCCCTAGCGCTGCGTAACGGGGTGAGCTCCCATGACTTGTCCCAGCTTCTGCCAACCTAGTAGTTCGAAAGCAGGTAAAAAAATGCAAGTAGAAAAAATAGGGGCCACCTTTGGTGGGAAGGGAACAGCGTTCCGTGCGCCTTTGGCGTTGAGTCATGCCGGCCACATGACCACGGAGATGTCTTCGGACAGCGCTGGCTCTTCGGCTTTGGAACGGAGATGAGTGCCGCCCCCTAGATGTCGGTTTTATTGGAATTACCATGTTGGCACAGATCTGGTGAAAACCGACTCAAGTCTCCCGTGGTTTTCACCTAATTAAAAGTAAAAAGTTTTTCTACTTTCTCAAAACAATCAGTCACATGGTCCAGGCTGACAACCGGGTGGCATCACTCCACCTTCCTCCGACCAGCTTCAGGGTTGACATTTTGCACCTTCTGTTGCTTTCTAGAAGAATCCGTTACGGCAGACCAGATCATCCCGGGGGAGATGCTGGCCAACTCTTCTCTTGGCTCGGAGCTGCCGGTTTGTAAACAAGCTGCCAAAAACCCACAGAAGGTCCAGACGGATCCTTCCAGGACTCCCCCGGCGCCAACAGAAGACAAGCATCACAGCAAAGCGGGCAAGGGGAAGATTTCTGCCAAGCTCCATAGCTTGGTTCCTACCACCTTCCAGTCACCGGTGTTCGGCAACGTTCATGGGAACGAACCCTACCCTGGGTCGTTTGGTCCTTCCAGCAGCTCCTCGGGGAAAGTCAAATCGAAGAAAGGAAAATCCACAGAGGAGGGACAAGAATTTGGGTCTGCTCCCAAAGCTCAGAGGAAGATCCCAGACAGTGAGATCTTGATCAAGCTGGACCATGAGGGGGTCATGTCTCCCAAGACCAAGAAGACCAAAGAGGCCATGAGGATGCTGGGGGAGTCAAACCTGGCTAGTAGAAGAGAAGCTAAGAACATCTTAGGGCTCAGCTATACTGCCATGGCTTGTCCGAACCCCAAGCAGAAATCTTCCCGGAGCAAGGTTGCAGAGGGAGAGGCTCCTACTAATTTTGGAGGCAAGTTTGAGAATGCTGGAGATTCGCCATCTTCTTCTTCTAAGGCTCAAGAAGACAGCGGGGAAGCGGCCCCTGGGAGGGACGAGTCAGAAAGTAGCGGTAGCAGCTCAGATTCTGAAGGAGAAGAAGAAACGGAGAAGAATGGAGGTGGGGCTCAAGATAGCAGCTCGGCCAGTTCGAGAGCCTCCACCCCAATTTCCTCTTCAAATTCCTCCTCCTCCTCTTCCTCCAGCAGCAGTAGCTCTTCCTCTTCTTCTTCTTCTTCCTCCTCCTCCTCCTCTTCCTCCTCCTCCACCTCCTCCTCCAGCTCCAGCTCCTCTTCCTCTTCTTCCTCTTCCACAACCGACGAAGACTCCTCCTGCAGCTCCGAAGACGAGGCGGCAGAGACCCAACCCAGCGCCTCTTCCACGCAGCCCACCGCCCCAGCCAAGCCCACCAAGGCCTCAGGGAAGTCCCCGTCCTCTTCACATTCCCGAAACCCCAAGCAACCCCAGCAACAGGTAGCGCAAAAGCAACAACCGAGCGGGAACAAGAACCGGAGCAAGAAACGGGAAGGAATCCATTTGCCCACCACGAAAGAACTAGCTAAACGCCAGAGGCTGCCCTCGGTGGAGAACCGGCCGAAAATTGCTGCCTTTCTGCCTGCACGGCAACTTTGGAAGTGGTTTGGGAACCCTACCCAGGTAAGAGCGCCGTCTTGGATTGTCCTTCGCTACGATCTCTTAGGTCCATGATGGCAAATCTATGGCATGTGTGCCAGAAGTGGCACACAGAGCCATCTCTCCGGGCACGCCAGCTGTCGCCCGTTGCTTTTCCGGGTTCCGGCTCACAGCTGGTCTTTGTGTGCATGAGAGTGCTGGAAACTGGAAGAGCAGTTCCCTGCCGTGCATGCATGTGCCGGGAAGCTGAGCTTTCAATTTCCAGCGTGCACATGCGTGCCGGTCACCTAGTCTTCTGGTTTCTGGTGTGCATGCATGCACTAAGACCAGCTGGCCAGCGCACATGTGCATGCTGGAAACCGGAAGCTCAGCTTCCCGGCACGCACATGCTCTTCCAGTTTCCGGTGCTCCCGCATATGTGCGCCGGGGAGCTGCTCTTACAATTTCTGGCGCTCTCCCACACGTGCGCTCCCATTTCGGCACTCAATGCCTAAAAGGTTCACCAACACTGTCTTAGGTTGAAGTGGACAATTCCTTTCAGCCAATGTCCGTGCTGGTTGGGTGTCTGAAAATGGTCAACTCGCATCTGGAAAGCACTAGGTGACGACACAGAGGGTTAACTGTAAGGAACAGGAAGCTTCTGAGTATTTCTTTCATCTAGGAACAAGTGTAGGTAGTCTTTGATTTATGACACTTCCTTTAGTGACCGTTCAAAGTTACAGCGTCACTGAAAAAAGGTGACTTACGACCATTTTTTCACACTTAGGAACGTTGCAGCCATAAGTGGTCACACGATCAAAATTTGGACACTTGGCAACTGGCATGTACTTACGACAGTTGCATTGTCCCAAGGTTATATGATCCCCTTTTGAGACCATATGACAAGTGAAGTTCATGGGGATTCACTTAACAACCAGGTTATTTACATAACATTTGTGGCAAAAGAAAAGTTGGAAAAATGGGGCAAAACTCACTTAACAAATGTCTCACTTAGCGACAGAAATGTTGGGCTCAATTATGGTCATACGTTTTAGGACTGTACTACCGTGTTTCCCCGAAAACAAGACAGGGTTTTATATTAATTTTTGCTGCAAAAGATGCATTAGGGCTTATTTTCTGGCTAGGCCTTATTTTTGGGGAAATACGGTACTAAATGCACCCATCTGGCTGACAATCTTAACTGGGCTTATTTTGGGGGTTAGGGCTTATATTACGAGCATCCTGAAAAATCATGCTAGGACTTATTTTCCGGTTGGGTCTTATTTTCGGGGAAACAGGGTAACTTAACCACAGAGCTAAGCCACAGATCAGCCAGTCCGCAGCTTAGCTGAATATGAAAAGTCAAAACGTGAAGGAATCCCGAGATTTCCTAACTCCCTGCTTCTTCCCATCACAGAGACGCGGGATGAAGGGGAAAGCCCGCAAACTCTTCTACAAGGCCATCGTCCGCGGGAAGGAGATCATCCGCATCGGAGACTGTGCCGTCTTTCTGTCAGCGGGGAGGCCCAACCTCCCCTACATTGGCCGGATCCAGAGCATGTGGGAATCCTGGGGAAACAACATGGTGGTCCGAGTGAAATGGTTCTATCACCCTGAGGAGACCAACCCTGGGAAGAAGCTCAACGAAGGCAAGGTTAGTCAAGTCAAGTTAGTCAAGGTTGGTCAAAGGTTAGTCAAAGGTTGGTCAAGAGTTAGTCAAGGTTGGTCAAAGGTTACTCAAAGTTAGTCAAAGGTTGGTCAAAGGATTATCAAGGTTGGTCAAACGTTGGTCAAAGATTAGTCAAAGGTTGGTCAAGGGTTAATCAAGGTTAGTCAAAGGTTAGTCAAAAGTTAGTCATAGTTGGTCAAGTCCAACCTTCTTGCAAACTAGCCAGAGTGCTACATTAATAGTTGGGGAGACTGGAGAGGAACAGCTTTGGAGAGCCCTTAAGGATCGTTTCAAACAAGAGGTGTCAAAACCTTCTACTGGGGTAGGCTCTGAGGGCCAGCAACTTCTTGTTGTCTAGACTATGATCTAGACAAGATTTGATTATGTTTCATCAGCAACTGTGGCTGTCATCTTGAGATAGGCAGACCATTCGCAACTTATGGTGTTCCTTCCTGCCTTTACAACCAGGTGTCCTGGCTTCAGATTGGCTGAGCTGATTTCGGGTTAGCGAGGGCTGGTCTTTGACTAAGGACCAATCAGAAGCCAGACACCTGGCTATAACGATAAGGAACCCCAACAGTCTCTGCTCAATTGTCTGTGGTCTGCTTATCAGGTCACCTTGCCTTTGAAGATAGCCATAGTGGCCAGCAAAAGAACTCTGTTCTCTAAACCATGGTTATTAAACCTTGAAGGCCAATGGATACCCAATGGTGTCAAAGCTCTCCATGGAAACTTTGCTTACCGATGAATGGATTTTTGGAAGTGGGGCAGGGTGGAGGCTCAAAGAACATATTAAATTCTGTGTTGAATTTCCCCCCTGATCCATCAAGAAAAAGAAGAGCATTCCAAGAACAGGACCATGAAAAGGAAATCAATATTTTTATGAATTAATTTATTACATTTATACGTCACTCATCTCACTCAAGGGACGGTTGGGCTTGTTTTCTAATCTTCTCTTGATGGTTGTTGTTGTTGTTTTTTTTCCCTCCTCTCTTTGATCATCCTTCTGCTTCTTCTGCACAATGTTTGGACTTCAGCGATGGGATCAAAAATCTGCCCGGACCTTATCAGCAGCTCTTCAAGCTTCCAGCCAGAGAAAAGACTTCATGGAGGTATGTAAAAGCCCATAATCACAAGGAGGTTGGTAGCCCCTTTTCTGACTCATAGGTTTAGTGAAAAGCTTTTGTGAACTGAATCTGATGCCTTTTGATTTTAGAATCGTATCGAAGAGCAGGTCCACGAGAAAATTTTGGTGGTCCGCAGAACAATTATTTGCATAATTATTTGCAGATTTCCAGAACTTCCGGGAGGCCTGTTTTTTCAACCTCCCAGAGCCTCCATGTAGGGGCTGCACTTACCTGGCATCCAAAATGGGCCGCGTGGAGACTCCTGGGAAGGGAGAGGCGGGGTCGGCGGGGCAACTACTGGTTCGGCGAACCAGATGTAAAATTAGCATCTGATTCGCCCGAACCGGCTGACTCCCACCCCTGCATTTAGGCTCCTGAGAATGATGTAAAGAAGCTAGGAGAGATAAATAGAAAGAAACAGATAAGAGAGACGCTAATAATGAGAGAATCTCAAATGTTTTATGAGTAGAAGATGCCAGGAAGGCCTTCTTTGCCTTCAAAGCCTGAAGGAAGGTTCAGCAGATGTTCTAACATTTCTCCTCTTCTCTTTTTAATCCAGAGGGCTTTGTACCAGTCCTCCCACGTGGATGAAAACGACGTTCAGACAATCTCGCACAAATGCCTGGTGGTTGATTTGGAACAATATGAGCAGATGCTGAAGACGAAGAAGTATCAAGACAGCGAAGATTTATACTACCTAGCAGGGACTTACGAGCCCACCACGGGCATGATCTTTAACACTGATGGAGTCCCCATCATTTGCTAAACAGCTTTTGAGAAAGACAGAACGCGGGAGGCACCTCGCACCTTGTGCCTCCCTCGGAGGAACGACAGACGGAATGAAAGTTATGTGCCTGTTGAAACGACAGCATGATTGTGTTGTGCTCAGTCACAATGTTTCCAAAATTTAAAAGAGAGAGAGAGAGAGAGAGAAATCTGCAAGAGATTCTCCCCATCCTCAATCATTTCATGAACTCAAGAGCGATGGATTGGATTCTATGGCTTCTGAAAAGGAATTAACGTTTGGGATTTTTCAGAAAATTAATTCTTGGGCAGTGGGCCTATTTCCGGTCCTTTGCAATAAAGTATTGGACTACAGGCAGCTCCATCATCGATCTTTGAGTATTGAACGTTCATAGGTTATTTCAAGAGGCCAATTTTTTGGGGACGGGGGGGAAATTGGCACTTTTTTTTAATCTTCAGGGTACCGGTTTTATCTGCCCTCAACCAACTGAAAACTCAACTTACGGAAGAATATGTGGTTGGTTCAGGGACAGTTTGAGCAAATGCCAATCAAGAGGTGGGCTGGACTCTTTTCCACCCACTTCTCTATCTCCAAAAACTGTTCTACCAGAGAACTGGTGCAGAGAAGCAACTGTAAAAGCCACCTTGGCCAATAAGATGGTTAGTGGAGGAACAGTTGTCTCACTTTTCTTTTGAGTTACAAGGACTTTAGAGCAGGTGGGTTCAGAAATCCACCACTGAATTTCATTTATTCTCTTTTGCAACCCTTTCTCTCCAAACCCTTGGACTGATGAAGGAGCCTCTTTCTCCTCTAAGGAAGAGCTGTTCAACGGACATGCTTCCTCCCTCATGTAAAGTGAATGTATTTACTCCAGGTCCCTCTTGGGGGAAAAAAAAATGGCTCCTCATCAAAGGTTCATAAATATTGTGGGGGGATCCATATTTGAGAGACAGGTCAGATGCCTTGCTACGCCCACCTCGAGAAACATTTCAAGTAACATCTTCAACATTGGCCACTCTGCTCTTGAGGACTACTGGATGGTCATTTTGGAGCAAGGAATGCTGAAGCTTGCGTGCTCCTGTCTCACCATCGCCAAAACTCAGCACTTGTCGGACGCACGTTGGCTGGTGGTGTTGGGAGAGACGCAACTGGGTCTCGTCGCAAGGGTCATCTGCGTAGACCTCATCTCATTAATCGACCATCCAGTAACCAAGCTGCCATCTTCCGCCCCAAGAGTGTTACCACCACCTGCCTACTTTGAGATGAACAAAGAGCCCCTTGGAGATGAACTACCGCTTGGGTGTGGTGGACCCCCAACGCAAGGCCAGAGAGGACAACACGGCGACCATCACAACGCCAGCATTTTTGCACTTACGAAACCCCGCCAAACTCACACACTACAAGAGAAGACACCAGAATTGGTTCTGACAGGGACAGATGTACCATTTTTCAAGCACTACAAGGGCGGAGGGGAGACGATTTCTACCCGACTTAACACGAGCAGATGTTTTCTATTTTCTGCCATGGTACAAAAGGAACGCTTCCCTCCCTCGGAATCCTTTCGCCACTTCGTTTTAAGAACCACATGGTGCTGCCTTGGTCGCCTCCTGAAGTCCACCAGTTCCCAGCTTCCAAGCTTTAGGTGGACAACGTTTCTAGAGCAAGCGACTCCGGGCCTGTACAGTTTTCATACATCCGAAAGGCTTTTCCAGTGTATTGTAAAAAAAACAACAACAACAACAAAAACCACCTCTTTTAACAATACAAAAATGGAGGAGGAAAACAAAGGAAAGAGAGAGAGAGAGAGAGAGAAAGGACGAACAAAAACGAAAAAAAAAAAAGCAAAAAAACACAAAACGGATTTACCTTTTTAATTATAAATATAAAGTATAAATATATAAATATATATAAATATATAAACTTTTTAAAGAAAAAAAACTGTGAAAAAAAAAATTATGGGAAAGTATAAAAAGCAAAACGACACGGTCTGACATTCGAGACTCTTTTTATTTTTTATTTCCGGTTGGAATTGTGACTGTAGAGAAAAAAAAAAAAAAGGAGAGAGAGAGAGAAAGAGAGACAGGGAAAAAAAAAAGAGAGAGAGAGAGAACGAACGAACGAACACAGGGGAATAGGAGAGCCAGCATTGCTTACAAAACGGTGGACTGTATCGTAGGACGAAGGAGAAGAAAAGCAATGTGACACGAATGTTAAAATAGAAAGCACTTAACTGCCCACTGCCTTCTATGGAACACAAGCATTTTTGCAGACAATCGAAGAGAGGAAAGGAGCCACATGTTAGGGGTTTTTTTCTCTGTGTGTGTATGTGTCCTTTTCCTTCCCCCCTCCCTTCCCTGCTGTTTTCTGTTTTTTTTTAACGTTTTCATTTGTTTCCCTTTTTTTTTTTTTTGCATTCTGTTCGTTGCTGTACGATGTGTGATTCTTTTTCATAAAAAAAAAAAGAGAAAAGAAATCTTGAAACACGAAAAGCGGTGGGATTTTTCTGCATTCTTTTTGCCTCGGCTTACATGCGTGTGTTGAATTTCTCGGGATGCTCTCTGGAGTCTACCCTGATTTCAAAGGGCTTGAAATAAAATAATTTCAAGGGAGGGACCCTGGAGGTCTTCTAGTCCAACCCTCTACCCAGGAAACCTTGTAGCATTTTCAGACAAACGGATTGTCCCGATCTCTTCTTGAAAACCTCCAGTGATGAAGCACGCACAACTTCTGGAGGGAAGTTGTTCCACTGATTAATTGTTGTCATGGTCCAGGAACTTCTCCTTGACGGTCTCTTTGGGTGCCCCTCTGTTTTAAAGAGGACTGCGTGCGTGGAAAAATCAAAATTAGATTTTTTTAAAAAATTGGATTTTTATTACGATGATCCTGGAAGAATGGCTGGCAAGTGGATACATATCGTGTTTCCCCGAAAATAAGACCTTGTCTTATATTTTTTTGAACCCCAAAATAAGCACTTGGCCTTATTTTCAGGGCGGTCTTATTATTTTGGGGCGCTTGGAGCAAGATGGGGCTCCTCTTGCTGTCTTACCTGATTTCCAGCTCTATGTTTAAATATTTTCAGGGAGGGCTTATTTTCGGGGGAGGCTTATTTTAGCACATGCGCTCAAAAGCCCAATTGAGCTTATTCACTTTTCACTTTCACTTTTTTAAATTTATATACCACCCTTCTCCCGAAGGACTCAGGGCGGTGAACAGCCATAATAAAACAATGAAAAAAAATTCAGCAGATTAAAATAATTAAATCATGGGCCAAATTTAAAACTCTCATTTTAAAACCTATTTTAATTAGGTTTCTATTTTCTATTATCAGGGGATGTCTTATTTTCGGGGAAACAGGGTAGATCAACCTTGTTTTTATATGTAATACAAAAACAAGGTTTGAGCCCTGGCAGCAGTCACACATAACACTAAGCCAAGCTTAATTTTAACCATGGTTTTTTGAAGGAATGATTTGAAGGAATGATTATCCCGGAGACAAATCTTCATCACTTTCTTAAGCAAATTCTGGTTTTAGTTCCCTATGTCCCAGAGCTAGTAAACTAGCATGTTGGACTGAGTACGAAACCTACATTTGGTCGTCGCAAACCAGCAGTCCTCATTCTCGTAGCAAACCATGATTTCGTTCCCGAGATGAACCCTGCAACGGCCGCCCATCTTCTCACGCATCCAACCCAGATATGTTGGCTTAGTGTTTGGTGTGAATAAAACGCCCCCCGAAGTTCAGCGATTTGCAACGTTTTCTAAACCGTTTCACAGCAAGGGGATTTTGCAAATCATATAAGGCAGATAAAGCCACCTATGTGAGGCAAAACCTGGTTAGTTGGCTGAAGGCTGCAGATGGTGACGTGGATTCTGCAGGGCTGCAAAATTTGCAAAGCAGATGGGCTCTGTTTGGTGGTATTTTTTGTATGTGGTGCTTATCAAAGACCACACGCGTGTATCCACAGATAAGAGATTCTTGATCCTTGATTGGAAAAGGCAACCTGGGACTTTTGTGCCCCAACTGCTCATTTTAAACCCTACTTACGTAAACTCATTTCAGATCTGGGAAGAGGTGGGTTTCAGCAGGTTCTGACCAGTTCTGGAGAACTGGTAGCAGAAATTTTGAGTAGTTCGGAGAACCGGTAGTAAAAATTCTGACTGGCCCCACCCCCATCTATTCTCTGCCTCCCGAGTCCCAGCTGATCGGGAGGAAATGGGGATTTTGCAGTAACCTTCCCCTGGAGTGGGGTGGGAAGGGAGATTTTGCAGTATCCTTCTCCTGGAGTGGGGAGGGAATGGAGATTTTACAGTATCCTTCCGCTGGAGTGGGGTGGGAATGGGGATTTTGCAATATCCTTCCCCCAGGAATGGGGTGGGAATGGAGATTTTACGGTATCCTTCCGCTGGAGTGGGGTGGGAATGCAGATTTTGCAATATCCTTCCCCCAGGAGTGGGGAGGGAATGGAGATTTTACAGTATCCTTCCGCTGGAGTGGGGTGGGAATGCGGATTTTGCAATATCCTTCCCCCAGGAGTGGGGAGGGAATGGAGATTTTACAGTATCCTTCCCCCAGGAGTGGGATGGGAATGGAGATTTTATGGTATCCTTCCGCTGGAGTGAGGTGGGAATGGGGATTTTGCAATACCTTTCCCCCAGGAGTGGGGGGGGGAATGGAGATTTTACAGTATCCTTCCCCAGGAGCGAGGAGGGAATGGAGATTTTGCAACCCTGGAACATCCTTATTTTACGAAACTCTCGATTCCACCCGCTAGAATGCTCCCCACCATCTCTCCAGATCTTTAGGTAAACTTGAACTTGGGAGAACCGCGATTTCTTGGCTTCTGAGGTGCTCTGCCCCCAAAGCCAACCTGGCGGAGAGATCATGGTGACGACGGTCCCAGAGGAGGGTGTGTTGGTTGCTACACAAACTACAGAAGGTAGTGCAAAGGGGATGCTTGGTCTCTCTTTCATTTCTGTCCTTCGGGGGAGGAATTTGAGCGGAGTGGCGCGGTGGCCTAGAGGTGGCGCTCTCGCCTCGCAATCAGGAGGCTGCGAGTTCGATCCTAGGTAGAGGCAGATATTTTTCTCTCTCTCTCTGGGCACCCTGAGAATATATCTGCTGAACACAACTCCGCATTGGCGACAGGAAGGGCATCCGGCTAGTAAAACACTCCGCTAGCTTCATTCAGTTGCCCAAGACTCCACCCCACAAGGGATTACGGGGGGTCTTTAAAAGATGACGAGGGAGGAATTTGAGCAGAACGTTTCAGACCAGGTGTAAGTGGAAGGTGGGAGGGGCACAGCTGACTAGAGAGTCCCAACGACCCCACCGTTCAACCTTGGGGCTACAAATATTCTCTTCCACAAATACATTTGGATCTGGGTGGGGGATATCTAGTTAGGGGAAGATACGTAGCAACAGGTTCCATCCAAGATCTTCCAAGTTTTAAGGCAAGCTGATTTTACAGATTAAGACAGTCGGAAGGGACCTTGTAGGTCATCTAGTCCAAACCACCACCCCCCTACCCAAGCCGACCCTACACACCCTACAAGGTGATTTGAAGGGAAGGAAAAAAAAGTACTTATTTTCTGTTCATATTTGGAGTTCCCATCCAGGGAAAACTGTCTCGATGACTTGAAGCTGAGAAATACAGAAGGATTAAGCGTGCAATGATCCTTCTTACGTCATGTTTTTCGGAGGAAATGGTCGTTCACGAGTGGGTAATGATAGCTGACAACTTTGTTGTTGTTAGTTGCGAAGTCGTGTCCGACCCATCGCGACCCCCATGGACCACGTTCCTCCAGGCCTTCCTGTCCTTTACCATCCTCTGGAGTCCATTTAAGCTCACGCCAACTGCTTCAGTGACTCCATCCAGCCACCTCGTTCTCTGCCGTCCCCTTTTTCTTTTGCCCTCCACCTTTCCCAGCATTAGGCTCTTCTCCAGGGAGTCCTTCCTTCTCATTAGGCGGCCAAAGTATCTGAGCTTCATTTTGTTGAAATGGTGATGGCCGTAGTGACAACTCAACTTTTATTTAAAAAAAAAAAAATGCAAAAATGTAAAACTACCCACCCTATTGTCCGTGCTGTAGAATTCGACTCCTCCAAGTTTACGTGGACCACACAGAAATGGGAAACGAACCCCAGAAAGATACGGCAAGAACAACCTTAACATGGGTTTCTGGTCTTTGGTTTCAGCATGGTACAACATGAGTACAACATGGCTCTTGGCTTCTTAGGTCAGCCTACACAACAGAGCTGCTGCTTTTTCAACGTAATTTACGAGATATACGTAGAATCTCATCCGCGAATGTCCCATGGACAAACTTAAAGAGAGATTAGAATCCTCCCCTGCGTGCTATTTATGCAGGAGGTATCTCTCTCTCTTTTTAAATGGAAGAGCAATTAAAACAGGTCGTATTTTAAATATGAAGAGTGGAGTATGGCAGGAAAAGCCTCTCCTACACCTGCTTTGGGGTTCTTTCCGTGCAAAAACAAGACCTTCCGTCTGTAATTTGGATTTTAATTTAACAAGCCCTGGTTGAAGGGACTTGGTATGGAGGTTGTGTTAGCTGTAGCTCCAGCAAGGGAAAAATAGCATTACAGGGTAGTCTTCGACATACAACAGTTGATTTATGGACTGTTAGAAGCTACAACGGCACTGAAAAAAGTGACTTGTGTCCATTTTTCACACTTATGTCCATTGCTGCGTCCCCACGTTCAGGTGATCAAAATCCGGACGCTTGGCAATTGACTTATATTTATGACTGTTGCATCCCGGGGGTCACGTGATTTCCTTTTTGTGACCTTCTGTCGAGAAAAGTCAATAGGGAAGCCAGATTCACTTAACAACCAGGTTATCCACTGCCATGATACACTTAAAACGGGGCAAAATTCACTTGACAAATGTCTCGCTTGGGAACGGAACGTTTGGGCTCCATTGAGGTCGTAATTCAAGGACTACCGGTAACTTGCTACGACTGATTACAGCTGCTTGGCGGAGCGGCGAAACATGTCAAACGAACAAGGAAAATCAATTCCGGTTGCCATGATTCGACCTCCAAAAACGTTTTTCACCCCGTTTTTTCTCCTTTGCACCCTAAAACCCCAGCGGGCCCTGTGCAAAAATCCCTCTACCTCAGCCTGTCTCAAAATCTGGGAATTCACCTTTTCACGGGAGACGGACTTGTGCCTTCCAAATGTTGACGGAGCAGCTGTCTTTAAAAAAAAAACACCAAAAACTACCGTATTTTTCAGAATATAAGATGCACCTTTCCCCCCCGCAAAAGAGATTGAAAATGTGGGTGCATCTTATACTCCAAATGTAGCTTTTTCTGAAGCTTTTTTTCAGTCCTAACGAGGCGCTAATGAGCAATCTTCCCAGCTTTGCCTGCTCCCTCAACTCTCCGCTGTGCTTTAACGTGATGCTAGTGAGTGAAGGGATCTCCATGCTTTGCTCCGACTCTCAGCTGTTCTTTAGAAGCTTTTTTCAGCCCTAACTAGGCGCTAGCCGAGTGAAGGGATCTCCATGCTTTGCTCCGACTCTCAGCTGTTCTTTAGAAGCTTTTTTCAGCCCTAACTAGGCGCTAGCCGAGTGAAGGGATCTCCATGCTTTGCTCCGACTCTCAGCTGTGCTTTAGAAGCTTTTTTTCAGCCCTAACTAGGTGCTACCTGAATGAAGGGATCTCCATGCTTTGCTCCGACTCTCAGCTGTTCTTTAGAAGCTTTTTTCAGCCCTAACTAGGCGCTAGCCGAGTGAAGGGATCTCCATGCTTTGCTCCGACTCTCAGCTGTTCTTTAGAAGCTTTTTTCAGCCCTAACTAGGCGCTAGCCGAGTGAAGGGATCTCCCCCGTGCTTTGCCTGCTTTTCTCATTGCTGCTTCCTCTCAGCTGTGCAGAAGCTGTTTTTTTTATCCCCAAGCAGGGGATAAAAAAACTAGCAAACGAATGTGCTGAAGCTGACCAGACTAAATGAATCCCTGGTAGGCAGATTTATTTTTTTTCCTATTTTCCTCCCCAAAAATTAAGCTGCGTCTTACACTCCGAAAAATACGGTAAGGAAGAGACAGTTAAAGGATGTCTCTTTCATGACATGGGCAAGATGCTATTCTGACCGATGGATTTGAGAGCTGCTAGGGATAGCTGTAGGGGACACGCAATGATCCACTGGAGAAAAGAAACGTCCTGCTCAAATCTGGCTGGAACGAACAGGAACGACGCAACCTGCGTAGAAGGGTCATACCCACGCGAGTATGGGTATATGGGTATCCTACACATGGTCATTGGGTAAAGATGTGGCTTGGATTTTTCCATGCGGATCCTGAAGGATCTAGGGCTGTGCCTGCAGGGGGGCATCGAGTCACAGGCTCTCTTTCCCCCTACCCCGCCATCTTGCCTGGCCGTGCCTAGACGTCAAGCGCTCCACTGATGGTCTGGTCAGTTCCCATCGAGGACCGAGGCAGTGTAGTTCCCTGGGTAGAGACAGGAACTTGGAGAAGTGCTGATCAGGCTGTAGGCAGAGTAGGCTACCACGGAGCCCAGTGTCAGCCCTGTCATGTAGGACACCGTCATGGTGTTACCTGGGAGTGAGAAACGGAGAGGAGAGGGTTACGACTCTTGAGTCTCCATCGGAAAGGGCAAGGGATGTCCCGGGGGGGGAGGGAGGGCAGTGACATCATCCTGCAAAGTACGCAAATTAGACAACAGACATCCTTTGCAGGATGATGTCATGAGGCACATGATGTCATCGTTTGAGGGATGACCGCACACATAATTTATTTTAATAGTTTTTCTCCTCAACAGGGATGGATAGATATATAGATAGATAGATAGATAGATAGATAGATAGATAGATAGATAGATAATTATGGATATAGATGGATAAATAGATAATTATGGAGATAGATGGATAGATAGATGATGGATGAGAGGGATATAAGAAAATGAAAGATAGATAGATGATGATAGATAGATAGATAGATAGATAGATAGATAGATAGATAGATGATAGATAATTATGGAGATAGATATAAGATAGACAGACAGACAGACAGACAGATAGATAGATGGATATAGATAAATGATAGATAGATAGATAGATGATAGATAGATAGATAGATAGATAGATAGATAGATAGATAGATAGATAATTATGGAGATAGATATAAGATAGATAGATAGACAGACAGAAAGATAGATAGATAGATGGATATAGATAAATGATAGATAGATAGATAGATAGATAGATAGATAGATAGATAGATAGACAGACAGACAGACAGACAGACAGACAGACAGACAGACAGACAGATAGATAGATAGATGGATATAGATAAATGATAGATAGATAGATAGATAGATAGATAGATAGATAGATAGATAGATAGATAGATATGGATATAGATGGATGGATAGAGAAATATGAGAGAGAGATGGATATATATATATATGATGAATTATGATATATGATAGATATATGATAGATAATAGATGTTAGTTACAGAGAAAGAGAATAGATGATAGGTAGATACAGAGAATCCAAGAAAGAGATAATAGATATAGAAAATGAGAAAGATAATATAGATATAGAGAATGAGAGAGAGAGAGATGATAGCAAAATAGAGATTCTCTACAACCCTCGTTCTCAATTTAGGAACCTTTAAGGTGGGCAGATTTCAGTACCCAGAATTCCCCATGCTGGCTGGGGAATTCTGGGAGTCGGAAGTCCAGACGTCTTAAAGTTGAGAAGCCCTGCTCTACACGGTACTTGTTCTACTGAAAGAATTAATTAAGTGGCAGAGGTGCCAACATTGTCCCCTCTGAACTAAAAACTCCTTCCGGCCTTCTTTTCTGACAACGGCGTCTCACAATTCTTGCGGGGGAGGCATGCAAAACGGTTGCTTTAACTAACCTGCCAATTCCCGCTGCTCGGGGCTCACTTTCCCAGCCGCCAGGATCATGGGGACGCTGCCGAAGTAGCCGTTGGTGATGCCCATCAGGAGCGAGAAGATGCAGGGCCAGGCTGGGTGGCTAAAGGTGGGCTTCCCGCTGGGGTAGACGCAGAGGATAAACAGAGGGATGAAGACCACTCGCAGGCAGGAGAAGAGAAGGAGGTGGGCTCCCCTCCAGTCATAAGGCAACGCCGCCAAAATCTGGGAAATGCGGAAAAAGGAGAACCGAATTCTTACGAATCTGCGGAATCCACAAGAGAAACATTAAGAGACTTCCTGGATCTGTTTTAGGTAGAGTTTTGACCTAGGCTTCCCCGGCAGCACGAAGCAGATTCCTTGTCCCGACAAAAATCCCTTTTATTTAATTTACAGGGAATTTCTCTGCAGCAAAGTCTTTCCTCTCCCACCGTCTTTCAAGATCGTTCACAATTACTGACCTTTATCAGGCTTGGAGAGTGGCCAGGCCGATATCTTTCAGACGCCCGCAATACTTGGCAAGAATGCAGGAATGAACTAAGTGTCTCCTGCAAACTCCACTCCCCTTTCGCTCCTCTTTTATTCCCTCTGGGAGGGGCCCTTCATCGTCCACCTGTGGCCTTACTCCTGAGTCGACCCTTGTTCTTTAGCTGTTCCCTTCGTCTGGCAACTCTGTGCGTGCGCACACTGGGAACAGGATCCAGCTGTTCTTGTGCCTCACTGATGTCTGACTCCGAAGGCAGCTGGTAACTGGCAGACGGCTCTGTCCCCATCTCTGCCTCCGATGCAGAGCCCTCATCCGAGCCTTCCCCAGACTCCAGGACTGGCCCAGGTTCCTCCCCAACCTCCTCACTGTCCGAATCTGCTGCCAGATCCGCTGGCCACTGGTGGGCCACAACAGGTTAGCAGGGCCTTTCTCCCACGCGAAGGCAAAGCCAACTATCTGGGGTTCACAGGTAGACTGCCACAGGGCAGGGAGGCTTGTTTAACCGGAAGACACGGGATTCTCTGCCCCTGTCAAACACAGGCAGAGGTTAAGAATCCCACCTGGGATTTATTAGTGGAAACTTCTTCTGAACCTGCCAACTTTAGAGGCGGCCATCGATCTATTTTCAAGCAACTTTTTTTTCCTAGTTTCAAAGTCTTTTCCCCCACAAGAACAGCTCGGATTTCTGCCTGGAATGCAAGATGAAACTCAGGGCTGGGGTGGGGTGGAGAGAAAAATGAGGGTCAGAGACACAAAGGGAGAGGAGGACACATCAAAGAGATGCTTGTCATCGTCCCCTCCTTTGATCTGACCTCCCTGCTTGCTTCGTTTCTGCTCATCCTGTGACCCCATCAGAAAACCCTCTGGCAAAGGGTACATATCCCAGATCTCGGCTGTCCCCAATCCCAGAGGAGGAATGGCACCTCTGACCCTGTGACACACACACACACACACCCTTGCAAATTTGGGGTTCTCCATCTGCTTGAGGATCCTGGCCAAGAGGGTTGGTTACCTTGCCCACGAAATCGGAAAGGTTGAAGACGGCCATGATGAGGATGGGCAGCCATTCCCCCAAAGTGCAGTTCCGGATCTCCGATTCCAGCCCAGGGAAGAGGCACAGCGTGATGAAGTAAGTCACGGCGATGGAGAGCATGTAGGTCCAGATCAGGCGAGAGACGATGGAGCGATGGAGCATCATGTCTGTCGGAATCCAGGGAAACAAAGCGGTTAGGCCACGAAAAATGCTTTTCATCCTGGCTTGTCGCCTTCGTCCTCCTTTCTTTCTTTCTTTCTTTCTTTCTTTCTTTCTTTCTTTCTTTCTTTCTCTTTCTTTCTTTCCTTCCTTCCTTTCTTTTTCTTTCTTTCTCCCTCCCTCCCTCTCCCCTTTCTTCCTTCTTCTTCTTCCTTCCTTTCTTTCTCTTTCCTTCTTTTTCTTTTTCTCTCTTCTTTCTGGACTAGAAGACCTCAAAGGTCCCTTCACCTGTATTCAGGTTGATTATTAATTGATTGATTGATTGATTGATTGATTGAAATGGTCCAGGGTCTCCTGCTCGAGTAAGGGATTGGACTAGAAGACCTCAAAAGTCCCTTCCAGCTGTATTCAGGTTGATTATTATTGATTGATTGATTGATTGATTGATTGATTGATTGAAATGGTCCAGGGTCTCCTGCTCGAGCAAAGGGATTGGACTAGAAGACCTCAAAGGTCCCTTCCACCTGTATTCAGGTTGATTATTAATTGATTGATTGATTGATTGAAATGGTCCAGGGTCTCCTGCCTGAGCAGGGGGTTGGACTAGAAGACCTCAAAAGTCCCTTCCAGGTGTGCCATGTGTCTTTTGGGAATGACCTCCAGCCCGATAGAACTTCCCCTCTAGGTGGTCTACAAAGAAGGAGAAAAAAATTAAACATTTTGGGAACCGGGCTCTGGTGAGAAGGAGAAAAATATATTTATATATATATATTATTATTTATTTATTTTCCCCTGTCCCATCATGCATACTTTCGGGGAGAAAGGAGGTGTTTCTCTTTGCCGGCGCAAGTCGAAGCTTGCTGCAAATTCCAACCGTTACTCACCAAACACTGCAGAGATTGTGGGAAACGCAACACAAGCGGAGGTCTCTTCAGCCCCCCCTCACCCCCCCACCCATTAAAAGGAAAAAAAAAAACCACGATTACAGAACAACTTCGGAAAAAGTTCTAAGTGGGAGAGGTTCTTCAAATCCCAAGTTTTAACATGTTCCTTGAACTCCCGAGCCTGCCGAAATTGGAAGGAAGGATTGAAATGGATTTGGGGAGGGGGAGGAGAGGAGAGGGAGCCGAGATCTCGGAGAGGCCAGACAAGGTTATCAGCAGCCGGTCCTCGACTTACGACTCCGCCAAAACGGGGGACTAAACGTTCCGTCGTTAAGGCAAGGCGGTGAAGCGAGCGGCGTCCGATTTTATGGCCTTTTTTGGAGGAGGGGGCACGGCTGTTAAGCAAATAGTTGTGGTCGTTAACCGAATCACACACCGTTAAGCGAATCTGGCTTCTCCCCCCCCCCACACACACACCTGAAACGGCTGACGGTCACCAGCTGATCTCCGGGATTCTGCCTCGGTCGTAAAGACGGCCAGATTTGGATTTAGCTGATTGGGAGGAGGCTGCGATGGTCGTAAGTGCGAGGACCCGCGGGTCGTTTTGTTTTCCAGTGTTGTTGTGGTTAACGGTCGTAAGTCGAGAGCCACCTGTCATTTTTCCGCTGGGACAAGAAAGTAAAATTGAAGTGGGGGACCGATGGACGCAGGCAAAGGCGAAGGACGCAGAGCTGGGCAGAGCTCAAAGGAGTCAAGATGGCGGCCGCCACGCAGGACTCGAATTCGAATCCCGGTTTGTTTATTTTTTTTATGTGGACCATCTTGGCTTCTATTAAACCATGCAACCTTGTGTTTGATGTCAGAATCGGCTTGGTTTAATTTTTGGGTGGGGGGGCTGCATTTGCAACCCTTCCAAGCACGGAAAACGCGCAATTATTTTATCAATCCATCCATCCATCAGACTAGAGCTGGAAGGGACCTCGGAGGTCCTCTAGTCCAACCCCCTGCTCAACCAGGAGATCCTAGACCATTTCAGACAAGCGACTGTCCAGTCCCTTCTTAAAAACTTCCAGCGATGGAACCACCCACAACTTCAGATGGAAAGCTGTTAAAGAGCTTGTAAGAACAGCAGCAAATAAATTTAATTAATAATAATAATAATAATTGCATGATAGCACCCAGGGTTGCAGATATAAAAATTGGCCTCTCCGTCTGTAGGCTTAGCTGTAAATCCCAGTTTTCCACAACTTGCAATTCCTGACTGGTCTTGGACAGCGGCGTTCTGCTCATCCGCTTCATTTCTGACTCCGAGAGACCATGGTTGACCATGGTTAAAAGGAATAAACCATCATCGGTTGACTTCACATGTCATATTGCGCCTTGTCGACTCCCGTTCCACGCTTTCAAAAAAAAAAAACGTACTACGGGTAGTCCTCGTCTTACGGCCACAAGAGAGCCCTCAAATTTCAGTCGCTAAGCGAAACAGCCGCTCGGGAAATTTGGCCCGGTTTTATGACTTTTCGTCCTCCGTTGTTAAGCGAATCTGTCTTCCCCTGGCCGGAAGGTTGCAAAAAGGGGGGAAATCACGTATCCTCGGGACGCTGCGACCATCATAAATATGAGTCGCTTGCCGAGCGTCTGAATTTTGATCCGGTGACTTTGGAGGTGCTGCAACGGTCGTTAAGTGTGAAAAAGGGGGTCATTTGGTAACTTTGGTAACCGTCACTAAACGAATGAGGATGCGGCATATTTTGCTCCATAAAATTGTCTTGTGGATGGCTGAGCTCTCTCTAGGTATTTCACCCCAATAAATTGAATTTCCACGGTTATTTTCTCGCCCGTAACACCTCTGGGTGTAACCCAACAGCCCGAAGCCCAGATTAAAACTCCTGATAAGCCTACTTTGATGGTTTGTGCCTAGCTACCGGCCTCCGGTTTTTCGAGAGGCCATAAATCTCAGCTGAAGATAAGCACCATGGAGATTGTGGTCATTGGGTCAATTGTTTCCCTGACAGGCTTTGAGTCCCAGGAGAAGGGGGCCTCCTTCTCCTCTCTGGGGAAGTGGGGTACCGAAGCCCATAAATGCGGGGGATCTTGGCTAAGCAGCACAGGAAGATGGGCACGCTCCAACTCGCCTGTGCAAATTTGCCAAGGGCAGATCGGAGTCCAGGAGGGGTTGAGTGTCAGGAGAGACGCAGGCTGGGACAGGCTCAGGTTGGCAAAGCCGACACCCCCCTCCCCAATTTATTCGTTCTTCAACCCCTCCGCGCCCCAATGCCCCCCCCCACGCCCCGTTTTATGAGCCTCCGAATCTCAGCCTTTCCCAGAGCAGGAAAAATATTTGCACTGGGACTTCAGAGGAAATTCTGAGCTCGGGAGGAAAAGGCCTTAGGATGCGTTGGCTTGGCCCGATTCTATGCATTGAAAGGCTGTGTTTTCCTTCCTTCCTTCTTTCTTTCTTTCCTCCCTCCCTTTTCCTCTCCATTTCTTCCTTTCCATTCCATTCCATTCTACCCTTTCCTTTCCTTTCCTTCTTCTTCTAGCTTCCTTTCCTTTCCTTTCCTTCCCTCTTTCTCCTTTCCTTTCCCTTGCTTTCCTTCCCTCTTCCTCCTTTCCTTTCCTTCCCTTCCCTCTTCCTTTCCATTTGTTCCTTTCCCTCCCTCCTTCCTTCCTTTCTTCCTTTCCTTCCCCTTTCTTTCTCCTTCCTTCCTCTTCTTTTCCAATTCCTTTTCCTCCCTCCCTTCCTTCTTTTCCCTCCCTCCCTCCCTTTCTTTCCTTCCTTCTTTCTTTTCCAATTCTTCCTTTCCCTCCCTCCCTTCTCCCTTTCCATTTCTTCCTTTCCCTCCTTTTTCCTTTCCTCTTTCCTTCCCCACTCTCTTTCTCCTTCCTTCCTCTTCTTTTCCAATTCCTTTTCCCTCCCTCCTTCCTTCCATTCCTCCCTCCCTCCCTCCTTTCCTTCCTTCCTTTCTCTCTCCCTCTCCTTTCTCCTTCCTTCCTTCCATCCATCCATCCATCCATCCATCCATGCAAGCTACATGGTCAGTTTAGGCTCAATGCGTAACGCCAGGTTTCCTCTGCCGTCAGTTTACGCCTCTCAGTGCCTGGTCCTTCCCCAAACCTCCCGTCTTAGCAGCCCTCTCCATCATCCTCTGGCTCACGCCCCCCTATCACCACCGATGGATCTCTGCCCTCCGAGACCCCCTCCCCACCCACACACACCCACCACACCCTTCCCTGCCCAGCGTCCCCTCTTCTTCGCCAACCGTTCTCCTCCACCCTTTGCAAACGCAAAAGAAAAAAAAAAAGAGAGAAGAGAAAGGAAACTCTGGCGGAGAGCAAGTGTGGGCTTGTTTTGAAGGGGAGGGGGTGGAATGCAAAAAAAAAAAAAAAGGGCTCCACCGGAGGACCCCGGCGAGGTATGTTGCAGGAGTTTCTCCTTACACCTGGTGCATCTTTGTACGGGCACGCTTGCTGCCAAAGCAAGGCCACCAATTCGTCTGTGCAACTGGCAGTGTGACTTCTCTCCTCTTCTTCTCTCTTCTCTTTTTTCTCCTCTTCCCCTCCCCCCCTCCCAACCCTCCCTCTCTCTCCCCCCCCCAATTACCCCACCCCACCCCAGTCCCAGTACAATTTGCTAAACAGGAGCATGGATCAGACCGCTGACAGCCGAGCCGCCTCCTCCACGCCTTACAGCTCGGAGCACATCGCTAATGTCCCCACGCTCTCGCCCTACTCCCAGCCCAGCTCGACCTTTGACACCATGTCCCCGGCGCCCATCATCCCCTCCAACACCGACTACCCGGGACCCCATCACTTCGAAGTCACCTTCCAGCAATCCAGCACGGCAAAATCGGCCACCTGGACGGTAAGTGGGCGATCTCTTGATTTTGCTCTCTCCAAAGTTGCTCGCTGGGGGCATATTGTATTTTTGGGGTGGGTGGGCTTCCTTTTCATTGGGGGAAGGCCACCCCAGGTGGGATAGGGGTGAGCTCTCTGCCCTTTCTCTCCTCTCACCCCCAATTCAACCATCTCGGTCCAGAGTCTAAAATCCGGCACCACCAAGCCCATCCTCCAGAAACGGATGGCCAGCCATCCGCAGCCAACCTCTCCCAGACTTTTAAGGTTGGTCTCTCCAAAATTAGCCCCCCCCTCAAAAAAAGAGATTTATCAGGGGTCCTTGGTGCCCTCTGACCTTGGTTGTTTACTTCCGGACGTTTCGTGACCAAACTAGATAACATCATCAGTGCTAAAGGGAGCGGGGGAGGAGGAGGAAGAGGAGGAAGGACTGTGGGGGTCCTTGGTACCCTCTGAGCCTGGTTGTTTTCCTGCAAACGTTTCGTGACCGAACTAGGGAACATCATCAGTGCTAGAATGGAGCGGGGGAGGAGGAAGAGGAGAAGGAGAAGGAGAAAGAAGGAGAGGAGAAAGAGAAGGGGATGGGGAAGGAGAAAGAGAAGGAGAGAGAAGG
The DNA here is from genome assembly GCF_029531705.1 of Pantherophis guttatus. The sequence continues at coordinate 924,582 of NW_026844103.1, forward strand.
AGAAAAAGGGGAAGGAGAAAGGAGAAAGAGAAGGAGAAAGAGAAGGAGAAAGGAGAAAGGAGAAGGAGAAAGGAGGAGAAAGGAGGAGAGGAGAAAGAGAAGGGGAAGGGGAAGGAGAAAGAGAAGGAGAGAGAAGGAGAAAAAGGAGAAGGAGAAAGGAGAAAGAGAAGGAGAAAGAGAAGGAGAAAGAAGGAGAAGGAGAAAGGAGAAGGAGAAAGAAGGAGAGGAGAAAGAGAAGAGGAGGGGAAGGGGAGGAGAAAGAGAAGGAGAGAGGAGGAAAAGGAGAAGGAGAAAGGAGAAAGAAAGAGAAGGAGAAAGAGAAAGAAGAAGGAGAAAGGAGAAAGGAGAAAGGAGAAAGAGAAAGAGAAGGAGGAGGAGGAGGAAGAGGAAGAGGGGGAAAGAAGGAAAAGGAGAAAGAAGGAGAGGAGAAAGAGGAGGAGAGGAGAAAGAGAAGGAGAAGGAGAAAGAGAAGGAGAAAGTGAAGGAGAGGAGAAAGAGAAGGGGAAGGGGAAGGAGAAGGAGAAGGAGAAAGAAAGAAGAAGTGAGAAAGAGAAGGAGAAAGAAGGAGAAAGGAGAAGGACTGTGGATTTCCTTGGTGCTCTCTGAGCTTGGTTTCTTTCTTGCAGACATATCATGACCCAAACTAGCTAACATCATCAGGGCTAAATCCTAGTTTGTGACCCAGTTTGGCTCATGAAACACCCACCAAGCTCAGAGGCGACACTGAAATCGATCGATCTTGTTTTCTATCGGCAATTTTTTTTAAAAAAAAGTTTTCTTGCACGGTGGCGGCCACGTGGGGTGTGTTACTCTGCCAAAGATGCCAGCCCTGTGGATTAAATGTTTTAGTTTTTCACGTTGTGACCGTCCCTTCCAGGATGCCCTCGTAAAACCCTGCTTTGTTTGCTTGGAAAGCAGATAAAATCTGTGAAATGGGTACAGTGATGGAGTCTTTTATCTAGATAGCTGCAATAAAGCATTGCCTTCCCATAAAAAAAAAACGGGAGGATAGCATAGCATTTACCGTTAAATTCTCCCAGGGTTCACTTTAATTCAATTAAAATGAATAATTTTTTTTTTTTTAAAAAAAGAGTGACATCTCCCAGAGCCAGCCAGATGTTCAGACTGGATCTGGCATGGTTTGGGGGCACCTCTGGCGACCTTTGCCAAGAAACGGGGGCTGGACAGATGTTGAATAATATTACACTATCCTTGAAGGATGTCAGCGCGTTCCGAGTCAAAGCTGCCTTTTTGCAATTGACCGACGGGGATTCCGTCAATGCCGAGGGGGTGCTCCAGATGTTTTTATCATCACAGGTAGTCCTTTGATTTACGACGACCACAGAGCCCCCCCACCCGCATTTCTGTCGCTAAGCGAGATGCCGGTGAAGTGAATTTGGCACCGGTTTACGAAGTTTCTGGCCGCGGCTGCTAAGTGGCAGTTGTTAACTCAGTCGCACCATTAAGTGAACGTGGCTTCCTATCAACTTGTTGGTCAGAAGGTCGCAAAAAGGGGGGAGGGGCTGTCACGCGACCGTCATAAATGTGTTTTCACTCCTTGTGTGTGTGTGTTTCAAAATTAGCATTTTGCCATTTCATTGCTGTGTGGATTTTTTAAAAAAATTATTTATTTATGCCATATAACCGTGTTAAGGAGCTCCTATTCACGATTCTCCACCCGGTAACCAGGCTGGGATAGAAATATATATATATATATATATGTTACATATATATAACATATATATATGTTTTTCCTCTAGCCAGGTTTTCCCTAGAGGAAAAACACACATAAACCCTACGAGATATATATATATATCTATGTAAGTTTTCACGGGTATATATGTGTGTACAGTTAATATTTCAGGTTTCTTCCCGTGTAATTGTGAACATATCCCTAAAAGGGTAGAAGCGACGTTTCGACAGAATCTCATCTGCCATCATCAGGCTTATGTGAAGGATCTTTTTATATATATATAAATATAATATAATATAAATATAAATATATATATTTCTGTGTACATTTCTTTTTGATAGAAATATATATATATATATTTTATCTATATTTCTTTTTCGTCCTCATCTTATGCTCAGTTTCTCTCTGTCTGTGTGTGTGTGTGTATGGCTTGCCAGCAAATATTTGGTAATGCATAATTTGTACCCACAGACACAGATTTCACCCGTTGAGGCCTTTAGGAGAATTAGAAATAGAATCCTAGGGCTGGAAGGGAAACTCAGAGGTCATGCAGGAGATCCTATGCCATTCCAGACAAATGGCTTTCCAGTCTCTTCTTGAAGACCTCCACAATTGATGAGCCCCCCACCCCCACAACTTCTGGTGGCAAGTCGTTCCACTGGTTAATTGTTCTGACTATCAGGAAATTTCTCCTTTTTTATTTTTATTTTATTTTAAATTTATATACCGCCCTTCTCAATTCTTGGATCTCTCTTTGACAAACTTCCCACCCATTACTACCTCGAGTAGTACCCATTACTCGAGATGAGATTTAAGATCTTGTAGGCTGGACTGGATGCTCTCTGGAGTGCCTCCTTATTTTAGGATCATCCTCATCATTCGGTCCGGGAGGTAATATGAGCCCATTTTAAATACACCGTAGGAAAACAGCCTGCGAGGTGGAGGTATCACATCAAATTTCACGACAGGGGAAGCACAATTATAAAATAAATATCAACATTTAGAAAAAAAACAGGGATAAACCGACATTTCGCTAGCTCTGGATTAAAAGCACCATTTTTGAGCGCGGAACTGCCTTCAAACTCCGGAGGGTATTTTTCGAAGGGGGAAAAAAATTCCCAATATATTCCAAAGGTTTTGGGTTTTTTTTTTACTGCTAAGGTTAAAACCTCAAGGTGTTTTCCACCCACAATCTGTTTCATTCGGAATGAATTGATTATAGTGTTCTTGGTAGTCATCCATTAAAAAACTTGTAATTCCCCCTTGCAATATTCGAATATTTGAATATTTAGTTCTGTGTCTGCTTACAAGAACTAGAAGCTATTAAATGTAGCAAAACATTTGCATCTAATTTTTTTACCAAATACCAAAGATGGAGAACTAAAGTGTACAAATTGGGCAAACCAAGTTTACTAGCTGAGCTTTTGAAGTCAGGCAAACTAAGTTTACTAGTTGAGTGTAGGAAGTGGGGCAAACCAGGTTTACTTGAGCTTTGTAAGTTGGGCAAACCAAGTTTACTAGTTGAGCTTAGGAAGTTGGACAAGCCAAGTTTACGAGTTGAGCTTAATAAATCGGGCAAACCAAGTTTACTAGTTGAGTTTAGGAAGTTGGGCAAACCAAGTTTACTAGTTGAGTTTAGGAAGTTGGACAAACCAAATTTATTAGTTGAGCTTAGGAAGTTGGACAAACCAAGTTTATTAGTGGAGCGTAATAAATCGGGCAAACCAAGTTTACTAGAGTTTTTTAAGTCAGGCAAACCAAGTTTACTTGAGCTTTGTAAGTTGGACAAACCAAGTTTATTAGTTGAGCTTAGGAAGTTGGACAAACCAAGTTTATTAGTTGAGCTTAATAAATCGGGCAAACCAAGTTTACTAGAGCTTTTTAACTTCAGGCAAACCAAATTTACTAGTTGAGCTTAGGAAGTTGGGCAAACCAGGTTTGAGCTTTGTAAGTTGGACAGACCAAGTATACTAGCTGAGCTTAATAAATCAGGCAAACCGAGTTTAGTAGTTGAACTCAGGAAGTTGGGCAAACCAGGGTTACTACTTGAGCTTCGTAATTTGGACAAACCACGTTTCCTAGCTGAGCTTTTGAAGTCAGGCAAACTAGGTTTACTAGTTGAACTCTGGAAGTTGGGCAAACCAGATTTCCTTGAACTTTGTAAATTGGACAAACCAAGTTTACTAGTTGAGCTTAATAAATCGGGCAAACCAAGTTTACTAGAGCTTTTGAAGTTCAGGCAAACCAAGTTTACTAATAGAGGAAGTTAGGAAGTTGGGCAAACAAAGTTGACTGGTTGAGTTTAGCAAGTTAGGCTTACTACTTGAGCTTTGGGAAGTTTACTAGTTGAGCTTAATAAATCAAGCAAACCAAGTTAACTTGTTTTGTGGCTGCTCAAGAAATAGGCACGGGAAGGGTTTTTGTGGCTCCCGGTGTTTTCTTTTCTGTGGGAAATGGGTCCAAATGGCTCTTTGAGTGTTTAAGGTTGCCGACCCCTGTCTTAGGACAACCCAATCCAAAGAGATGGTTCCCAAAACCACCAGACCCACCATAAACCAGGTTAACCCCAATCCCATAAACTGGACCAATTAACAAGCTATTTGGAGGCATACCTGCTTTTCAGGTGACATCCTGGCATGGCATCATGGCTTCACCCTCCTCCTTCTCCATTGGCCACGTAGGAAGCAAGGGGGCGTGGCTTCGTCCACCACGAACCAATCAGCGTTTGCGAAATTTAGGCTGCCCTGCCATTTAGGTGGCCTGACTCAGGTGAGAGAGGGGCTAACTTTTCCAGCCAGTCTTTCTCTCCAACTTTTTTCCTTGGAGGACTAAATGCAGGCTAAATAAATACATTCATTCGGGGACCGTTCAAAGTTACGACGGCAGCGAAAAAAGGGACTTAACGACCGTTTTTCATACTTATGACCGTTGCGGCGCCTCCGTGGTCACATGATCAAAATTCAGAATAGAATAGAATAACAGAGTTGGAAGGGACCTTGGAGGTCTTCTAGTCCAACCCTCTGCTTAGGCAGGAAACCCTACACCAGTTGCCAGATGCTTGGCAACTGACTCATATTTATGACGGTTGCAGTGTCCCGGGATCACGTGATCCCTTTTTGCAACCTTCTGACGAGCAAAGTCAACGAGGATTCACTTAACGACATGTTGCTAACTTAACAACCACAGATATTCACTTAATGATGGCAGGAAGAAAGCTCATGAAATGGTGCAAAATTCACTCAGCAAATGTTTCACTTAGCAATATAAATTTGGGGCTCAGCTGCGGTCGTAACCCAGGACTACCTGTATTACTCCAGAATCGTCTTCTGTTAACGAGCCCATAATCCCTTGCAGGGTGGAGTCTGGGCAACTGAATGGAGCTAGCAGAGTGTTTTAATGGCCGGATGCCTTTCCTGTCGCCAGAGCGGAGTTTTTTTCCCAGCAGATTTATTCTCATTGTGCCCAGAGAGAGAAAAATATATCTGCCTCTACCTAGGATCGAACTCACAACCTGTGTTACTGCAGAATATCGTCCAAATATTCAGCATTTCCAGATGCAATTAATTTCGAGCGGTGTCTGGGATGGAATAGACGTCTCCCTGGAGGATTTTAGATAAAATGTATTTTCTTGCCAGCTTCATCCTCACGTATGAAAAATTTTTTTAAAAAAAAAACATAACTTCCATCTTCCTTATTCTGCCTTATTCTTTCCTCTTCCTGAGGTCTCCCGGATGGATCCAGGAGACGCCCCCCCCAAAAAAAAACCAGACGGAAGGATTAGGAATCGGTTTGCAAATACCTCTCCACCACTTCCTAATTTCAAGCCATCTAAAAAAATGTGGCTCATCACCCACAAAGATTTAATCACCATTTTCTTTTTCCTTGCAAAATAGAATAGAATAGAATAGAGTAGAATAGTAGAATAGAATAATAGAGTAGAGTAGAGTAGAGTAGAGTAGAGTAGAATAGAATAGAATAGAATAGAATAGAATAGAATAGAATGACAGAGTTGGGAGGGCCCTTAGAGGTCTTCTAGTCCAACCCCCTGCTCAGATGCTCAAAGCATTCCTTGCCCTACAAAGCAAAGGATGGATTAAAAGCATGAGTGGCGTGGGTTTTTTTTAAAATTAATTATCCATCAAATTTATATATTCGCACATCTAACTTTGGCCGGTGAATGTATAAGAACGGACAATCCGTTTAAAAAAATTTTTTTTACATAATTCGCAGATTCGCACCTCCTCAGCAAAGCTTCCTGGCTGTTAAAAATGATATTTAAGGGATATTTATTTTTCTCCCTATCTTTTTTTTTTTTTATAACTCTACTCAGAACGGGCTCCTTAAAGGTCTTCTAGTCCAGCCCCTTGCAAGAGGCACCAAATGGAATGCATCGTTTTCTTGTGAAGTCTTTGTCGATGGTTAGGAGGGAAAATGCCTCTAGTTTTTCATTCATTCATCCTTTCTTGCTCCTCTATGCATCTATCCACTTTTATTTCCTTCGGACTTTTCTCGCTCTCCTTCCTTCCTTCCTTCCATCCATCACTCTTACTCTCTTTCCTTTGGTCCATCCATCCATCCTTTCCCTCCCTTTCCATTTCCTTCCTTTCTCTCACCTGCCTGCCTGCCTGCTTTCTTTTTCTTTCTTTCTTTCTTTCTTTTCTTTCTTTCTTTCTTTCTTTCTTTCTTTCTTTCTTCTTTCTTTCTTTCTTTCTTTCTTTTCCTTCCTTCCTTCCTTCCTTCCTTCCTTTTCCTTCCTTCCTTCCTTCCTTCTTTGGCCCATCCATCCTTTCCCTTCCCTCCGGAGAGCCATCCACAGCCCGGCCAATCTTCTAGTCCTCTGTGAGGAAAGTGGGTGGAAAATATATAATATATATAGATATATAGATATATAGATATATAGATATAGATATATAGATATATATAGATATAGATATAGATATATTGCCCTAGTCACACAGTCAGGATTTCTGTTTAAAAAAAAACCCCACCAAAAATCACCACTATGTTTTCTTGGGAAAACATCCTTCCCACTTCACACACACCCCTTTCCTGCCTTGTGACTCATTTTGCCAGCGGGCGATCGGTCAGCTGCGGCGGCACCCGGCATGACGGTGCACGCCAACCGGTGCAAAAAAAACTGGGGGTCTGCCCGTTTGGGCATGTTGGAGTTAGGAACCGCTCACAGCTGTTGCTCCTTTGCTAACCGAGAGATAATTAATATTTTTTTTCACAAATCCACCTCCAGTCGTGAGGTCCCTTTGGATGGCCTGGCAACTGGGGGGGGGGGGAACCCTGTCTCCATCTGGCCTAATTGGCATGGGGGGGGGGCTTCGGTTTTGGGGGTCTGCAGAGGCAGGGTGGGGGGTGAGGGGGAGCAAGCCGCAAGGAGCCGGCTTCCTAAATTTGGTGGGGGGCTTTTTTTTTTTGAAACCAAAAATGAATCTGTAGCGCCAAGGAGATTTCTTTGCATCCCGATGGACTGGAAATAGGAAAAGAAATCTCCTCTGAAGCTATGATTCCTTCATGAGTCTTGCGACTTTATCAATAAGATGGAAGAACCCAGAACGCGGGATCGTGGGGCTGGAAGGGACTTTGGAGGTCTTCTAGTCCAACCCCCTGCTCAAGGCAGGAATAGCATCATTAGGTAGGGTCTCCTGCTTGAGCAGAGGGTTGGACTAGATGACCTCCAGTATTCCTTCCTTCCTTCCGTCCTTCCTTCCTAATTTTTTTCTATTCTTCTTCTTTTTTTTTCTTTTTCCTTTCTTCCTTCCTCCTAATTTCTTTTTTCTTTCTCCTTCTTCCTTTTCCTTCTTTCTCTTTCCTTCCCTCCTCCTAATTTCTACTCCTTCTTCCTTTCTTTCTCTTTCCTTCTTTTTCTTTTTCTCTCTTCTTTCTTTCTCCCTTTTTCTTTCTTTCTATTTCTTTCTTTTTTCCCTTCTTCCTCTTTCTTTCTTTCTTCTTTCCCTTCTTCTTCTTTCCTTTCTCTTTTTTCTTTCTTCTCTTTTCCTTCTTCCTTCCTTTCTCTTTCTTATTTTTCCTTCCTTCCTTCCTTCCTTCCTTCCTTCCTTCCTTCCTTCCTTCCTTCCAATTGCTCATAGATTGGGGCTACAATTGTGGAGGACACCGTTTTTGATAGCCAACTAAAGCAGTGGGTTTAGCCATGTGTCAAGATCTTTAAATATAAGTAATGTTCTTGCAATTTTGGTGCAACCTGCCTGTCAAACCTGCATCAGGCAGGTCACTTTAGACAGCTACTGTGTATTTCTTGCAGCCATGGTACAGCTTTATTAGGAGACCTTTATTTGTCTAATAAATACCTGTGAGGCAACAAATGTCCTCTCCATTCTCCAGAGGGTTTCAGAAAAGCAGGTTTGGTCAAGTGGTTAAGGCACTAGATTACAAACCTGGAGACTGTGAGTTTTATTTCGCTTTGTGCCTGGGTGACTTGAGCCAGCCACTCTCTCGCAGCCCAACTCACCCCACAGGTTGTTCTGAGGAAAATAGGAGGAGGAAGGGTATTGGATATGTTCACCAGCTGTTTATAAAAATAATAAAGGCATGCATGCATGCATGCATGCATGCATACATACATACATACATACACATACATACATACATATAACCAAAGGGTTATTGCCCTGCACATCAACCAGTGTTTGACAAGTAGGTCACTACAGGAGACAGCAATGCCAGAAGAAACAATAGTCCAGTGTCTTTCTGAGGCAGCCTTTCTCTCAGGCCTCTGGCAACCATAACTTTAGACAAGTCGTGGTCTAATTCTTTGTCTAGTGATATACAATTAGGTGCTGCTGTGCCTTTCCTCCTATTACAATAACACAGACTAAAATAGTCATAGAAGAAAATCAGCAACTAGAAAAGAGGCGGCGGCTTGTAACTGGGTAGATTCAAGCCTTTTATGAATCAGCTTGGTTGTTGCCAAAACCATGGAAATTTTGCTAACAGCAGTGCTTGCTTTGGAGAAAAATGCAGCCACTATTAAAACACCAGATTAGAAAAATAAAAGTTACAAGGCCTCAGGCTATGGCTTGGGAATAAGAGGAAGACTGCAGCATTTAAACATGTTTTTAAAAGAATGGTTAATGAGTTATTTTCAGACCTAAATAAAGAGGAGTTATATTTGTTCCTTTTGATCTGTGTTCATTCATTCATAAAGCTTGCAAATGAGACTTCTGTTGTTGCAATCCTCTCATAATTGGGGTTGAACAATGTAGACATACAAGCTGCCTATAAGAGTAAGTCTGCTAACTTCAAGATAAAGGTGTTCTTAATTATTTTAAAAGTCCCATAATAATTTAAATGTGACATATTTATTATGACAAATATTTTTGGAACACACTGCAATTCATCAAGTTAAACAGGTTTGTGTTTTATATGTGTTAAGATAATATAACACAATATTATAATGACCATTTTTTTCTTGACTTGTTCTGTATTTTTTTTTTATATTATTTGTTGGACATTATTGGGGATTTCATGCACATCTAATTGGATTCTATTTTCAATTAATCTGAGATTTTGAAAAGAGATTTTTAAAAGTTATGTTATCTGCTTATTTCCCAGCCTTTGCAGTCTCTCTCTCTAGCAGATTCTAAACTGAAAACAGAGATTACTATCATTATCAATGCATTGGGCAGCAATACATCCCTTACAAAAATTGATATTAGTGGAAATGCTATGGGTGACATGAGCGCAAAGATGCTTGCAAAAGCTCTTCAGATAAACACCAAACTCAGGTATTGAATATCTATATTACCATAATTATCATCATTACCACTCAATATATATATCCTGCTTTTCTGCTTATATAGAGTCCTAAGGCTTTCTCAGCAATAAAATAACACATAAAACAGCCATGAAATCAATATAATTGCTTTTTTAAAATGCAGCACTTTAACTTCTAGTTAATTCATATTCCAAGAATCCAGATTCTTGTCAAAACCTTGTGCTTGTTTTCTAATTGCTAGTTGAAACAGTGCACAGGATACTCCAGTTTGAAAAAAATAAATGGTGATTTAGTGCTTAGCAACTCCTTTCAGTTTCCATTCCCCCTTCCATTCAAAAGGTCTGCTGTGGATTGTTTTTGCAATCATGGTCTCATAATTTTATTTGGATTGTAGGAGGAGAAAAAGCCCTTAGTTAAGGTAAATTTGAGTAGACCAACATCGAAAAGTTTTAAACCCTGGGCATTTTTTACTCCTCTGTTTTCCTATATATAAGAAAACAATGAATTGGGGAATTATTTGTGCCTATCCCCTATGTAGCAACTAATTTAATTCTGGACACCATTACCAATAATCATTTGAGCAGGTTTATGTTTGGGGAATGAATGAGTAAAGGACTGCTCCTGTTTGTGTGATCTCAGTACAGTATTTATCATGAGAAAAGACACCTGGCATCCTCTCATCAAATGAAGCCCATCAAGTATTTTCTAAGTTCAGGAGCTTTTTGAGCTCTGTAGAAAGCTTTTCCTATTGAGGCACACCAGGATCAAACACTGCTTAATTTTAAGCCAGTATTATTATTTTTTTGGCATCTCTTTGGTTTGCAGAGATGTTTATAATGATAATGATCCTTATTGGTTTTTATTACTTTTGGAATTTTTTGTTGCCTCTTTATTTTAACTCAATATTATGCTTTCATTAGAAAAAAAAAATATTTTACTTTTTATTGCAATATTTCTCCCAACTCAGATGTTGAAAATACTTGTGTAACTTTAATGCATGTATGTTGTTTTCAACATTTTCATCAGTCAATCCATAATTTCTGTTTTCATACAGAACTGTTATATGGGACAAAAACAACATCACTGCTCAGGGATTCCAGGATATAGCCGTGGCACTGGAAAAGTAAGCTCTGTGTGGCTGTCTGTTAGAATTCCCTCAAATGTAGATAGAGTAGTTTGAACCCCTGATAATTCATGTTATGAAATTGCCACCTAGAAGACCTTTTGCTGTCTTCCTCCTCCTCCTATTTATGAGGCACACTCAGCCTGGCCCTACACAAGGCAGAGGCCACATGTGCCCTTTTCCAAATGGTGAGCAGCCTTCTAGCATGCTTCTGAAGGCTTCTGACACCTTCCGGAATCTCACAAGAAGGTTACATGCCATTTGGAGAAGCATGGGTTCAGCCTCAGAAAAAAGGCCTGGCATAACCAACAGCTGCCTCACATCGGACCAGACTCGCCAGCAGTAGGAGAAAGAAGACAGTGAAGGTTGGCTGGGGACATCAGAGTTGGCAGAACATAAGGCGGCTTGGACTTTGTGCTGCGTTGTTTGGATAATGGCCTCTACTTCAGCCAGATACCACCACTGCCTAGGAGTGCCACTGTGCAGGGTGGCCAGAAGGATAGAGATAAGGAGGGAGATAAGTGAGCAAGAGGGAGTTCAAGAGGATGCAGTCCCTTACCTTACCCAGGCTCAAGGTTTGTGGGGGATCAAACCAGGAGCGGCTCGGCAGTGATGACTAACAGGATAACTGTCATTTAGTGATGCGGTCATGTGACATCATATGTTACAACCATATTGCTTAGCAACATATATTCTGGTACCAACTGCCTGTATCAATAAATAACATTTTTAATCCTCAAGTAAATTTGCCAACCTTGTGAAATTAAAATTAAAACCTAGTCCCAGTTTATTTATCAAAGCATTTAATCTACAGAGGACAGTGGCTGATTTAAGAGGGGGGGAAATCACTTTACAGTCTGACAACATACATCTTGTTGAGAGAAAAAGCTCATTAGCATCCCGTTTCAAATCTTGATCTTTTCCTTTGACCTGCCAAGATAAATAAAAAAGGAGCTGAGAATGAATGACAGAAAGCGGAAATGTTGGTAGCTATGATTTTATGAAGATGACAGCTCTAGTTATAGTCCGTATTGTTCACTTCTAGTATTAGCGTCATTGCTGGAACTCATTTGTTTTATTAAAGTGCTAATTGAGAAACTGTCGCCCACTATCAATGTTGGAATAAATGGCTGCCTTTCATACAATATAGATTTAACTTTAATTAAAACATATTCTTCTTTGACATATATCCCAGCAAAATTATGTACATTTCTCATTATTCTGTTCTTAAAATAAAAAGCATTATCTGTAGAAATAACCTAACCCATTCCTAACAGCAAATAAGAAACATAACCATTTCATTTGTAATATCAAAATCACTGATATTGGGTTTTTAAAACTGTATTCTTCTTATAGACATCTGTACAACAGTGTAAAGGAAACAAAGGGAATTGCCATCTCATGCTAGTTACTTTATTCAATAAAATATGATCTATTGATCGTTATATTGCCAGAGCAAAATGCATCAAATATATACTGAGAAATACACTTGAGTGCTATGATGGAAATGTTCAAAAGGCACTTTCCAAGAGTGTATTGATTGGGCAGCTATTCCTTCAGTAGCTTATATCGAGTCTTATTTAAACAAGGGTGCATTTTCAAGTTAGGACTGCAAAAAAATCAACTAGTCTATAACTAGTTGAATTTAACTTTTGCATATTTAAAATGGGTGAATCATAGTTTTAAATTACCTCCATTTTAAAATATTTTTCAGAAATTTCACTTTCAGATTATACTTTTATTAAAAGCCTAATGGCTACAATTATATTTATTTTTCTCAGGTTAAATAGTTTAGTGGTAAAGCTGTAGCATATTTCAGTAGTACTACAATCAGAGCCAGTATTGAATTTGGACTGGGAAGATTCAAATTCCGGTCCAAAGTTAATCATGGACGCACTGGGTGACCTCAGGCCATTGCCTCTCAAGCCAATCTCTCTCAGAGAACTGTGATTCTGAACTTAAATTTGGGGAGATTCTTGCATGAAAGACAAAGGGAAGTTTATAAAGATATCTAAATGGAGCATTAATTTATAAGTTTACAACATTTCATTGTAACATTGATTCAGTTGTATTTTAATGTGACAGAAGATAAAACACAAGCTGATTATCATGTGTACACATATACAGCAAAAGGATAAGAATACATATAAGAACATGCTAAGTAATTATTTCTTTTGGGCATCTAATCTTTTTGTTTCTATTTTTTAAAAGGAATTATACCTTAAGATTCATGCCTATACCTGTGAATGATGCTTCACAAGCACTTAAAACAAATCCTGAGAAAACAGAAGAGGCACTTCAAAAGGTATTTCCTACATTTATTGATATATGTCAAGCGCGGGGAAATCAGGAGATTCAGGCAGTTCAAATGAGTATAAATATTTATTGCAAGCTTGAGCTCTCTACAAGAATCTGACCAACTAACAGTCAAGGGAAATGAGTGGAGATAAGAAAGGCATTCAAGGTAGGCGGGGCTTCAATCTCATGTGGGCGTGCAGAGACTCGTGGTTTATGATGTGTTTGACCCCTCCTCGGATTCAGCCTGATCATCTCCTACATATAAATTGAAGTGGATAAATGAAAACCAAGTTGGGTTTTCATGACTGCGGAAGCAAATTCTCGAATTGTCTTGCTGAAGCCCACACTCACCTACACTTAGGAACAGATAATGAAGAATCACCATGATATGGAGACATGTTTCTTCTAAATAAGGCATGGAAGGTGAGAATAGAAGCAGTGACAAAATTATAAACACATGCTATATACCCTTTAGCATTAAAATATTTTATGTGCTAACTGATATCAATAAAAGGTTATTTGGAGTTGCTTAGACTATGAGATATAACTTCTGTATGGGAAATATTATGACAGTAAACTATTCACTGAGATTTTTTGCTTTGATCTTGCTAAATTCCTCAGAAGATTCTAGCATTAAGCAGATCACTGTGTATTCTTTGTAGAAAATAGTAACTTTTTTTGTTGATATAATTAAGTTTTGATAATTAATCTGAAATAAGTGTTACATAATATCGGTTGCATTGATTTCAATTAACATAAGATAATATACCAAGAATTGAGTTTTAGTCCTTGAAGAAAAAATAAGACTGTAGTCCAATACTGATGACCTTGAAATCAGCGTCACTGAATTCAGCGGAATCTACTTTTTATTGTGCAAGCATATGATTTTATGGTTAAGCACTATTTCTATATTAACATGCTTTTCTCACTTAATTTTTAAAATCCAGGCTTGTATCTGACTTTAATTTCTGCTCTTAGATAGAAAATTATTTGCTTCGAAATCATGAGACCAGAAATATCTACAAGAGCAAGCGTACAGACTACAGCAGGGCATAGTTACTAGCACAACACAACAGGTACCAGTTGTTTACTCTTTTATGATTAATAAAATTTTCAGTCGTTGAATTCAGAGGTGCCCTTCCATTCACAGAAGAGGCTTGCATTTTGAAAAGGCATCCCATAAATAACATAGGATAAAGGCAATTCTTACAGATTTCCCCAGGTAGCCTTCTCTCCACTGCCAGAAGACCCTCAACTCTATGGAAATGGGAGGAATCATGAGGGAATCATGTTATATATTTCAAGAAATAGGCACTGTAATATTTCTCCGTAATGAATAACAAGAACTAGTAGAAAGAAGTCAGAACCTCAGAAATACGTGAGGTTATATATTTGAACGTGCAATCTCCCAAGGCTATATAAGAGATTTATTTATTTTATCTGTTAGTTTTATCTTCTTTTTCTATGTGTGTAAGTATTTCTTTCCTTTCCAATTTTATTCTTGTGTAGATGATAGACAGAATATGTGTCAAAGTACAAGATCATCTCAACTCTTTAAGAAATTGTGGAATTGACACAATACAAGAGGATCTGAAAGCAGCTGAAAGACTTATGAAGGATGCTAAGAATTCCAAAACAGTAAGAGATTGCAGATATTTATAATTCTAGGGTTCCAATGCCATTAGAATAAGTAATACTATTAAAACTTCTACCTCTAAAGTTTTCAGAATTTAAACAAGTACATTAAATCTATGCTTATTCAGTTAAGCCATGGTAGATATTAATAGTAGCTCTTTTATATGTATTTTTTACAGTTATTACCAAACCTGTATCATCTTGGTGGAGCTTCATGGGCAGGAGCAAATGGTTCATTATCCAATCCAATTCAGGAGATCCTAGAATCTATGGCTGGGGAAGTTACAAAGGTTGTTGATGATCAACTCAAGGTATTAATGACCAAAAAATGTTATCCTAAAATGAAATGTAGGAAACATTCCAAAGAGGAAGGGAACCAACTTAGTTTTCCTTTACCTGTCGTGGGTAACCTGTAGGCTAAATACAGAACATCATAACCAACTTTGCTACTCCAAGATTATACCACAGAAATTTGGCAGCACAATTTATTTACAATTTAATAAAAAACAAACAAACAAAAACTAAAGAGAACAAGATGTCTTAAGATTCTGGTAGTTTAACGCACCTATTTTTCTTCTTTGACCCCAGTCTCTCACTCAACAAAAAAGTTTTTTCCCTTTAAAACATGGTTGTCCAACCTCTTGGCTTACTTGAGGCCCATTGAGTGAAGAGGAATTATCTTGCATATAAAATATATAATATAGTTAATTTATATAAATCATGTAATTTATATGAATACAAGTAGTTCTCGAGTTACAACCATTCATTTAGTGACTATTTGAAGTTACAATGACACTGAAAAAGTGACTTATGACTGTTTTTTCACACTTAGAACCGTTGCAGCATCCTCATGGTCACATCAAAATTCAGACACTTGACAACTGAGTCATATTTACAACAGTTGCAGTATCTCAAGGTCATGTGATAATCTTTTGTGACTTTCTGACAAGCAAAGTCACTTAACCATGTTAACAACTGTAGTGATTCACTTAACAACTATGGCAAGAAAGATCATAAAATGGGGTAAAACTCACAACTTAGCAACAGAAATTTTGGGCTGAATTGCAGTTGTAAATCAAGGACTACATGTAATGTTAAAAAGTTTACAATCTTGTGTGGCTGCATTACTAGCTGTCCAGGGCTCCATGTGGCCCATGAGCCTCAGGTTGGACACACCTGCTTTAAAAGATAAATAATAAAAGCACATTTTTACTGCTTTAAATTCTGCCCCCAAAGAAAAAGGATAAAAATATTGGCCCCAATAGGATTATCACATAGTTGACCAAGCTTTATATTGTAAAGCTGTCACCTCTAATGTGCAATGGATTTTCAAATGTGATGACAATATGATGAATTGTAACTTCAAAACACACCCAATTGAAAATTAAACCTTTGATGGGTTTATTATTCCCATAGAGACCTAAACCCACAGATTGAAACTTGTATTCCATTTCCAGGAGTCTGGTGGGTCCTGCTTACCCATTCAAAATGGTTAAGCTATGATGCCAGTTTTTATTGTCCAAGGCACCTCAGGTCAGATGCTGCCCATTATGCTGACCCTAGCTTGTGATTGGGCAATTTCTGTCACACCATGTGCAATTTTTCAACAGTGCTATCTTGTCTATTTTAATAAGGCCTCTAGGTCTATATTCTTGAAGACTAAGATTTCATCTTGTCTCTCAGTTCAGTCTACCACACCTGGCTCCTTTGTAGGAATCTGATAAGCAGTTCTTTATAACTTTGCCTCCTATTTTTAGAATAACTTCTAAATTTTCATAAAAAAAAGTCACTCTTATAAAGCAAATTGAGTAAAAACTTAGAACTAAAGGATATTATTGAATTCTCTTAACAGTCTTTATAATTTGTTTTGTCATTTTGGATTTAAAACACAGTGCACATGGTGTTATGAATGACTAGGTTGGAGATAGTTCGCTAATATAGCCGGGTCCAGAGAAGGCTCTTCTTGAGGAGGTGCCTCACCACCGCCTCTTTCAAGGCGGAAGGAAAGAAACCCTCACATAAAGAAGCGTTAATAATTTTCTGGAGGCAGCCTCGTGTCACCTCCCGGGAGGCCAGCACCAACCAGGAGGGACACGGGTCCAATAAACATGTGGCAATGCTGAGCCTACCCAGAATCCTGTCCACATCCTCGGGAGTCACCGGGTCAAACTCCTCCCAGATAACACTGTCAAGATCTGCCTCCATCACCCCGCCCGAACCCACCCAATCAGAGTCCAAGCCTTCCCGAATCTGAGCGATTTTGTCATGCAGATATTGTACAAAATCCTCAGCCCTACCCTGCAAGGGGTCTTCCCACGCTCCCAGATGAAGGAGGGAGCGGGTCACCCTAAACAGGGCGGCTGGCACATCTGCAGACGCAATAAGAGCGGAAAAATAGTTCGATTTTGCTGCTCTTATCGCCACTAGATAGGTCTTAATATATGACCTCACCAGTGTCCGGTCAGATTCGGAACAGCTGGCCCTTCAATCGCTCTCCAGGTGTTTTTTCTGGCGCTTCATCTCCCTCAGCTCCTTGGAAAACCAGGGAGCCAAACGGAATCGGCACCGGGTCAGAGGCTGCAAAGGCACAATGCGATCCAAAGCTCCAGCAGCCGCCCTATCCCAGGCGGCCACCAGGTCTTCAGTTGAGTTGTGAGCCAGAGCCTCAGGGAATGGCCCAAGCTCCATCTGGAACCTATTCGGATCCATCAGGCGCCTGGGACAGAACTACCTTGTCGGTTCCGCCTCCCTGCGGCGAAGTGTAGCAGTATGAAAGTCGAGTCGAAGGAAGGAGTGATCTGACCATGGCAAGGGTTCAATAACTATATCCCCTATTTCTAGATCATTCAACCACTGACCTGAGACAAAACACAAGTCCAGAGTGTGCCCCCCCCGTGTGGGTAGGGCCATGAACTAACTGGGTCAGGTCCATGGCCGTCATGGAAGCCATGAACTCCTGAGCTGCCTCTGATGTTTCACCGACAGATGGCAGATTGAAATCCCCCATGACCATAAATCTGGGGGTATCAACCGCCACCCTGGCTATTATGTTGAGCAGCTCGGGCAGGGCCGCTGCCACATGGCAGGGAGCCAGGTACGCAATCAGCAGGCCCATCTGCACCCCACAACCCCACTTCACAAGGAGGGACTCACATCCGGCTATCTGAGGTACAGTGGCCTCCCTTGGACAAAGACCTTCCTTAATAACAACCCCCCCACCCCTTCCCTGAGCCCTCGGCCGATGGAATGCGCAGAAACCTGGTGGGCACAGTTCAACGAGGGGAACATCCCCCCGACCCGACCAGGTCTCCGTAATACCCACCAGGTCCGCACCCCGCTCCTGCACAAGATCACAAATGAGGGGGGCTTTATTTACAACGGACCTGGTGTTGCACAACATCAACCAAAGGCCTGGGCCCTGAGGGTTTGAGCAACCCAGGGAACGAGAAGAGCATTGGGGGCCGGAGCACGCGATCGCTCGAAGATAGCGAGTGTGCACTCTCACAAGACGATATGGCCCCCTGCTCCCACCATATCTGCCCCTCCCACCCACAGTACCGATGGAACAGCCCTCACCAGTATGGAGTCTAGCCCCCTCCCTGACCTCCAACCCCACACCCCCAAAGTCGTAGCCCCCTGCTGGACCCGACCCTGGTGGGTTGCCCCCCAATCCCGTCCTGGTCGTATACAAAACACCCTCCCACCCCTTAAAAGACGAATTTAAAAAGAGTATAACGAACTTTTAAAAATCCCAACGCCCTCGTGCCACCTCTCAGGTTCCAGGACCCATCCTTGAGGTATTTCTTGGCAAGGCCGGTAGGCCACTTCCAGGAATGGGGGGCATTCCTTAAAGCGCATAAATACGTTCTTATATAAAATCGCGTGACCATCTTCAGCCATAGGTAGGGGCACGGCAACCATGGGCAAACGATGTTAAAACAGGTCCAGACCACACCATTCCTCGGGGAACACCCCCCTCCCCCACTCAGGTGCCCCCTCACAGCACACCAGGTAGGATATAAGATGACAAACAACCGCTGCCCTCTCACATGCTTCTGTGGTTCCTGTATTTTTTTTTTAAAAAAAATTTGCTTCCCATTGCTTTCTGTTGCAGACATTACTTGAGTCAATGGTAGATGCAGCTGAAAACCTGTGTCCAAGTGCAATGAAGAAAGCACATATAAGGCAAGACTTGATTGAAGCATGTACTGAAAAAATTTCCATTCCTCGGACCTTTGTTAAAAATGTTCTCTTGGAGCAGTCTGGAGTGGATATCCTTAATAAAATTAGGTGAGCCAAACTACTTTCTAGATTCATCTATGGACTGAGTGTATAACTTAATTTGTTTAAAAAAACTACTTCTTCCTGGAACAATTACCTTAATATAACAATCCTAAACTTTAAAACTGTTTCCGACTTTACTTTCAGGCAAGAAAAAGCTTTTTTTCTGGTTCAGCTTATAATTTTATTTTTTAATTATGATTTTTTAAAAAAGTACTGAAGGTCATGAGAGGTGTAATAGTGACGTGATGATAGCACAAGAAATGAACAAAAAATAAATAAATATTTTCACTACTCACTAAGAGTCAAACTGGATTCATGAGAGTTTAATTATAAACAACACTTGTTCCAATTATTAACAAGAGGTTGTTATAATTAATTCTGGGTAAATTGCATGTATTTGTACCATTTGTGGTCATAGTGTGGCATTTTGTTCATTTAAATACTACTATTAAAACAAATGGATAACTGTGTCTCCCCCCACCCCCCAATTTAATAGTCTTGGAATCTCACCAAGAAAATGAAGTACTTATGCTATTGCTGATGTAAATGCAAGTAATTCAGTTTAGGTTGTTTGCTCATTATTTAGTAAAATAATATGCAATCATAAAATAATGAGTGATAATAATGAAGCAGTAAAACATTTTCCTGTACAAATAAATGACTATGAAAAAGAGGAATGAAATACATTTAGGATTTAATCCTTAATATATTTAGATTTTGTAAGCTGCCTAGCTTTTGTTAGAGTTGGCAGCTATAATAAGTTTAATTCAATAAATGAATTAAAAAATGTGAACACACCAGATTTATTAAAGTGGTTGTAGGGTATGTTTTATCATGTGCTATATTTTACATTCATTGATTACCCTTGTGTTTTAAACCTTGATATCATTTGGTGAGAGTTAATGCAACATTCTTTTTCTCTTCTCTGAGATTGATAATTATTTTTGAAATTTCTATATGTTATTTGAATATTCTTATATGCATGTTTAGAGAACCAAAGATATTTAGCCAATGCATACATAATATAACCTGTAATATAAATTTTCCACTGTAAATTCATATTTTGTATTCTCATTTTCCATTTTTGCATAGTGAAGTAAAGCTGACAGTTGCTTCGTTTCTCTCAGATCGAATAGTAGATGAAATCCTTGATGCTCTGTCTCATTGTCATCATAAACTGGTATGCATTTATACAATCTCATATATTTAAGTTGATTTTACAGTTTGATTTGATTTTACAGTATGATTTGCTTGTTTCAGTGCATTCATCTGCTCTATTCAACAAGAATGCCTATATAGATCTATCTGTATCTTTCTATTTACACCAAATGAGATAGCTACATTGAATGTGATAACATAGGAAGGTGAATCCTATGAAAAATTAGTTTATTTTGATGTCAAACTGAATGTTACTTTAATATTTCCTGAAAAATTTACTAGGTTATTGGTAAAAGCTAAACATAGTCAACTTTACATGTTGGATTTCAGAAAAACTGATCTTAATAAAAAATGCAAACTTGCTAACATAGAAGGCAAGTTAAGAAGAGCATATTTCTGGGTAGCTAATCTCATTATTTATTTATTTATTTATTGGTTCGATTTATATGCCGCCCTTCTTCGGAGACTCAGGGCAGCTTACAATGCGTTAAGCAATAGCCTTCATACTTTTGTATATATCTGCTTATATCTAGTAGGGCTTTCGGGGGCCCCCTAAGCGGTGTTCTTTTTTATACAAAGTCAGCTTATTGCCCCCACAAACCGGGTCCTCATTTTACCTACCTCGAAAGGATGGAAGGCTGGGTCAATCTTGAGCCTGGTGAGATTTGAACTTGCAGTAATTGCAGGCAACTGGTGTTACTTAACAGCACTTTAGTCTGCTGTGCTACCAAGGCTCTCTAAATTTATACTTTATTTAAAGCATAAATAAATAAAATGTACAACCATAGCACGGGATAAAATGTAATATTAATGCACATGAAAAAGATCTAGAATCCTAATTGAATTGTAAGCAGTGCAAGAATTAACCATTGTAGTATATATAAAAATATGTTAATACAATTTTAGGCTGAATTACTAGAAGAAGGGTTTCTAAATGCTAGGAAATAATAGTTTTATACTTGTCATTTTGGATTACATACTTTAGAAAAGATGACTATATATCCAACATGCAGGTAATAAGGAGATAAGTTGTACAAAAAAAAATTATGAAGAAGTTGATGAATTACAAAAAAGTTTGAGTTTAGGATATAAACATTTTTAGGATATAAGTATAAGGATAGGTACCTGAACATCTGTAACATGGACCTGTTTTAAACTTGTTTCCAGAGAGCTGAGAAGATAGGATTGGATCTAATGGGTTTAAGTTACATGAGCCCTGGGTTCAAATGGGAAATGCTTCTTGTAAGAACAATATGACAGTGATGGTTTATGGCAATTTCTCTGCTTTGCTAGAGGCCATTGAACAGCCCTGTTTTGCAAATAACTCTAATTCTGAATTCCAAAGCATCCAACAAGATGCTTTTTTTAAAAGCCAATTTTATTTTTTAAAATTAATTAATTGTACCTTATAAGTTAAAATAAAAAAATTTTTTTTTTAAAGTTAAAACTTTTCGATAAACTAATTTTCGTTATTTTTATTTTTAAAAAATGCTTGCTCAACCTTTTCCTTTGGACTGATCATTTGACCAGCGATAAATTGAAAGGAATCATTTACATTGAGTTAGCAGAATATATCTACTAAATAATTATTTTACAGTTTAGATACAACTGACTAACGCTTATGTTACACAAACACAGACACATCCTCAAATCTAAAAAAAAAAAAAAACCCTACAAAAAAACGCGAACTAAAGCACCCACTTTCATAACATGGCCCTATAGCCCAAAGCAGATAAATTGCATATACCCTCACTGTCATAATGTTCTTTACAAGAAGCATTTCCCATTTGAACCCAGGCTCATGTAACTTAAACCCTTAGATCCAATCCTATCTTCTCAGCTCTCTGAAACAAGTTTAAAACAGGACCATGTTACAGATGTTCAGTACCTATCTTATACTTATATCCTAAAAATGTTTATATCCTAAACTCAAACTTTTTTGTAATTCATCAACTTCTTCATAATTTTTTTTGTACAACTTATCTCCTTATTACCTGCATGTTGGATATATAGTCATCTTTTCTAAAGTATGTAATCCAAAATGACAAGTATAAAACTATTAATTCCTAGCATTTAGAAACCCTTCTTCTAGTAATTCAGCCTAAAATTGTATTAACATATTTTTATAATATACTACAATGGTTAATTCTTGCACTGCTTACAATTCAATTAGGATTCTAAGATCTTTTTCATGTGCATTAATATTACATTTTATCCCGTGCTATGGTTGTACATTTTATTTATTTATGCTTTAAATAAAGTATAAATTTAGAGAGCCTTGGTAGCACAGCAGACTAAAGTGCTGTTAAGTAACACCAGTTGCCTGCAATTACTGCAAGTTCAAATCTCACCAGGCTCAAGATTGACCCAGCCTTCCATCCTTTCGAGGTAGGTAAAATGAGGACCCCGTTTGTGGGGGCAATAAGCTGACTTTGTATAAAAAAGAACACCGCTTAGGGGGCCCCCGAAAGCCCTACTAGATATAAGCAGATATATACAAAAGTATGAAGGCTATTGCTTAACGCATTGTAAGCTGCCCTGAGTCTCCGAAGAAGGGCGGCATATAAATCGAACCAATAAATAAATAAATAAATAATGAGATTAGCTACCCAGAAATATGCTCTTCTTAACTTGCCTTCTATGTTAGCAAGTTTGCATTTTTTATTAAGATCAGTTTTTCTGAAATCCAACATGTAAAGTTGACTATGTTTAGCTTTTACCAATAACCTAGTAAATTTTTTCAGGAAATATTAAAGTAACATTCAGTTTGACATCAAAATAAACTAATTTTTCATAGGATTCACCTTCCTATGTTATCACATTCAATGTAGCTATCTCATTTGGTGTAAATAGAAAGATACAGATAGATCTATATAGGCATTTCTTGTTGAATAGAGCAGATGAATGCACTGAAACAAGCAAATCATACTGTAAAATCAAATCAAACTGTAAAATCAACTTAAATATATGAGATTGTATAAATGCATACCAGTTTATGATGACAATGAGACAGAGCATCAAGGATTTCATCTACTATTCGATCTGAGAGAAACGAAGCAACTGTCAGCTTTACTTCACTATGCAAAAATGGAAAATGAGAATACAAAATATGAATTTACAGTGGAAAATTTATATTACAGGTTATATTATGTATGCATTGGCTAAATATCTTTGGTTCTCTAAACATGCATATAAGAATATTCAAATAACATATAGAAATTTCAAAAATAATTATCAATCTCAGAGAAGAGAAAAAGAATGTTGCATTAACTCTCACCAAATGATATCAAGGTTTAAAACACAAGGGTAATCAATGAATGTAAAATATAGCACATGATAAAACATACCCTACAACCACTTTAATAAATCTGGTGTGTTCACATTTTTTAAATTCATTTATTGAATTAAACTTATTATAGCTGCCAACTCTAACAAAAGCTAGGCAGCTTACAAAATCTAAATATATTAAGGATTAAATCCTAAATGTATTTCATTCCTCTTTTTCATTCCTTCCTTCCTTCCTTCCTTCCTTCCTTCCTTCCTTCCTTCCTTCCTTTCCTTCCTCCCTCCCTCCCTCCCTCCCTCCCTCTTTTCCTCCTTTCCTGCCCCTAAAAAAAGCAATTGTAAAAAAAAAAAAGGACCAAATGTACAAAAACAAGCTTTTAAAAACCATCATCAACCTTTGGCCTTTCCCCTCTTGAGGCTCTGCTATAGTTACCTCTGAAGCTTGGCCAACTCCTTTTTATTTCAGGTTGAGGGACGTCAAATCTAACGTAGGTGCCACTTGCAGCCAGCTCATCTGCATCTCCAAAGGTGTCGGGAGGAGACGCATTTTGTCTGGGCAGCCGATTCTCCTTGGAGCGAAAGGACAGAGAAATAGCAACCACCAACGTCAACTGGCAAGAACCCCCAGCACAGCTCAATGGATGAGGAGGAGGTTGCAATGATGATGACGATGATGTAATAGTTGGAGGTACACTGCTTTTAACATGGAGGATCTCTACAATCATTTTAGCCAACATGCCAATTCTGAGTGTGTTCTGACCCAGGCTTCCTTAGAAAGTATACAGCACAATCTTAGTCCTGGCAAACCTCTTTAATTCATACGGCTGTGAATTATTGTCATTCCCAGTCCGAAAGGCTTCTCAAACAGTCTTTCAGGGGAGTGTTTACAAACACCCACCTTATCTCCCTTGGAATGCTGCCAGAGAACTAATTGCTACACTCAGGGCAAGGCCAAACTTAGCACAGAGTCAAGCAGAGCTTTAACTGACCAGATGAACTAATTGATTCCTGCTCACGTCCCGTTCCCTTCTCTTTTATGTCTTAGGGGAGGGGCTGATCATCTCCAAGCCTTACTCCCAAGTTGACCCTGTTTTCTTAATTGTTCCTGTCTTCTGGCAGCTCTAGGAACAAGCTAACACTGTTCTTCTGCCTCGCTGATGTCAGACTCCAGAGACTCCAGAGCCAGCAAAGAACTATCAAATGGCCTTGGCCCCCTCTCTGCCTCCGACTCAGAGCCCTCGTCCAAGCCTTCCCCAGACTCCAGGACTGGCCCACGTTCCTCCCCAACCTCCTCACTGTCTGACTCTGCTGCCAGCTCTGCTGGCCGCTTGGGGGGGGGGCGGGGGCACAACAGTGTGAATCTCTCCTGGCACAGATAGACTCATCATTCATTCATTCATTCATTCACTCACTCACTCACTCATTCATTCATTCATTCATTCATTCATTCATTCATTCCATCCTTTCCATTCCATCCATTCCATCCATCCATCCATCCATCCATCCATCCATCCATCCATCCATCCATCCAATCATTCACTTATATATCTGGGAGCTCAAATGATATACGTGGCTTCTCATTTTTTTTTCTACAACCCAACCTTGTGAGATGAGATGAGCAGAAAGAAGAACCAGCAGCTGAAAGTGGATTTGAATCTACATCTCCTTAATTGCACTCAACGTTTTAACCAAGACACAAAACTGGTAGTTCTTTTGATTATTCATTCCTCGGAGAACCATCTCTTGTGCAAAAAGGGGAGGCCGAAATCCCCCAAAAGAACTCTAAAGCCCTCTGATCGCATCTAATGTATCTTCATCTTCCCTGCCACTTTGAAGGTGGACTTTCTGTCCCTGTGATCTCATTTGAATTAACTTCGTCCACCAGGAGAGGTCACCATTTCTCTCCTTCAACCAATCCTTAGATCCTGGGTTTACAATCTTTACGTAGGCTTACTTTTCAATATTTGTGCAATTGCATGTTGGTTTATGTTAATGGTGATGCTGGGAGTGGTGAGCAGTGAGGAAGGAAGGAAGGAAGGAAGGAAGGAAGGAAGGAAGGAAGGAAGGAAGGAAGGAAGGAAGGAAGGAAGGGAGGAAGGAAGGAAGGAAGGAAGGAAGGTTGAAGGAAGGAAGTAGGGAGGGAGGGAGGGTTGAAGGAAGGAAGGAGGGAGAGGGGGAGGGAGGGAGGGTTGAAGGAAGGAAGGAGGGAGAGGGGGAGGGAGGGAGGGATGAAGGAAGGAAGGGAGGGAGGGAGGGATGAAGGAATGAGGGAGGGAGGGTTGAAGGAAGGAAGGAGGGAGGGAGGGATGAAGGAAGGAAGGAGGGAGGGAGGGAGGGAGGAAGGAAGGAAGGAAGGAGGGAGGGAGGGTTGAAGGAGGGAGGGAGGGTTGAAGGAAGGAAGGAGGGAGAGAGGGATGAAGGAAGGAAAGGAGGGAGGGAGGGATAAAGGAAGGAAGGAAGGAAGGAAGGAAGGAGGAAGGAAGGAGGGAGGGAGGGTTGAAGCAAGGAAGGAAGGGGGAGGGAGGGAGGGATGAAGGAAGGGAGGGAGGGAGGGAGGATACCAGATTTACAATCTATGTAGGCTTACTTTTCAATATTTGTGCAATTGCATCTTGGTTTATGTTTTATTGTTAAAGGTGATGCTGGGGATAGTGAGGTTTTCCAGCAGTGATGAAGGAAGGGAGGGAGGGAGGGAGGGAGGAAAAAGAGAAGGAAGGAAAAGAGAAAAGAAAGCAAGGAAAAGAAGGGAGGAAGGAAGGAAAGGAAGGAAGGAAAGGAAGGAAGGAAAGCAAGGAAGGAAAGCAAGGAGAGGGAGGGAGGGAGGAAGGAAAGAAGGAAAAGAGAAAAGAAAGGAATATTATGTTACTTTTGCTGTCATATTTGATCAATGTGATCTTGGAGGGGCATATAAGCTATTTCGATTCATACTACTTTATATCCATCTTCCCAATATGTCGAGTAAGGAGCCAATTCTCAAAACTATAACCCTAATATTTCCAGAAAGATACCCAGGAGGTTAGTGAAAACTGTCTCAAAAAATGCAAAAACTCAAGAAAGAGCACAGATCATTTCTGGCTACAACTTACAAATCGGATGTCTTCTGCTGTGACGTCATGGTGGACTCTGTATCTGATGCCGTTGTCCATCGGCCCTTTCAACTCAGAGGCCCCGGCCTGGGATCGGGAGGTGTAATACCTCACAAAGTAGGTTTGTTTCACCACGAGGTGGAGGACAAAGCAAGAGAGCTCCAGTATAATGGAGATGCAAAAGAAGATCATGGTGTTCTCCTTCTCATCAGACAGAAGAAGCTTGGTGAAGATGCGACTCAAGGAGATGATGACTCCGGCAGTGCCTGGAAGGAAGAGATGGAGTTGAGTTTGGGTCTTAGCGCCAAGACCACTACATGGACAATGGCATTAGTAGAGTTTGGGAAGGCTTTGAGTCAGACCTGGAAGCCATCTTTCTACCTTTGAGCCTTCAGGCTTCAGGCCTGCCATAAATTCTACTGTGGGAAAATGGGAGGGGGATTGTATAGAGCCGTGATGGCGAATCTATGGCACGCGTGCCACAGGTGGCACGCGTAGCCATATTGGTGGGCACGCAAGCTCAGTTCTGGCACGCATGCACGAACTCGCCAGCTGATTTTTGGGCCTTCTGGGCCCACCAGAAGTAGGGAAACAGGCTGTTTCCTGCCTCCGGAGGACCTCGGGGTGGGGGTGAGGAAGGCCCATTTTTCTCTCCCCTCAGCCTCCAGAGCCTTTCTAGGAGTCTGGGGAGGGTGAAAACGGCCTCCCCCCCCCGGGAGGCTGGAAACGGCCCATTTGCCAACTTCTGGTGGGACCAGAAGTTGGCAAACGGGCCATTTTCGGCCTCCGGAGGCCTCTAGGGGGGTGAGGAAGGCCATTTTCGCCCTCCCCAGACTCCTAGAAAGGCTCTGGAGGATGGGGGGGGGAAACGGGCCTTCCAGTCCCACCAGAAGTTGGCAAATGGGCCGTTTCTGGCCTCTGGAGGGCCTCTGGTGGGACCAGAAGTTGGCAAACGGGCTATTTTTGGCCTCCGGAGGCCTCCAGGGGGGTGGGGAAAGCCGTTTTCGCCCTCCCCAGACTCCTAGAAAGACTCTGGAGGCAAAATGGGCCTACCATCCCATCACGTGCCAGGAGCGGGGGGTCACGCACACATGTGCGGGGGCAGGGCGCATAGAATTATGGGTGTGAGTTCCTGGTTTTTCATTGACGACATTTTGCTTCTCATCCAAGAAGCTTCTTCATCTCTGAAGCTCTCCAGAACCTTATTGGATGAGAAACGAAACATCTCCAGAGAAAAACCAGAAAGTCCAGTTGCCTGTTGAAAAAAAAAAAAACACCTTTGGGACAATGGGATGAATCATGAATGCCCCTATTTTTAAGTGCCAGAAACGAGAGAATGAATTATTGAAGAGGCAGATCTCTTGCTACCTCTCCTTCAGACTTCAGTGAAAAGTATTAAGCTAATACTCACTTTCTCCCGTCATCACTCCTTGAGTGTACCGCTTCGGCAGCATCCCGGTGTAACCATAGAAACTGGATTGCTGCACTTAAAAGGGGAGAGAGACTTCAGCAAGCAAGAGAGAAGGAGAGTTACGACGTCTAAGTACTAGATTTAAATATGAGTCAGCAGCTGCCAAAAATCCAACACAGTTCTAGGCTGCATCAACAGAGGGAAAGAATCGAGATCACGTGAAGTGTTAAGACCACTTTATAAGGCCTTGGTAAGGCCACACTTGGAATCCTGCATCCAGTTTTGGTCGCCACGATGTAAAAAAAAAGATGTGGACTCTAGAAAGAGTGCAGAGAAGAGCAACCAAGACGATTAGGGGACTGGAGGCTAAAACATAGGAAGAACGGTTGGAGGAACTGGGTATGTCTAGTTTAATGAAAAGAAGGACCAGGGGAGACATGATAGCAGTCTTCCAACATCTCAGGGGCTGCCACAAAGAAGAGGGAGGCAAGCTATTCTCCAAAGCACCTGAGGGCGGGACAAGAAGCAACGGGTGGAAACTAATCAAGGAGAGAAGCAACTTAGAATTAAGGAGAAATTTCCTGACAGTGAGAACAATCAGTGGAACAACTTGCCTCCAGAAGTTGTAGGTGCTCCATCATTGGAAATTTTTAAGAAGAGATTAGACAACCATTTGTCTGAAGTGGTGTAAGGTTTCCCTTCTAAGCAGGGGGTTGGACTAGAAGACCTCCAAGGTCCCTTCCAACTTTGTTATTCTATTCTATTCTAGATTTCGATTTATTAGATGTCATCTATCATAAGGGACTTCTTCTCCACCACCTTCCTGACTCCTTTTTGGTCAACAATGACAACGTCGTTCATGAATGTCAACCAAGGACACCCTTGTTCCTAGACTGGCTGGGAAAGTTTCCCGCTCCCATTCCCACACATACCTGTGCAACCAAAGGCCACCACGCCTACCGCCATAAGATTGACCGCATAAGCTTGGTGCTGGGAGAAGAGATCAAGCCAGACATCACACATGCTCACAAAGAGAAGAGGACCCAAAGCAAAGAGATACCCTGAAATGAACAAAAGAAGCATGCCATGAAATAAAGACAAGGATGCTACAAATGCCAGATGTTTAACTTCCGGCATATAAATTCTCCAGCATGGAGATCGTTGAGAGCAAGAAATATTCAGGTTATATATATTATATATATATATATATATTCAGGTCATAGGGACATGGTGGCTCAGTGACTAAGACACTGAGCTTGTCGATCAAAAAGTCAGCAGTTCAGCAGTTCGAATCCCTAGTGCCGCGTAAACGGGGTGAGCTCCCGTTACTTGTCCCAGCTTCTACCAACCTAGCAGTTCGAAAGCAAGTAAAAAATGCAAGTAGAAAAATAGGGACCACCTTTGGTGGGAAGGTAACAGCGTTCCGTGCACCTTTGGCATTGAGTCATGCCAGCCACGTGACCACGGAGACGTCTTCGGACAGCGCTGGCTCTTCGGCTTTGAAACAGAGATGAGCACCGCCCCCTAGAGTCGGGAACAACTAGCACATATGCGCAAGGGGAACCTTCACCTTTACCTTTAATATTCAGGTAACATCTCTAAGGCTTCCTTCTTGAACTTCTGACTGAAACTTTGGAGGAAGACATGGAGAAGAGAAGACATACAGAAGGTTCTAACCCTGGCTACAACTTCCCTGGTGAAGAGCAGAAACCAAGAAGTGAGATGGAGAAGACAAAAAGATTCTGAACATACCCACAGTGATCCTGGTGTGAAGACTCAGCATTTCGACCAGGACGTTGTTGAGAAGGACCGCAACCAAGGCTACTAAAATGTAGGTCAGGCTCATGTCAAACACAATCGAAGTCCCTGCAGAAAGACACAAAATTTTGGCCATGTTAACCCGGGGCCTTGCTTCACAAAGGTGTTGCTGAATTGATTGAGTTCACACAAGACCAGTGGTGAAATGTAAAATTTGTTAGTACCGGTTCTGTGGGTGTGGCTTGGTGGTGGGGTGGGGGTAATGTGACTGGGTGGGTGTGGCCAACTTTTTTTTTAAAAAAAAACTTTTAAAAGCATTTTTTCTACAACCTTAAGAGGTTGCAGGAAAAAAAATGCTTTTAAAAGCCTCTGACGATCAGGCAACTCAGCTGGGATCGTCAGAGGTTTTTAAAGGCATTTTTTTTCTACCACCTTTTCGGCCGAAGAGGTTGCAGGAAAAAAATGCTTTTAAAAGCCTCTGACGATCGCAGTTGAGCTGCACGATCATCAGAGGCTTTTTTTTTTTTACTTTTTTACTTTTAAAAGCATTTTTTCGGCCGTAGAGGCTCAGCTGGGCATGGGGGGGGGGGGGGGTTGCAGGGGTTTTTGCTACCGGTTCTCTGAACCACCCTCCGCCATTGCTACCGGATTGGGCAATCCGGTCCGAACCGGTCCGAACCGGGAGCATTTCACCCCTGCACACAACGCTAAACCAAAACCAAGAAAATTCACAATCCGGCTTGGTGGATGAAAAAAAAAGGAGGAACAGAGGTAGGCATATAAATTTAATTTTAAAAAAAATAAGAAGGGAAGGAAAAGTATGCAGTGAAGATTTTTGGTGTTCTTTGGGCAGGTTCAACAAAAACTGGAAACATATGAAGAGGAAAAAGAGCAAGATGCTTTCTCAATAATTCAATAATAAATTTATCTTGTCATATTTATTTATTTATTCCACAAAAGACTTTCAAAAGTTTCGGAGAACTTTGGAATAGGGAAAAAAAAGACACCTACCTGGGTATTTGTGATGAAGGTAATCAACATCTGTGATAAAGCTGTTGTAAGGCAAAAGAAAACCAACACCCGCTAGAAGCATGGCAAAGTAGATTCCATGGTAACGATCTTGAGGATCAGGGTTTTCACAGACTAAGCCCAGAAAAAAAGACAGAAAAGTAACAAGTTAAACAAAGCGGTCGCTAAGTGAAACTAAGTGTCAGCTGCCACTTTATGCTTACTTGTGCTTCACTACCATGCAGTCTGCCATGAACTCTGGGGAGGTGAGGATGAAGAGGGGGAATGTTTGGGGGAAAGCGAAAGTAACTGCTGTATCTCCCTGAGAAGCTGCCTCAAGGTCACCCGGCTGGGAGAAGAAGGCAGCTGCCTACCAACCTATGCTTGAAGTGACCATTTTGAAAACATCTTGCTTGAACCTGATTGGTCATGGAGTGGGACGGTCAATGATGGGAGGCAGTTCAGGGAAGAAAAAGTTGAACTTAGGGGTTTTGGCTCACGATTCTCAGTTCTGGCTATGCATTGCAGCATGTTCTGTCCCCGTCTCACACACGCACACCAGCAGTCGACCAAGAGTTAAAATAAACCAGCAGACAAGAATTTCCTCTGATAACAGAATTGGCAGCAACCCAGTGGCTGCTTGCCAACAGTCTTTACTTACAAAGGGAGGTTTATCTCCTTCGACCGAAAACATCAAAGTCCACAAAAGCCAAAGAATAATCAAGTCCAGTCCAAAAAAAATCAATCCAAGCAGAGCATATAACAAAGTTCCAGAAATGCAGAATGACTTGCTAGCTTTCCGTTTTGTCCGTCACAAAGCCTGAATGGCCACCACACCCCCTTTTATCCCCTGTGGGGTGTGGTCCAGTGACTCAGCTTAATCTCTGGCACGCCTCCTTCTCTGCTGCGTGCGCTTGTCTTTCCGACGCTGTCGGGGATCCAG
Organism: Pantherophis guttatus; assembly: GCF_029531705.1. The sequence continues at coordinate 956,008 of NW_026844103.1, forward strand.
CCAAGACTTATCTCCGTCGCTGTCTAACTGCAGCTGCTCGGAAGTGCCTGGCTCCTGGCCTATCTCTTCTCCTTCGGAAGACACCTGAGGCATTGCCAGAGAGGAGGGTCCTGGAGAGGGAGGCCTTGCCAACTCCTCTCCTTCACTTTCGGAGTCAGTTTGAGGATTGGTCACAAAGCTCAGGATTCACTCCTCAAATCCAAAGAACTGAAAACCAGGTTCACAAACATCGCCGGTCAATGCAACCCTATGATTTTCAAACCCTTCATCCCAACCGTCGCTAGAGCTCTAACCAAAGGCAAGCGGAAAAAGAAAAGGAAAAGGATTTCCCCAGAACAAACTAGAAGAGATCCAAACCATCCATTGAACGCAGGGGTGGGTTCTAATTTTTTTTACTACCGGTTCTGTGGGCGTGGCTTATTTTGTGGGTGTGGCTTGGAGGTCATGTGACTAGGTGGGCGTGGCTAGCTGGTCAGAGTCATTTCTGGAAGGTCCTCGCACTTACGAGCAGTCCTCGCACTTACGACCCGACTCATTTGTTTGCTTTTAACACTGATCAGCTGTAGGGCGGCCCTTTGAAGCCCCCCGGCAAGAGTTTAAACAGTTTTTTTTCCCCTCTAGTCATCAGCTGGGACTCAGGAGGCAGCAATAGATTGGGGGTGGGACCAAATAAAAGGTAAGAATAACGTGGGAGGGCGGGGGGGGGAGAACTGGTTCGGTGACGTCATATTGTCACCGCTACCGGCTCGGCCGAACCGGACCAAACCGGGAGGAACCCACCACTGATTGAACGTGAGAAGCTCAATGGTCAATAAGAGAACTTTATGAACATGGAAGCCAGGTTGAATGAGAATCACCCTGGAAACCCAAACAGAAGTCCATCCAGGGGTGAAATCCAGCAGGTTCTGACAGGTTCTGGAGAACTGGTAGCGGAAATTTTGAGTAGTTTGGAGAACTAGCAAATACCACTTCTGGCTGGCCCCAGAGTGGGGTGGGAATGGGGATTTTGCAATATCCTTCCCCTGGAGTGGAGTGGGAATGGAGATTTTTGCAGTATCCTTCCCCTGGAGTGGGGAGGGAATGGGGATTTTGCAGTATCCTTCCCCCAGGAGTGGGGTGGGAATGGAGATTTTGCAGTATCCTTTCCTTGCCACGCCTACCAAGCCATGGCCACCAACCCACACGATGCCCACCAAGGCATACCCACAGAACCAGTAATAAAATAATTGAATTCCACCACTGAGTCCATCCATAGGTCCTTCAGGTCGGGATAGATGGCCATGTAAGAGAAGAGAACCACAAAACATAAAAACATCGAAGGACGTTTAGTTGCTATCTCAAAAAAGCACTATTCTCCATGGGAGCTACATCTGGAGAGGTCCCAAGCCATCTCTTCAACTCTTACCTGGTTCCATGAACGTGAGGACTCCTTTGGTATGACCTGTCTTCTCCTGCAGCTCTTCTTCTTCCAGCTGGTAGCTGTCAAAACTAAAGCTCATCACGATGTTCCCTTCAGGTGTCACCACTGGACTTCCCTCCTTGACGTGGTGGTTTCCTCCCACGGAACCCATGGCTGTTGACCTAGACGTTGGAAGAAAAGAACCCCATCTCCATGCATGTCTTGGTGGGTCATCAGAATTGCACACTTATTCTGAAATACTTTTTGAAGGCAAGTATTCCTGGGTGAAGTTAATAATCTTTCAGCTATTGGAAGTTCAAAGCACCAGAGAAGGATGGTTCCTGTAGGACACAAGAGACTTCAAAACCTCCATCCGTTATCAAATCAATTCTTCCATTCAAGCATTCAATAATTGGAATTTTGCCTGAATGGGATTACTTAAACTGGTCTTCTCCAATCTCAACATGTTCTAGACTTCAACTCCCAGAGTTCTTAGTCATGATTGTATTGAATGGGGAATTAATAGAATAGAATAGAATTCAAAATTCTCTTAACCAACCTCCCTTAACAACTGTCTCACTTAGTGGCAGAAATTTTGGGCTCAATTGCGGTCGTCAGTCTAGGACTTCCTGTATTTTGCTTTCTCCCATTTTTTAAAAAAATCTTCCTTGCTATTCCTGGCCAAACTTATACTTGCCCTGGAAATGTGTCTTCAGAAGCAACACCTCCTAGCCGGATTTTACCTCTTTTTGTTAACCGCCAAAGCGTCTAACTGGTTTTCCCAGTTGCAATGGATGGCTGGGAAAGTTGGACCATAAGGAAGGCTGAGAAGGCCAAAGAATGGAGGCCCTTGAACTCTGGTGCTTAAATGGACTCCAGAGGATGGTAGAGGACAGGAAGGCCTGGAGGAACGTTGTCCACGGGGTCGCGATGGGTCGGACATGACCTCGCAACTAACAACAACAACAAAGGAAGGCTGAGTGAGCGCCAAAGAATTGAGGCCTCTGGTGCCGGAGAAGACTCCTGCGAGTCCCTTGGACTGCAAGACGATCTAACCAGTCGGTCCTAGAGGAGATCAACCCCGACTGCTTCTTAGAAGGCCAGATCCTGAATCTGAAACTCAAATCCTTTGACCACCTAATGAGAAGGAAGGAAGGACTCCCTGGAGAAGAGCCTAATAATGCTGGGAACGATGGAGGGCAAAAGAAGAAAGGGACGACAGAGAAGGAGGTGGCTGGATGGAGTCACGGAAGCAGTCGGCGTGAACTTAAATGGACTCCGGAGGATGGTAGAGGACAGGAAGGCCTAGAGGAACGTTGTCCATGGGGTCGCGATAAGTCAGACACGACTTCGTAACTAACAACAATAAAAGAGTCTAAACAAGATTCTAGTCCACCAGATGTCCAAAAGTCAGAATCTGACTGTGGAAGAACCGTATTTTCCTTCTCTGACCCCAGCAGTAACCAGCCCAACCCTTCCGTTTTTTTTTTTTTCCTACATGCAAATTTGCACACATTGATAAGCTCGGCGCTCGACCGATTTCCTGGAATAACATCTGAGCACGGTTCTTAATTTCTCGGGGCTGACAATAGGGAGCAGTGCATTCGTATTCTCTTATTTCACAGCCCTCTTTTTTTATCTGCAGAGGGGGAAAACAAACAGGCTTCTCCCCTCCCTTGCTCAGGGGGAAAATATGGCAAGGTATATCCAGCTGAAAATTCAAACTCCATTTTTTTTATTTTTTATTTTTTTTGTAGCCGACTAGGCGTCCTTTGATGTTGTTCTCTTTTCTGGGAAAGAGATCCTTTTCTTTAAAGTTTGAGCTGCTATTGGGAAGACCTGCAGCTGGTATTGTTAGCGGGTGAAGTTGTGCTTAATTAACCTTATGTTAACTCTTTTTAGCCGGTGAGAAAAAAACACACACACACACACACACATGAGAGAACACCAAGCACCCCACACTTCTCCTCCTCCTCCTCCTCTGCTTCCCTTGAAACCTCCCTCCCTTCTATCAATGATGAGGTTATGGAGTTGGGTAATGAAGCATCTGCAAGAAAAACAACCAAGCTCGGAGAGCACCAACAAGGATCCCATCCTCCTCCTCCTCGTCCTCCTCCTCCACATTGCAAACCCAGCTCCCTCCTATCACTGATGAAGTTACCCAGTTGGGTCGTGAAAAGCAAGAAAAACAACCAAGCTCAGAGAAGACCAAGGATCCCACTGTCCTTCTCCTTCTTCTCCTTCTCCTTCTCCTCCTTCTCTTCTTCCTCCCCCTCCCTCTTGATCTATAAATGCCCTTCTTCTTCTTCTTCTTCTTCTTCTTCTTCTTCTTCTTCTTCTTCTTTCTCCTCCTCCTCCTCCTCCTCCTCCTCTTCCTCCTCCTCCTCCTCCTCTTCCTCCTCTCCACAAACCCTATTCACTTCTAGCACCAATGATTTTACCTAGCTGGGTCATGAAACAACCCAGCTCCGAGAGGACCAAGGACCCTCCAGTCCTCTATCTCCCCTCCTCCTCCTCTCCTTTTCTTCCTCCTGTCCTCCTCCTCTTTCTCCCCTTCTCTCCGTAACCTTTTCCTCCCTTCTCCTCCTTTTCCCTTTCCTCCTCCTTCTCCTCTTCCTCCTCTTCTTTGCAAACCCCATTCCCTTCTGTCACTGATGAAATTACCTAGTTGGGCCATGAAAAGTCTGCAAGAAAACAACCAAGCTCAGAGAGCATCAAAGATCCCACAATCTTCCTTCTCCTTCTTCCTCCTCCCCCTCCCCCCTGCAAACCCCACTCCCTTTCAGCACTGATGATGTTCCCTAGCTGGGTCATGAAAAGTCTGCAACAAAACAACCAAAGCTCAGAGAGCCCCAAGGAGCCCACCTCTTAAACATTCCTGAAGTTGAGTTACTCTGATCTAAATTCTGGAGCTCCTCCTGCCCCGTCCTGTAGAACATGTGAAAAAGTGCCTGGGTTGGTTGTCCTTCTGCCATCCTTATCCAAAGACGCAGAGAAAGGAGGATAGATGTTTCTTCACCCCCCATTTCATCAATCTTGTGCAGAATCAGTGTGTCAGTTGCCTTGGCCACCAGTACAGATCTCTTGGGCTCCATCTAATAAATGGGTTCGTTTGTTTCTCAAAGGTCTCCTTGATGGAACAGTAGGGCCCGGATTGAGATGGGGGATCCTAAAAGCTGGATTTAGGAAGTTTCTTCCCAGTGCAACCCAATCAGATCTCTCTCCAGATCCCTGAAGGCAACCCAGGGAAGGAGGGACCCACTGACAGGTGTCTCCCCCCCCTCCACCCTATTGCCCTGTGCCAGCTTAGACTCCCAACTCCCTAAATGACCAACCAGAAGGATCCAGATACCTTTCTGAGGGGTGCCAGCAGCAGCTTGGAGAAGTCAGGCAGGCAGGCAGGCTGAGAAAGGAGGGGGGGGGTGAAGCTCAGGGGTGGAGGAACCTCCGCCAAGGGGTCTCGGGTGGGTTTCTCCAAAAAGGGGGAAAAGTCACCTACCCAGGCTTCTTGCATATGGAGGTGTGGGGGGGGGGTTGTTCTGGTTGGAGGGCCCCCCGACCCCCCCCCCGCCCCCCCAACCGACCCTCCTTCCTTCCCTCCCTTTGTTCCCCCCCCCCACTCCGTGGGATACAAAGGCCAGAGACCCTTCCCCATAGGATGCGGCGCCAACAGGTTTGCGCGCCCAGCGCCCCTCCGCGTCCGCGTCTCCCTTCCTTTTCTCCTCCCCTTCTCTGCCCCCACGGCGGCCGGCTCGGGCTCACCTCTACCCGGACTGCTGGCTCCCGGCTCCGGCGTTTGCTCCTGCCTGCTGCCGCAGCGCCGTCCGCTCCTTTTTCACCGCCGCCCGGGCTCTTTCACCCTCGCCTGCCCCGGGCCGCTTTCCATGGGCGCCCCTCGGCTGCTCCAGGCGCGCTCCTTCTGGGGAGGGCCCCCTGCTCTCCTCCCCTCCCTCCCTCCCTCCCGCTTTTCTCTTGTCCTCTTCCGACCCGCTTTCTCGTTCTCGCCTTTCCTCCTTGGCTGCTTCGCTGAGCCTGGGAGAATCGCTTCTCTCTCTCTCTTTCTCTGTCTCTCTCTCTCCCCCCTCTCTCTCTTCTCTCCCTCCCACCCTATCTCTCCCCCTCTCTCCCCCCCTCTCTCTTTCACACACTCTCTCTCTTTCTCTCTCCCTCCCTCCCTCTCTCTCTTTCTCTCTCCCTCACTCCCTCCCGCTTTTCTCTTGTCCTCTTCCGACCCGCTTTCTCGTTCTCGCCTTTCCTCGTTGGCTGCTTCGCTGAGCCTGGGAGAATCGCTTCTCTCTCTCTCTCTTTCTCTGTCTCTCTCCCTTTTTCTCCCTCCCACCCTATCTCTCCCCCCCCTCTCTCTCTCTTTCACACTCTCTCTCTCTGTTTCTCTCTCCCTCCCTCCCTCTCTTTCTCTTTCTCTCTCTCCCTCTCTCCCTTTCTCTCCCTCCCACACTATCTCTCCCCCCCTCTC
>NW_026844103.1:964380-1109380 GCF_029531705.1 Pantherophis guttatus
TGTGGTGCTGTGCCAGCAGCCTGTGCAGCTGGCGCTCAAGTCAGACAGTGAGGAGGCTGGAGAAGATGTGGTGCCAGAGGCGGGGATTCAACCAGGGCCTTCAGATCCTCCAGAAGCTCCTTTAAGTGAAGAGGACGAAGAGGAGGAGCCTCTTCTCGATGCACGGCCGCGCAGAGCTGCCAAAAGGCAGGAGTGGCTCCTCAGGAGGAGGTCTCCTCGAGAGTAAAGCTTGGGGCTAATTGGCCACTCCCTTAGCCTATTTAAGGAGGAACGCCAACTGAAGCAATTTGCAGGGAACAACTTCGTTCACAGACCTTCGTGTCTTGTCTTGCTGATCTTATCAGCTTCCTGCAAATTGCTTCTGGGCATTCTGCCAACCACAGTAAGCTTTCAGTTATTATTCTTTGAATTCTTGGCGGCTGTTAATACAATTAATTAACAGCCGTTGTTGTAAAAGACTGGTTTATTCAGTAAACTAAGGTTTGAACGGACTTTGCGTGTGCTGCGTTCTTTGGGGTCCGTAGCTGGGGCAGAACTCCAGGTGATCTGAGGGACCGTCTCTTTCCGGTCACATCTACCCGACCCATTAGAGCGGGGAGGCATGGTATTTAAGCGGTTCAGGCCGGTTCAGGAGAACTGGTTGCAGTGAGTGTGCATGGGGGTGGGCCCCTCTCTCTGGAACATCATCCCCCCACAGAGATTAGAATGGCCCCTACTCTAACACTCTTCCAGAAGGCGCTGAAGACCTGGTTGTGCCAGCAGGCCTGGGGAACCCGGAGTGGGATGGAGCCCATTAAATGCCTCGTGTGACGTGTTGTCGCTGGGGTGGGGGTTATTTTATTATATACAATTTATTATATCACCCTTCTCGTCATAAAACGGGGCAAAACTCACTTAACGGTCTCCCAAAAATTTTGGGCTCCGTTGTGGTCGTAACTCGAGGACTCCCTATATTAGGGCTAGAGGGGGGGGAGATTCAGAGTTAGATCTCCACTTGATGATGGACCTCATTGGCTGACCTTGGGCCAGTTGTCCTCTCTTGACCCAACCAATCTTTGCAGCGATATCACAGACACAAGGAGACGAGAATATAATTCCATGCACATCTTGTTGAATTAAACAGAGGAAGCACGGACATGAAAGGCACAGATGAATTAAAATATTATTCATTATTAGGTGACGACATCAAAGGCGCCTTCATATTTGCATTCTGGGACAGGGCGGATGAGAAGAGAAATTTACCCTCTCATTTCAGAGGAAAAATATCCATCCAAGCCAAATCTTTTATTGGCTAGCTCCCTCTTCGTTTTCTTTTAAGTTGCTAACCTCATTGGGTTTTTTTTTGTTTTGCTTTTAAATGAATTGGTTTGGCTGAAGGAATCCCATTGCATTAACAACTTTTGGATGGATGTGGTCGGAGGCTTATAAATATGGGGGGGGGGGAAAGGGGGGGGGATCACCTTTTTTAAAGCCAGATGTCAGTTTTGGTAGCTGGAAGAACTGGTTCTCTGCCCTAATGACCAGATGGGTAGGCGTGGCTTGGTGGTCATGTGACCATGTGGATGTGGCCAACTCAACATCACTCACGTCGATGGGCGCTTCGCCTTAGCTGTTACAATGTAATAAGGGTTAACCAGAGAGGTAGTTTCTGTAAGCAGGGCAATAAAGATTAGGCTAGAAACAACACCAGAATGTTTCAGTTCCTTACAGGATTAGCCCTGTAAAGTGGAAAAAACAAAACAAAATAAGATTTCTTCCAACAACTGGTTCTCCAAACTGCTTAGAAAGTTAACAACTGGTTCTCCCGAATAGGTGCGAACTGGCTGAATCCCACCACTGGAGATACTCCAGAGCAGGGGTCTCCAATCTTGGCAACTTTAAGACTTGTGGACTTTAAGCTTTGCTGGCTGAGGAATTCTGGGAGTTGAAGTCCACAAGTCTTAAAGTTGTCAAGGTTGGAGACCCACGCTCCAGAGAGTATACTATCAGGTCCAAAGTGAAACAACTATCTGAAGGATTATCTCTCCCCTACTGCATCCACCTAACCCACCAGGATGGGAAGGCACATTGTAGGTATGTTGTGGGTCCTGTCGATAAGGGATGCGGTGGGACCACAAAAAAGGAGTTTCTCGGTAGTGGCCCTCTTTTAATGGAACGTATGATACCTCCACTCTTTTCTGAAAGATCCCAAAGATAACAATTTTTGTCAACAGGATTCTATTGCAGGTAGTCCTCGACTTATGACAATTGAGCCCAAATTTTGTTGTTCAATGAGAGTTTTGTCCCCCCCATTTTATGACTTTTCTTGCCAGAATCAACTGCAATCACTGCCATTGTTAAATTTATGGACACAATTGTTAAGTGAAGCTAGTTTCCCCATGGACTTCGCTGGTCAGACGGTCGCAAAAGGGGACGTGACCCCAGGATACTACCGACGTCATAAATAGGAGTCGGTTGCCAAGCATCCGAATTTTATTCACGTGACCCGTGGGGGACGCTGCCATGGTCGTAAGTGCGAAAAACGGTCGTTAAGTCACTTTTTGTAGGGCTGCTGTGACTTTGAAGGGTCACTAAAAGCCTGGATAGCTCAACAGACAGAGCTCTGTAATTTAACACCAGCTGTCTGCAATTAAAGTAAGATCAAATCTCGCCAGGCTCAAGGTCGACTCAGCCTTCCATCCTTTCTAAGGTAGGTAAATTGAGGACCCAGTTTGTGGGGGCAATAAGCTGACTTTGTATAAATATACAAAAGGATGAAGGCTATTGCTTAACGCACTGTAAGCCGCCCTGAGTCTCCGGAGAAGGGCGGCATATAAATCAAATTAAAAAAAAAAAAAGAACTGTTGTAAGTTGAGGACTACCTATCTATATTATATTTGCAGCCTGAGACCATTCCTCATCACTCAGGGCAGCCCAGGTAAGCCGAAAGGTTGGGAGCATCTATTCTAAGTCATATCTGCAGGTGATTAAGCTGGCCTTAAGCCGAGTCATGGCCTAAATCTTCTCCCTTTTAAGTGCAAATTTTAAATTTTAATGCGTTTTAAAATATGGGTATTTTAAATTATGGGTATTAATTCAGCCAAATTTATTTAATTCATTTTATTCGATTTTAAATTTTTATATGTGTGTGTTTTATTTTGTGGCTGTTCACTGCCCTGAGTCCTTCGGGAGTAGGGCGGTATAGAAATTCAATAAAATAAATAAATAAAATAAAAGAGACCCACATTTTCTGCATCGTAAAATGGTTTTTAAAAATATGGGGAAGGTAAAATGGGCATGGCTGGATCTAGTCGGATGAGGGGCAGGCAGGATCAGGTGGTGGTTAGGGACCATCTGCCCCAAAGCAGGTTGCATCCATCCGCCCCTTGTGTTGTTATCTGATGGATGCCACAATATACAAAAACCGATGTTTTATTTCTCAGCTGTTGTTATCTGCGGCCACTGTAGCATTTTCATTCTGGCCCAGTTCTTTTTGTCTTCTCAACAGCTTGCCAAGAGGTTGGCACACTTTGCTGCCATGGATATATATCCGCTTGGGTTCAAGCCTGGCCAGCCATTTGATTTAGGTTTATTGCTCTTTTGACAGCACACAAATACACACACACACACACACAAAGAGATAAAGAGAGAGACAGACACCTCGTTGTGGTTATGTCACAGCATGCTTTACTTGCTGTGGCTTCCTCCCACTGTCGAAAGTTTCCACCCACAGCCTAAAAGTAGGAAGATGTGTGTGTCTGGGATCACAACTGTGGTTGTAAGCTGTTTGGAGTCTGTATCATTTTGTATTTATTTATTTTGTCGTGTTACTGTAGCGTCTATTGGAGGCTACTGTACTACAGTAACGTCTATTGGGCCCTTTGAGAGCTGTATGCAACGAAATTTCAATTTTTTTTTTAATTGAAAAGTTTTACAAAAAAGAAATACAAGAAATTTTCTCCCTGTTCCCCCCCACCCTTTCCCCCCCCTTCATCCCACCCTCCCCCCCGACTTCCCAGAGCAAAATACAAGGTATTTCATTTAATCAAAGATAAACTAGATTAATCTACTTATCCTCAAAGTACTGCCTCCCCCACTGAAACCTTAACTCCACTACAGATAACCAAATACTTCTAATACTAACATTCATTCATAAGCTATTTGATATTTTCTTGTCTGATACTTATTTTGAATATAATCAATCCATCTTCTCCATTCCGATACGTATCTTTCTTGCGTGTGGTCCTTCAAGTACGCCGAGATTTTCGCCATTTCTGCTAGGTTTGTTACTTTCAATTTCCACTCTTCAATAGTAGGCAAAGAGTCCTTCTTCCAATATTGAGCTACCAGCAGCCTAGCTGCTGATATTAAGTTCAAAATCAATTTAGTCTCTGAAACTGTACAGTTTCAGAAATTTCAAATTTTAATGTATGCCGACTGGTGTACAATTAAAGTGACAATAAAGTCGCTCGATTTTGAGATGGGTGTCATATAGCCATTTCTGTAACAACAAAGCTATCTAATCGGTAAAACCCCAAATTGAAGTTCCCCCCATCTCAAGCACAAACGGTTTTGCTAATTTAAACCATTATGTAAAAAAAAAAAAGTGGAGATTGGATGTTAAGGCCTTATTCTGCTGCACCAAAGGGAGTTGGAAGTCAATCCCTTTTCTTTCTATTCCCCCCTTTTCTCTTCCTTTTCTTCCCTGTTTTTCATATTGTTTATGTTTGTGTTCTCTCTTTGTATGCTACGGTAGTGCCCAAAATTGTGGAAACCTTTTGGGAAAAAGTGTATTTTCTAAAACTAGCTAATAACACCTTTTTTTTTTTTTATTGTAGTACCATAAAATTATATATCCATGGAAAGATAATTTAATCAAGAATGTCATGCAATAATTTTCACGAAGGATTTGCTATTAGAATAGCAGTGACAGTATAAAGAAGGAAAGTGAAACACGTAGAAAAAACGAGATATACCAAAATGATCACCGTAGAAAAAACGAGATATGCAAAAATGATCACCGTGTCAGTTAATACTTCGTTGGGTAACCTTTAGCATGAATGACGGCCTTACAACGTCTTCCCATGGAGTGAACCAAGTCTTTGAGTTCTGCAGCTGTTCTAATGTGAAACCAAGATTGAATGATGGCTTCTATTAACTGGGTTTTATCGCTGGGTCGCTTCTGACTAACCGGTTTCTTTAGTCGGCTCCATAGATTTTCCATTGGGTGAAGGTCTGGGCTATTCCCAAGCCATTCCAGCAGTGGAATAGGATTCTCTTGAAACTCCAGGAAAAAAAAAATGGTGTTATTAGCCATCCAACCTCAAAAATACACTTTCCCAAAAAGGTTTCCACAATTTTGGCCACTAATGTACATTGTGGGTAGTTTCAGGACCTCAGACAGCTCCAAACATCAAAAGTGCTCTCTTGGGGTACAGGTAGGTCTCAATTTACAACGGTTCATTTAGTGACCATTCGGTTACAAAGGCACTGAACAATGTTGACATATGACCCTTTTTTTTCATAGTTACAACCTTTTGCAACAACCCCATGATCAACTAGCTCATATTTATGACGGTCCTAGTTTTCCCGGGGTCATGCGATCCCCATTTTGCGACCTTCTGACCAGCAAAGCCAGATTCACTTAACAAGCTGGTTACTGATTTATCAACTGTAGTGATTCGCTTAACAACCATGGCAAGAAAAGTCGTAAAATGGGGCAAAAACTCAACTTAAAAATATCTCTCTTTTAACAGCAGAAATTTTGGGCTCAAATTATGGTCGTACAGGTTGAGGAACGCCTGTAACTTCTAATATCATCCGGGCATCGTGGTGCAAATATGGCAGTAAAGGCGGTCCTCGACTTACAACCAAAGCGGAGCCCCAAATTTCTATTGCTAAGCGAGACAAAGTGAGTTTTGCCCAACATTTTACCGCCTTTCTTGCGTTCGTTTCCTAGCTGTGTGTTCTCTGGTCGTTGTGATTCTTTTGTCTTGCTTTGGGTTGACACCGTGCCTCAGCTTTGGATCGTGCCTGGTGAATTTTGGCCTTTTCTTGTTTCGTGAAAGCTTCTTGTATTGTGCATTTAATTTTGCCCGTTGAGTTTATTTTGACTGGGAAGATTTTCAAGTGCCTGGTGGACTCAATTGGCCATTGCTCGGTGCTTGTGGCTGGAGTTAATTGGGACAGTTCTGGATTTTGGGTGAAGGGGGTTGTGGGGGAATATTAATAAACCCACTAAGTCACAGTTGTGTGTGTGAGCGGGACAGCACAATGACCCGGACCAATCATGGCAGTTTCAGAAATGTCCTTTGCTCTTGCATCCATCCATCTACGTATTTATCTTGCCCGTCCATCCTCTTCTATTACATCTTTCCTTTTCATTCCATCCATCCTTTTTTCATCTCTCATTTCCATCGTCCTTTTTTTCATCTCTATCTCCATCCATCCAACCATCCACCATCTCTCCCAAAAGTGCTTTTTTTAAAAGGAGGCAACTTGGGAGTTTCTGGTTTTTCTTTGAAGACGTTTCGCTTCTCGTCCAAGAAGCTTCTTCAGCTCTGACTGGATGGAACCATTCATTCACCATCCAGTCAGAGCTGAAGAAGCTTCTTGGATGAGAAGTGAAACGTCTTCAGAAAAAACAAGAAAGTCCAGTTAGAAAGTCTTTAATATCTCTTTCTTTCATATCTACATCCATCTACCCATCCTTCTCATTTTTCATTTATCTCCATCCATCTATCTTATCCATCACATCTACAGGAAGTCCTGAACTCATGACATATTTTCTCCAAGGGTGACTTTTTCACAAGTGAGTTGTTGCAAGATCAGCTGGATCCAGATGTTGTTTTTAAAAAGGAAATTACCGTACTTTTTGGCGTATAAGACGCACTCCTCCCCCAAAAGTGTGTGAAAATTAATGCGTCTTATATACCAAATGTTGCCGAAGCCCCACCCACCTGCTGGCCCCCACCCTTCGGCCGTTTTCGGCCTCCACACGCTCCATTTTAGACCCTTTCCAGGCTGCGGGGATCGCCACAGCATATCGCCAATTGCCGCCACCGCGAGTCACATTTTCAGCCTCCGCATGCCCTGTTTTTGGCCTCCGTGCAACGCATTTACAGCTGGTTCCAGGTGGCGGGGATCGGCGGTGGCGGCAATCCCTGCCGCCTGGAACCAGTCAAAAATGCGATGCACGGAGGCCAAAAACGGGACGTGCAGAGGCCGAAAGCACGACGCGTGGAGGTGGCGATGGGCTGTGGTGATCCCCGCAGCCTGGAACAGCTGATTGGCAGTATTCCGGGAGGCTGATCCAACCGCCAATCAGCTGCTCATGCTGAATCAGGATGCCATAACGTGCTGAAGCTGACCAGGCTGTTGGCTGCAAGGACGCTAGCCAGATGAATACCGATGGATGCTGGTAAGCAGAGGCAGAATTTTTACCCCGTTGTTTTCCTCCCCAAAAACTGTGCATCTTATACTCTGGAGCGTCTTATACTCCAAAAAATACAGTACTTACCTTTGAAACAGCTACTAAACTGCACTTATGTTGTGTTTTGTTTGGTCATTCAAACCTCAGCAAACCCCTTTGCTGTTTTCTCTTGTCATATCTCCTTAGACTTTTCCCCTTGTTCTCAATGGTTTCCACCCAGAACATCAGAAAAATCTTACATTACAATGAAACAAAATTCCTCCGAGATGGCTGCATTTAAAGCCAGGCGTGCAAATTTTGTTTTGTATTAATGCACGCAACACACAGACGCACAAAAACCCAGAAGACGATGAACATCTAGTGGCCACGTAGTGAATGACTTAAGTTTTCCATTCCGGGAAAGCTTGGCCTATTCGTGATTCTTTCCTGAAATCTGAATTTCAGCCCCATCGTGACACCTGGGAAATTCCTAGTGCACTTTTAAGGATCTCATTTTGACCCAACTCAACAATAACAAAAGAAGCAAAACAAAAACAAAAACCCTGAATTGAGATAATAGCAGGAGAAAGGTGGGGGGGGGGGAGTTTGTTTTTCCTTCTTGCAAAGACACATCCCCCCCCCACTCCATCTTTCTTTTCCTGCATTTCTTCCCAGCAAACATTTTCATTAATTTTGGTTCCCAGAAGAGAAAGCCACAATACAGGAAGACCTAATGATCATTTAATCAAAAGGAGGGAAAGGGGGGAGGGAACCCCGAAAGGGCTAACGTTCTATGAAAAAGAAAAAAAACCCATTCACACCCAAAAAAAGGTTTTTTTTTTTTCCCCCACATCATTTTTCTTCTTGGTGCATGGAAACAAATCTCAAAGGTTCAAAACAAAACAAAAACAAACAAAAAAAAAATGGAACAAGGCACATTACAGCTCAGTAAAGAAAAGGCAGTTTTTTTTTCCCCCCCCTCCGATTTTGGTCACACTTTCATCCAAGTCCTGGCAGTTGCAAACAAGCTTGGGTTGTTTTTTTCCCCATGACACAACAACCTTTGCGCAAGCTGTTGGAAGTGAGAAATGACACAACAGGTTAGGCCATGTAACACCTTCGAGAGGAGGAGGAGGAGGAGGAAGAGCTGCAACCAAGGAGACAAAAAATAAAATAAAATAAAATAAAATAGAATACAGGAACATGATTCCATTTAAACCTTGAACCACAACTTAAGGAGGACACGTGGGCCTTAACTGACATGCCAAAAATGAGTTCTTTTTTCGAAGACATCCTTCAGAAGTCACTCCAAAGTTCAGGCTTCACATCCTTTTAACCGCCTAGAGCGAACTGTTAGTGGCAGTTGTGATGGAAGGGGGGGGGGGGGGAAACGCACAGCAATACAATATGCCAAATATAAGGATATAAACCTCCTGACCAGAGAAGGAAGCTGGAAGAAAAGAGATTTAAGGTCGATATCCACAGGAGCTGAAAAAAGGAGAAACAAAATAAAATAAGGGTTTTGCCCAGCAGCAGAAAAACAAACCCGAGATAGATCTAGGGAGCTGAACTGTTTTCTCAAAAGAGTTTTAAGAAAGCTACAGACAGGGAAAGGATTTCAAGTGAGGCGAGTAGATTTATACAGCTCGGATAAAACTAACGGCAAGAAGGAACATACTTTCCGGTTAAGAACTTAACACTTGTTAAAAGTCAACATGCTAGCCAGGGTTATGACAATCGTTATGAAGCCCGGGGGGGAGGAAAGGGGGATTTTGGCGTAACAAACCATGATGCTGGTAACAAGCACAGCCGGTTTCCTTCACTCTTCAAGCAAGCAAATAAAGCAGGACAGATTTGGTATGTCAAGACCAAGCGTGCAGCCGAAGAACGCAGAAGGCGGCTTAAACTGGGATCCCAAGGAACAGGGCAGGGAAGAGTTCTAGATTCAAAAAATGGAAAAAAAGGGATCGAGAGAGACCCACATCCCAGCAATTCTGGAGTTTATGCAGAGATCCCAAAACATTTAAGGGATTTCAGGGATTGCCAATGTGTGCACCCCCAGATGTTCCAATTCATCGCTTGCCCTCAAAATTCAGATCTCTCCATTGCCTGGTTGTTTGCCATCAATATGCAAGCTATTGTGGTCTGCCAAGCCAGGATTCCTGGCTTCACACAGCTTCTAAAGATGGCTCCGAAAGACAGATAAAGCCTTTTTCTTCCCTTCTCTCTCTCTCTCTCTCTCTCTCCTTGGCTGATTCAAAGCCTTGTCCTTTACAGTGGAAGATGCTTGGAAAACAAGGCCACGTTGGAAGAGACAAATACCACAATCCCACAAACGAGGCAGAATCAGGAAAAGTTTTAATTACCAAAATGGTCTGAAGAGCCAGGGAGAAAGCAAAAAAAAAAAAGAAAGAAAAAGAAAAGAAAAGAAAAGAAAGATACAAACCAGAGAAAAGAGATGGAGGAAATGGTTCATGAAAGGAGAGGAAAGAGGGGGAGGGGGGAAGATTCAGAGGAGGGGGAACGTTTGATCTTTAGTAAAAATAGTGTCTCAAAAATCTCCAGGGACCCCCCTTTAAGCCGGGCCCAAAAAAAAAAAAAAAAAAAAAAAAAGCCACTCGGATTTTCTCTCCTTTTTTTTAAAAAAAGTATTATTTTCTTCGTCCAGGCAGAAGAAGCAGCAGCTAAAGCATCATCCTCGCTGCTCTTCCTTCCCCTCGCCAATGCCCAGTGTGAAGTTCGCAAACTTTTGTTTTCTTTAAGAAATTAAAAAAAAAACAAAACAAAAATGCGGTTATAAAATGAATCGGCTCGCCTATTTTCACTTGGCACAAGGAGACATGCAAAGCTCAAAGGTGCTGAATAAATAGCAAAGGTTGGTTTCTTTTTTTTTTGTTTGTTTGTTTTGTTTGGCAACAACGAAAAAATATACGAGTTATTTCCTGACGGCTAAAAAAGAAGAAAAGAAAAAAAAGCAGGAGGCCACCAAAGTGAAATCTAGGTGTGCGTTTCCACCTCTGGGGGGAGTATGGAACCGCCACTACAAGCTAGGATGGGCATGAGTGTGTGTGTGTGTGTGTGTGTGTAGGTCTGTGTGTTACGCAGGTTTTGCTTGGAAACGATTTCAGAGGGAAGTCTGTCTCCCTTTGAGGATCACACCGCTTGGCTCAGGCCGAAGTCCATAGCAGCGTCGACACGAGTCCTCCGGAAGCGTCAGCCTGGCGTTCTCAGCTTGGGGAGTGCAATTCACAGGTTGAAGTTCAATCAGTCCGAAGGATCATGGGAGGATGCTCGCTGTCTTCGTCTAGCCGCAGAGCGCTGATGTCGTCCTCCAGGCAAACGCCGCCAACGGCCCCCAGATCTTCGTTGTAGACTGAAGGGAGACGAAAAAGAAGACAACTGTTCAAGAAGTGAAGTGCCTCCTTCTCGGTGGTCCGGGGAGGTTCTCCGTCATCCGGGGTCACTTTGTTTGGACCATTGGGGAAGGGGGGAAAACGTTTACTTTTAATTAGGTGAAAACCGCGGGAACATTCAGAGTCGGTTTTCACACCAGCCTGTGCCAATAGTGTTAGGGTGTGTGTAAAAAGTATTTGTTGCTTGTGCAACGAGCAGAGCAGAAACACACAGGGAAGGAGATAAATGTGCAGCTCGTGTGAGAAAAATACTTTATATACAAGATAATAAGCAGTCTCGGTGTAGGTAAAACAGTCCAAGGTCATAAACAGTAATATCAGCCCAGTAAGTATCTTCCCTTACCAAAGCAAACACACTTTAGTAACTCTCGGTATACAGTACCATATAACAATCCAGTCTAACACCAATCAGCAGAAAGACGCAGGAAGGAACAGGAACAGGAACAATCAGGAAAAAAGAACGCTTCTCTGTGCTGCTTATGTATGCACTGTAGCCTAATTACAGGGTTCAGCAAACCCTGATTACGTGGCTCAGTTGTTTCTTAAAGAAACAGATATATTGCCTGACCAACAAGTTAGGAGTAAGCTACAAGCTGAACCTAACATTCTCCCCATTGGGCAGAACAATATACACAATAGATACAGAAACAAAAATACACATCCAAATCATACATTGTACAGTGGTATCAGTTACATTTCAGACTCTTAATCCAAATCTTTCACAACAATTGGTGTGTTTAATGGCACCTTGCGCTTTGGTAAAATTATCGGCAATATTTTACCGGATATATATCGGATATATCCAAATAAAACTGTTCTTTGAGGAATTCACCTGAGTGTTGTTTGCTACGGGTGTTATTACTTGGAACCCCTGACAATAAGCTCTTCCACCAAAGAGCAGGAGAGAGACCATCTCCACCAACCATGACCGTCAACCTAGAAACGGACAAGTGGTAGAAAGACGACCCACGGAGTTCTGTTGTCTATCGTGGTTGCCAAGGCAGTGGTGATGCAATCAAGGCTTCCCTGTTAGTGTCGACTGACAAGGTGACAACCAAAAGACGGGGCTTTTGAGCCTACGGGCCTATTAAGTCATATGGATGGCATTCTCCCCGACGGGGATCCCTGCAAACTTCTCGGTCTACAAGTGGAAGGTTCCTGCGTGGTTCTTACCGTGTCTTGTGGGCGAAGAAGGCATATAAGCAGCACCTCTGGTCACAGCGGCACTGTAGGTCTGTGCTACCAAGGGTCTGTCATGAGAGGCAGATTCTAGAATTTCATTGGCTGGCTCCATGCTGCCATCCAACCTAGGGAAACAGACAAGGATACCTCAACCCTAAGGAAAAAGACAAGGATACCTCAACCCGGCGTGCCCTGGTGGCCTCCACAGCACAGCCGGACGTTCGGCAGGGAAACTCAGCGACGCTGGCAGGAAATCAGCTTTATGAGCTGCGGTGGTGCAGTGGTTAGAGTGCAGTACTGCAGGCTACTTCTGCTGACTGCCAGCTGACTGCAGTTTGGCAGTTCGAATCTCACCGGGCTCAAGGTTGACTCAGCCTTCCATTCTTCTGAGGTGGGTCAAATGAGGACCCAGATTGTTGGGGGCAAGAGGCTGACTCTGTAAAACGCTTAGAGAGGGCTGCAAAGCACTTTGAAGCGGTATATAAGTCTGCTATTGCTATTTATTTCAGGTCCAAAAGACTCCTTCAGCAGAGTCTAACTTTAATCATTTTGGCACACTGGTGGTCCTTGATTTACAATGGTAACTGAGGCCAGAATTACGGGTGTTAAATTGTGCCGGTCATTAAAGGGTCATCATGTAACTGATCCGATTTTATAAGGGTTTTTTTTCCCCCAGCAGTTAAGTGAATGCCACAGCTGTTAAGCAATCCACAATGGCCATTTTTCGGTTGTAACTCGAGAACTATGTCTACCGGTTTTCAGACATGACTGGATATTTCAAGAAAACATGCGCTCAAATCTTATTCTTCGCTGTCACCGAAGACCAATTCAACAGCTGTGTGTTAGATGCTCTGTGCCCACCACGTTTTTGGAAGCCCATATTATGAGTTTAGGTAAAGGTTCCCCTCGCACATACGTGCTAGTTGTTCCCGACTCTAGGGGGCGGTGCTCATCTCCATTTCAAAGCCGAAGAGCCAGCGCTGTCCGAAGACGTCTCCGTGGTCATGTGGCCGGCATGACTCAATGCCAAAGGCGCATGGAACGCTGTTCCCTTCCCACCAAAGGTGGTCCCTATTTTTCTACTTGCATTTTTTACCTGCTTTCGAACTGCTAGGTTGGCAGAAGCTGGGAGAAGTCACGGGAGCTCACCCCGTTACGCGGCACTCAGGATTCGAACCGCTGAACTGCCGACCTTTCGATCGACAAGCTCAGCGTCTTAGCCACTGAGCCACCGCATCCGATGGGTTTAGGACCAACCCTCAAAAGAAGAATTTTGTTGAAAGGGGGAAGTAACAGCGAGGGAGGGGGACTCACTTGTGCTGTTTCATCAGTGTGCATTCACCCCCTTCCTGAGGGTCCAAATTGTACATGTAGAGATACCCATCGGCAGCTGCTACCAACAGTCGGGGAATTTTCTGAATTCTAGAAGGAAGCAAAAAGATTCGTCAGCTAAGCACTGATGATGTCACCTAGGATGGTTATAAAACGTCTTGCAAGAAAACCATTAAGATCAGGGAGCACCAAAGCCCCCACCATTCATCAGCTTTCAAGGAAAAGTCTGCCTATTCACAAGTCTTGGAGCAGGGGAGGAAGAGGAACACCCCTTCCTCCCAAATTGTTCATTCTATTGGGTCAACTCTGCTCTCTGCAACTGAAGGAAGTACAGGGGCTCCGTCAGCCTCCATCTCTACTTAAGGAAGAGCTCTCGTGCCGTGCTGCTACTCACGTGGCCAAGGCGCAGATGTTTCTGTGCCCGCAGAAGGGGAGCCGGACTGTGGCAAAGGCTCGGCCTTGGTTGAACATTTCGGTCACCTGGGCAGGCAGGTAGTTTGGGAACGTCCGAATGGTCTCCACAAAGTACCCCGTCCAGGTGGTGGGTTCCTCCTGAGGTCTGGGACGGAGGGAAGGAGGGAAGAAAGAGAGAAGGTCTTCAAAACCGTCCCCTTAAAAACATGACTGTCCATCCAAGAAGTTGGGGATGGCTCTTCTTTTCAAACAGACCACAGGGCGTAGCCATCTCTTGTGCCGCTGCGGAAAACCACAATCTGATCCACAAAATTGTCGGCAGAGGTAGGACGGGACACAATCCACTCCCCTCTACCTCCTCCCCAACTTTTCTTTCTCTTGTTAAGGGGGTCCGGCTAATGAGGTGAGTCAGCCCCTTCCTTTCAGTCGCCCCAGGTTTAAGCAAATTCAGCCGCCCAAAACTTACTTCTCTTTCACAGTCTCCAGCTTGAAAATGTGCACCGTCTCTGTGTTACTGGAAGCCGACAGGAACATGCCGTCCATGCTGAAGGCCAACGAAGAGATGCTGACGCACCTGGAGGGAAGAAGCGAAGAGATGGTGGGTCAACCATGATGCAGAGGGAGGGGGGGGGGAAGGAAGGAAGGAGAGAATAGGAGGGGGAGGGGAAAGGAGAGAGGGAGGGAGGCAAGGAAGGAGAGAATAGGAGGGGGAGGGGAAAGGAGGAAGAAGGAAAAGGAGAGAATAGAAGGGAGGGAAGAAAGAAGAGAATAGGAGGGGGAGGTGAAAGGGGGAAGGAAGGAAGGAGAGAATAGGAGGGAGGGAGGGAAAGAAAGAAGGAAGGAGAGTATAGGAGGGGGGGAAAGGAGGAGGGAAGGAAAGAAGGATGGAGAGAATAGGAAGGTGAGGTGAAAGGAGGAAGGAAGGAAGGAGAGAATAGGAGGGAGGGAAGGAAGGCAGGAAGGAAGGAAGGAAGGAAGGAAGGAAGGAGAGAATAGGAGGGAGGGAGGAAGGGAGGAAGGAAGGAAGGAGAATAGGAGGGAGTGAGGGAGTGAGGGAAGGAAGTAAGGAAGGAAGGCAGGAAGGAGGAAGGAAGAAAGGAAGGAAAAAAGGAGGAAGGAAGGAAGGAGAGAATAGGAGGGAGGGAGCGAGGGAGCGAGGGAGGGAGGGAGGGAAGGAAGGAAGGAAGGAAGGAAGGAAGGAAGGAAGGAAGGAAGGAAGGAAGTTTTGTTGTTGAAACATTCGGAGACAGAATACTTCACACAGCCTTAAATCTCCCCCCCCCCGCCCCAAAAAAAATCTTTAGATTGCAATCCCACAATCACCTCTTCATGCCCCTTCGGAATTCAAAGAGCTTCTGCCCCTCTGGAATGGAAAATACCCGGATCACCGTGCCCTGCGGGAGAAAAGAAGTCCAACTTTTGAAGCCATCCAAGCCGCCCTCCTTCTCGAAGGGACTTCTTGCTGTTCTCTCTCTCTCTGCCTGGGCTCTGGTTCACTTGAGAACCTCTCGGGATCCACTCACGTTTCCCCAACCCCAGCATTATTTTTTTTCCCCCCCTTTCCAATCCCAGAGAAGGGATTGGAAACGCACCTTTTCGGAGGCGGTGGCCAGTTTCGTACCGCTTGCGTCGAAAGCCAGGGCGGCCAGCGGACTATCGTGAGCGGGGATCATGTTGGTAGCCCTCTGCGGAGAAGCCCGAGAACGGAACGTAAGACCTTAGTGCAGAATGGCGGCTCCTGCCCCCCCCATCCCCCCACCCCCCGATTTTTGGGAGTCCAGAGCCTGGCGGGAGCCTGCAGGACCCTACCAGGTTGATGGTGTCAAAAACTTGGACCTCGCCAATGGTCGCGCTCCCTGGATAGGCCAGATAACAGTTATCATTGTTTATGGATAGGGAACACAATCCTGAGAAGAAAAAAAAACAGGAAACGGCACGATTGGAGAACTCTCCTTTCCAAAACCGTCACGAAAAGAATCAAGATTAATGACGACGATAATATTATCCACCTTTAGTGGACTTTCTTTTTTTTTTTTCTTGGGATTAGCATGGCTAAAGCCCTCTTTTTATATATACCGTATTTTTCAGAGTGTAAGACGCACCTACTACCTTTTTTGGGGAGGAAAAGAAGAAAAAGAAATCTGCCTCTGAGCAATTTTGCCTCCTTGCAGCAAACAGCCTGCTTTACTTTCAGTTTCGTTTTCAGCATAGCTTGATTAGCACAAAGGGAAAAAAAAAAAATCTGCTCCAGCAATTTACCTCCTTGCAGCAAGCAGCAGAGCCCTGTGCAAAACAGCTGAGAGCAAATCAGCTGAGAGTCGGGAGGCCGAGCCAATCAACTTGTGCTAATTAGGCTGTGCTGAAGCTGAAAGGAGCTGTTTTTTCTTGCTGTTTGCTTGCAAGGAGGTAAACTGCTGTGAGGCAGAGGCCAAAGGGTGGGGGCCAGTGGGTGGGCGGGGCTACATTTGGTGTATAAGATGCACCTAAATTTTCACCCCCTTTTAAGGGGGAAAAAGGTGCGTCTTATACTCCGAAAAATACAGTGTGTGTGTGTGTGTGTGTGTGTGTGTGTGTGTGTGTGTATATATATATATATATATATATGCGCATATTCTTTCTAGCCAGGTTTTACCTATGTAAACTTAGTTGTTCTTCAGCCCTAGGTTCTGTGAAATCTCATTCACAAGTTCTTGGGCCCTTTTTCTGCTGACAAACTGCAACTCTGTGTTGCTTCCTGGGAGACCCAGATAGCTATTTCTACCTCTTAAGGCGTCCTCAGTGGGCCACACCCACTTCCCAATTAAGTATATACACACACACATACATACACACACCGTATTTTCCCCCCAAAAAGAGGGTGAAAATCTGGGTGCGTCTTATACTCTGAATGTAGCCCCCGCCCAGCTTTCAGTGTTTCAGTTTTCAGAGGCTGAAAAAAGCCTCAGAAACGAAGCTTCAGAAAAAAAGCCTCCAAACAGAGCTTCAGAAAAAAAGCCTCTGAACTTCGTTTCAGAGGCTTTTTTTCTAAAGCGCTGTTTCAGAGGCTTTCAGAGACAGAAAAAAAAGTTTTTTCTGAAACAGAGTTTCAGAAGTTTTGGGTGCTGAAAAAACATCTCCCAGAGGAACAAGTCCTTCTTACTCTTTTGGATTGGACCAGCTAAAACGGGGAGTGGAAAGGTATCAGCGTCAGAGGAAGATCAAAGGAGAGTAAGGAGCATCTTTACCTGCAGGATTGGGGGGCGTCTCCCTGATGGTGTGCAGCACCTTCATATCCCGTATGTTATGTATGTATAGAGACTCTTCCAGGCAGACGATCAATCTCTGGGGGAGGGAAATTAAAAAAAGAAGAAGAAGAAGAGAGAGAAGCAGAAAGCAATAGCACTTAAACTTATACAGGTATTCCTTGAATTACGACCACAATTGAGCCCAAAATTTATGTTGCTAAGTGAGAAATTTGTTAAGGATCGAACTGCTGGCAGTCGGCAAAGTTAGCTTGCAATACTGCATTCTCACCACCGCGCCACCACAGGCAGCAGCAGCTCGCCTGAGCGGGGCCCCCACTCACCTGTCTGTTCAGCTTGACGGCCAGGATCGTGTTGGAGTAGCTGTAGTTGCAGATCTCCGTCCCTTTCTTGAAGTGGCAGACTTTCAGCTTGCGAGGCGCCCGGAGGCTCACGATGGCAACCAGGCTGCTGGAAAAGAGCCGTTCCACGATGCACACGTCTTCAGTGTCATCTGTGGGGCGACCGTGGAAAGGGAACGGGGGTGGCACAAAACAGAGAACCAACAACTGGGTTAAGTTGCAGGTTCAGGAGAGGAAAGACCTCATGAGACTCAGCCCCCCACCCTCCCCAAGAAACTGTCTACCGTGTTTGCCCGAAAATACGACCTAGTCAGAAAGTAAGCCCTAGCTTGATTTTTACACATGCGCCCAATAGAAGCCCTATCCCCAAAATAAGCCCCAATTAAGACCCCCGCCCACTCCAGAGTGCATGGATAAGAATTAAGCTAGGGTGGGGATGGGATGGGGTTTCTCATTTGAGACAAGTGGCTGTCCAGTCTCTTCTAGAAAGCTTCCAGTGATGGCACATCCACAACTTCTGGTGGCAAACTGTTCCACGGGTTAATTGTCCTCACTGTTAGGAAGTTTCTCCTTAATTCCAGGTTGCTTCTCTCCTTGATTAGTTTCCATCCGTTCCTTACTGTCCTGCCTTCAGGTGCTTTGGAGAATAGGAGGGCCCCCTCTTCTTTGTGGCAGCCCCTTCAATACTGGAAGACCCTGGTCCTTCTTTTCACTAGACTAGCCCTACCCCAATTCCTGAAAAATATTCATAGATACTTCCTTATTAAACAGAGAAATAGGATGAGGCATGCACAGGCAGAAAAGTGATGGGAATAACTTCTGACTTCCTGCTGGCTTCCCCATTGACTTTTCTTGTAGGAAACTGACTGGGAACGTTGGAAATAACGATCATGGGACTGCGTCAGCACTGAAGCAGCAACAATTTTGCTAAATTTCTATCCCACAGAGTCACAGGTCCCAGATGCATTCTTTATGTTAGCCCATTTGAAGTTTGTTGATTCAATCACTGTTACCCCACAATCCACTGTTTCGCCCAATTGAAAGTTAGACACGAGAGTTTTAGCAGTACACAGATCATTTAAAAACAAGAGCAGAGGTACACGGGTCTAAGATTCAAGGTGTTATTTATCACCTTTAAAGCGCTCCATGGCTTAGGACCTGGGTACCTACGAGACCGTCTTTTGCCACCAATAGCCTCCCACCGACCAGTTCGTTCTCACAGGGAGGGTCTACTCGGTACCGTCAGTCAAGGCCCAGGGGGAGGGCCTTCTCTGTGGGGGCTCCAACCCTTTGGAATGAACTGCCCCCGGAGATACGGAATATCCCTGATCTCCGTGCTTTCCGCCGTGCCCTCAAGACCCTGATGTTCCAACCGGCGGGGCTAAACATACTAACATGTGAATGATTCTTTAAATGTGATCTAATTCTGGGTTTTATTTAATTGAACCAACTAAGTAACAATTTTAATTAGCAATTTTATGATGTTTGTGTGTCTATATTTTTCTTGACTGTACACCGCCTTGAGTCCTACGGGAGAAAGGCGGTATAGAAATATAATAAATAAATAAATAAATAAATAAATAAGAGACAGACCATTTCCAACTGAACCAGAACATGGAGGCAGTCAATTAAACTACTGCCAGCCAGAGACCGTGTCTCTCTCTCTCTCTCTCTCTCTCTCTCTCTCTCTCTCTCTCTCTCTCTCTCTCTCTCAGTCTCTCTCTCTCTCTCTCTCTCTGTCTCTCTCTCTGTCTCTCTCTCTCTCTCCCTCTGTCTCTCTCTCTCTGTCTCTCCCTCTGTCTCTCTCTCCCTCTGTCTCTCTCTCTTTCTCTCTCTCTCTCTCTCTCTCTCTCTCTCTCTCTCTCTCTCTCTCTCTCTCTCTCTCTCTCTCTCGGATCAATAGGTTGCCATTTCCAAGCACAGCCGCCTATAAATAGCCGGCCATATTTCAGCGCGAAGCTGTTAAGTGGGTGAAGGCGAAAGAACAAGAGGGGTAAAAGCCCTCCACTTGCTGGAGCTTTTGAGAGCTGTAAATAAAAAGCAGCTAAAAATTGGTGCCGCTAAATACACGCCAGTGAGACTTCCTGGATGGAGCTATTAATATAAATCTAACCTATCAAACGGCATTGCAGTCGGTGTTGGCCAACTAGGAAAAAGGCCAGGAAGTTCATGACTTTAGGGGGTTTTGATCCATGAGTCCTTCCGACCAAAAAGACATCACTCTTTTTTTTTTTTTAAATTTGATTTATATGCCGCCCTTCTCCGGAGACTCAGGGCGGCTTACAATGCGTTAAGCAATAGCCTTCATACTTTTGTATATTTATACAAAGTCAGCTTATTGCCCCCACAAACTGGGTCCTCATTTCACCTACCTTAGAAAGGATGGAAGGCTGAGTCAACCTTGAGCCTGGTGGGATTTGAACCTGCAGAAATTGCAGGCAGCTGTGTTAATAACAGGGTGCATTAAACCACTGTACTACCAAGGCTCCTCTTGTTCTGACCTAGGCTTCCTGAGCCAGTAAAACACACGAGTGGTCCCAAAAACCTCTTTTATTGCAACAGCTGTGAGCCACACACAACAGGCATCATATAAGCACCGCACACAGAATAGCCCAATGCACACATTGTGGAGAGAGAGAGAAATTCCCCGAGGATGGGCTTCAGCACAGTCCAAGAGACTAAACCACAGTCTTCTTTCGCAGAAGACTCCCTCGTATCGGAAATCAGAATGCTCTCGTTATAGAGGTAGCCCTCGACTCACAACCGTTCATTTAGGGTCTGCTCAAAGTTACAGCAGCACTGGAGAAAAGTGGCTTGCAACTAGGAACTGAAGTCCGTACATCCTCACGTTGAAGAGGCTGAGAAATCCTGCCTTGGTCTGCGGCCGTAATTTAGGAAACGGTGAAACCGAGAAGGAGAAAAGAACCCCCAAAAAACACTTACTGCACTCGTAGATCTGCTCCAGTTTATCCACAGAAGAGAGAGAGAAGAATTTGTACCCCAACACGCTGCCCACAGCCAAGGACCTGAAAAATAAACAAGAGGTCAAACAAGGATCCTGATTTTAGGGGATCGTGACGACCCAAGAACCCACATCCATAGCAACTCTTCTGAGACCTTCAAATGCTGGACATCTGTAAAATCCAATGATCAGTCTTTACGTTTATTTTATTTTATTCAATTTATATCCCGCCCTTCTCCAAGTGGACTCAGGGCGGTGCACAGCCAGACTAAAACACATATCAATACAAAATTTAAAATTATTAAAAGAATTAAATAACTGTGGCCCAAAAATTTAAAATGCAGACGCCAACAAAACTGGACACAGATCAATAACTGGCCTGGTAGCTCAGCAGACTAAAAGCATTGTGATTAACATTTGCTGCTTGCAATTACTGCAAGTTCGAATCTCGCCAGGCTCAAGGTTGACTCAGCCTTCCATCCTTTCTAAGGTAGGTGAAATGAGGACCCAGTTTGTGGGGGCAATAAGCTGACTTTGTATAAATATACAAAAGAATGAAGGCTATTGCTTAACGCATTGTAAGCCGCCCTGAGTCTCCGGAGAAGGGCGGCATATAAATCAAATTAAAAAAAAAAATAAAAATAAAAATAAATCTAGCTGTTGAAGGAAGGGACAACTCAAAACAGAACCGCAGGACTTATGACTCACTGCTTAGCGACCGATTGACGTTTTGACGGACCTACCTTGGGAGCTACTTACGACCTGGATTTGAAATTACGACGGTCAGCCCACCCCACCCCACCTCCTTGCAGTCACGGGACCAAACTCCAGGACACAGCTACATGTATAGCCATTTGCGGTGTCCCGTGGTCGCTTGACGATGCTTTCCCGAAAACTAGGGTTTTTCGGCAAATCTGCAACCATCGTGAATAATTAGTTCGCTTAACGACTGCGGAGATTTATTTAATGGCCACTGCAAAAACAAGGTCATGAAAACAGGGCCGTGAGGAACTCGTTTTACGACCGTCGCTGCTTACAAGTGTGATGGGCAGGCTCCGTTATGGCCACAAGTCAGTCTAGCCATTGTATTTCTATTGGGTTGATTTGTTGGTGTCGAGTATTTGCAAGCCATTGGCACACGTGTCATATAGACACCAGTGGAGGCAGAGAGTGTCTCCACGCCTACGTGGAAAGGAGGGGCTTACCCTGAGTATAAAACCCCCTCCAACCTTTTCCACCATGCGCTCTCTTCATCTCTCTCTTTTCATGTTTGTTCCTCATGAGTCTCTGTTGTACATAGTTAATATGATTTATCATATGAATAAATACGTTTAAGACATTTATTTATGCATCTGCCTCTGAACTCTTCTATGCTCCTGGGTGTTTCTACGATCCCAATTCCACAGCTGGCACCAAGTTAAGTCATATTTTGTCTACAGAAAAATTCTTCTGTTTGAGAAGGCCGGGAAAGGAGAGAGAGAGAGAGAGAGAGAGAGAATATTCTCTCTCGGTTTATTGCAAAGGCTGCTTATATCCCCAAGAGAGAAATAGCTATCGATTATAAAAACTCATTTGTATCTCAGCACGGGCACGAATCGCACGACAATTCATTTTCTTTTCGAAAGTACAACTTGGGCAGAAAACGAAAACGGTTCTCTATAATGCGCCCCAAAGGGAAAGTCGGTATTTTTAATCTAGTGGTTTGGAAGATTATTTATAGAGTTTACACTACCCCTTATTTATAAGTCACTATCAATTTTAACGGACTCTAAAGCAAGCAGAACTCACGGTGTGTTCTCGCTTGCTAATGATTTAGGGGGAGGGAAAAGAAGAGGGGAAAAAAAAAAGACTTGGTGTTGGGAGAGCAAAATGCATTCATGATAATCCTGTCATCTGGCAATGAGAAATATTCGGCACAATGGGTATATTGTTTTATTGCCTCCAAAGGGGGGGGGGGGGGGGGAATGCAATTCAAACAGAGTCAAGGCTGCCTTTTGGGGTACGTTGGAGATCACGAAGCAGAGCCAAGAGTTTTGGTCGGATTCTTTTTGTTTAATAAGATGATCAAACGGGATCTCATAATGTAAGCCGCCAGAGAAGTGAGTGGGAAATTAACCAACATTTGGAATTTGTTACCATGAAATGGGATGCGGGGCCACCAGCCTCGCTGGCTTCAAACAAGGGTTGAGCGAATGGATGGAAATCCTGGAAATCCATGGTTATTAGCCTTGATATTGGTGGGTCTGCCTCTTGCTGGTAGACTCACCGGTTTCTACCAGTGAGAAACTACATATTCTACAGAGAATATCTGTAGCTCTGGGTTAAACTGGGGAGTCCGTAGTGCTCTCTGAGCTTGGAGATTTTCTTGCGGACATTTCATGACCCAACTAGCTAATATCATTAGTTATCCTTCCTTCCTTCCTTCCTTCCTTCCTTCCTTCCTTCCTTCCTTCTTCCCTCCCTCCCTCCCTCCCTCCCTCCCTCCCTCCCTTGCTGCTCTCTAAGCTTTCATAACCCAACTAATATCATTAGTGATCCTTTCCTTCCTTCCTTCCTTCCTTCCTTCCTTCCTTCCTTCCTTCCTTCCTTTTCTTTTCCTTCCCATCTCTCCTTCCTTCCTTCCCTCCCTCCTTCCCTGAGCTTGGCGTGTTTTCTTGCAGAAGTTTTATTACCCAACTAGGTAATAGAAGGGCAGCACTAGAAGGGCAGTGTTGATATTCCTTGCCTCTTACCATAAATGTTCTTTTAAAAGGAGTAGGAATTGTGGTACTTATGTCATTTTCCTGACACCCACCTTCTTATTAGAAGCCGAGAGACATCCTGGCTAGCACAGAATCCCTTGCCTGGACTCCATCCCCGAAAAAGGGCCTAGAACCACGGAAGAAAATAAAGTAGGGGGGCAACCTCCCCTCCATTGACAACAAAGGTTTGAAATCTTGAAATCCTGCTCCCCTTTTGCCTCGATTGTGTAGAAGCAATAACTCCTTCAATGAAAGACACGTACCGAGACACAAAGACACGTACAGGACGTAGGGAGTTAGTCAAAGTTACATGGCACCGGAGATCAATTAGCAACTGCCGAGAGAGATGAACATAAATAATTAAGCCTACACTTGTCAGGAGGACAGAACATATTGTGGCTTGCGAAAATGTTGCCGTTGACCGTCCTTTCCAGTCAAGAGATTCACTCGCCCTACCAGGGTGTCCCCTTCTCTGTCCCTACCAAAAACTTTTGCTGAAAAGGCTCTCCAAGTTTTCCAGACCAGCCCTGCGTGCCGATTTTTTTTTTAAAAAAAATGCCCAAAATACAGCTCTCTAAATATAGCACGTACAGGTAGTCCTCGACTTACAACAGTTCATTTAGTGTAACCATTCAAAGTTACAACGGCGCTGGAAAAAAAGTGACGTGGGGCCGTTTTTCACACATCCCTGCAGCGGTCAGGTGATCAAAATTCAGAGTCTCGGCAACTGGCATGTACTTACGACGGAGGCAGTGTTCCCAGGGTCCTGTGATCCTCTTTTTCCGACCTTCTGACCAGCAAAGTCAAGGGGGAAACTGGATTCACTTAACAACCCTGTTGCTAATTTAACAAGTGCGGTGATTCGCTTAACGGCTTCCCCGTTGACTTTGCTCGTCGGAAGGTGGCAACGTGACACCGCAACAGTCATAAGTGTGAACCAATTGCCAAGCTTCTGAATTCTTTTTTTTTTTTTTGAAAAAACATTTTTTTTATTTTTAAACATAATAAAAACATGTTTTATTTAAAAACATAAAATCATCTTCAATTATCCATAGAGTGTCGGTTGGTTACCAGTCTTTTGTGCATCTTCACCATCTTCATAGTTTACAGTTTACCTAAATTCTTATATTATCGATCTAATATATATCTCTATATTATTGTCCTCATTGATCATTTATAGCCATTCTTCCCTCATTTTGTACAAAATATTCTAAGATTTGAGTTACTTTATAACATTCATTTCATCACTAAATCGATCCAATAATAATACATCTTGATGTTGTATTTTATATAATTCTACAATTCTCGTATTATAGAAATCTCTTATCTTCTTTCACTTCCATATTTTTTTTTTATCTAACCATCGATAAAATAAGTCCCATATCTTATAATATTGTTCATCTTCTTGTTCTCTAATTTCAAATGTCAATTTGCCAAGCTTCTGAATTCTGATCACATGACCAGAATGGGGATGCTGGAAAAGTTGTAACTGTGAAAAACAGTCGCTTTTTTTCAGTGTGACCTTGAAAGGTCCACTAAACGAACTGTTGTAAGTTGAGGACCACCTGTAGAAGCAACCAAACAACTTTCCTACTCTCAAAGTAGGGAAGGTCGCTCAATCGCAAATCTAGGTATTTTAATACCAAGCAACCACTGCGACGCAAGCGAAGCGGGACTTATCTGGCTGCAGCATCTAAAGCTGGAGTACCAAGTGGGTGTAAAGTCAGGTGTGCCTACACAAACCCAATGGAACAACCTGGTCTCCAGCAGCAATCGGCCCTGAAATTTCGCAGGAGGCCTGGAAGGAACCACCGATGATGAGAAACATTTCGTAATCTTATCGACGGACGCATCAGCGATCGTAGCAGCAAGACTGTGAAGCAACGACCTAAAGGAGAAGCTACGGTTGGATACAGGCTGTGTTCGCGCACACCGCTTCAAAGCAAAATGCGGTTGGTCGGGCTCCGACTTCACGGGTTGGGTGACTCCCCACGCACAATTATCTGAAAATGCGGTTCATGACTTGGCATTGGGCACGAACCCAACAATATGGCTAAAAACCAACGACCACTTAGATTGGCGAAGAGCTAATGCAAATCCTTGCTTTTGTTATATTCCATTCCATTCCATTCCATTTTTTCTATTCTATTCTATTCTATTCTATTCTATTCTATTCTATTCTATTCTCCATTGTATTCTATATTCCATTCTATTCTATATTCTATATTGTATTCTATTGTATTCTATCTCTATTGTATTCTATTTTCTCTATTGTATGTATTCTATTCTATTCTATTCTATTCTCTATTGTATTCTATTCTATTCTCTATTCTATTCTATTCCCTATTGTATTCTATTCTCTATTCTATTCCCTATTGTGTTCTATTCTATATTCTCTATTCTATTCTATTCTATTCTACTCTATTCTATTCTATTCTCTATTCTATTCCATATTGAATTCTATTCTAGTGTATTCTATTCTATTCCTCTACCCTACCCTATCTTATCCTATCATTATCTCCTTCTCTCCTCTCCTCTCCTCTGTACTATTTTCTATTCTATTCTATTCTATTCTATTCTATTCTATTCTATTCTATTCTATTCTATTCTATTCTATTCTTATTCTATTCCTATTAACTTTCTCCTATTTTGATACCCATGCTTCCCTTTTTTGGAAGAATTAAACCTACTTTGCATTCAAGAGATGAGGCCTCTGCAGCAATTCGGTTCTGTATCCTCCTGCCAACTCACAAATGTACACATACACACAAGGAACCACCGTCGGAGCTAGCGGAACAAGCCACACAAAAGGGGAGACGGGAACAGCCGAAGCAGCTTAGGGTTTTTCCTCCCGAGTCACCCACATAGAAAACCTCCGAGCTGGCTTTCCAATCCCGTGGTGTTTAGAGCGAGCACAGAAAGTTTTGCTCCCATTCAAGCAAAACAAACAGAAGGTTGAGAGACAGTATAAGTTACTTTCTCAACTGTTATGTTGTGAGAAAATTGTGTGAAAGCAGACTGTGACAAGATGGGGGAAAATTGGCTTCCGTCTCCTTCCCTGCTCCTCCATTTCAATATTCCTAACTTTGAATTTTTTTAAAAAAAATTACATTTGTTTTATAAGAAGACAAAATTTTAGAGGAAAGAGTCAGCATTAATAATTAGCTAAGTTAGGAATTGTCCCAAAGGTATTTTTAAAAGGCAAATGGACTTTGTTTTTCCTTAAAATCGTTTTGCTTCTCATCCAAGAAACTTCTGTTTAATAACTGAAGAAGCTTCTTGGATGAGAAGCAAAATGTTTTTCAAGGAGAAAACCAAGAAAGTCCAGCTGCCTTTTGAAAAACATCGTTGGGACAACCA
This sequence comes from Pantherophis guttatus, assembly GCF_029531705.1. Next base: position 990,758 of record NW_026844103.1, read on the forward strand.
TGACTTGGATTATTGAGAATCTCCATAGACGTTTAAATAAGTCAGGAATTGTGGTTTTGATTTTTCATTTTTGTTTATTACCTGAGCCTCTTTAGCTGGACTTAAGAAACTGCAAGGTGTTTGTTTTTCTTAATCACTGCAAAGACAGAAAGATCTGACAAGAGTGAGCTGTCAGAATGTGCTTCCGTAAAGCAATATTTCGTAATCTTGGCAACTGTTGAGATGGGTGGACTTCAATTCCCAGAGTGCCTGAGTCATTGCTGAGTACTCTGGGACAGTGTTTCCCAACCTTGGCAGCTTCACGATGAGTGGACTTCAACTCCCAGAATTCCCCAGCCAACAAGGTCCATATCCATAGTTCCTGGAAAGGAGGATTCCCTAAAATAGGAGCTACCACTGAGCAGGCCTGGCCAGAGCTGAATCAGCAACAAATCTAACTACAAACTGCTTAGAACTTAGAATAACTTTATTGTCACTTTAAACAGAGCCTTGGTGGCGCAGCAGACTAAAGTGCTGTTAAGTAGCACCAGCTGCCTGCAATTACTGCGAGTTCAAATCTCACCAGGCTCAAGGTTGACTCAGCCTTCCATCCTTTCGAGGTAGGTAAAATGAGGACCCGGATTGTGGGGGCAATAAGCTGACTTTGTATAAAAAAGAACACCGCTTGGGGGGGGGGGGCGAAAGCCCTACTAAGCAGGTATATACAAAAGTATGAAGGCTATTGCTTAGCGCATTGTAAGCCGCCCTGAGTCTCCGGAGAAGGGCGGCATATAAATCGAATCAATCAATCAATCAATAATAAATAAACGTACACTAATCGGCATAGATTAAAATAAAATTTCGTTGCAAACAGCTCTGGAAGGGTCACCATCTCCAATATACACTACAGAAACATGACAACATAAACAAATGCAAAATTATGCATATACCCACATATATTATATGGCACAGAAACAACGCAGCCTAGTTCTGATGTACTATGGCGAGAAAAAAAGAAAAAACTTTTCTGGTTTTCGGATTCTCCTAAATCAGGGGTCAGCAACCTGCAGCTCTACGGTAAATGGAGAATATTTAGGCAAGTGGAAAGCATGGCTATCCGTGCCTCAAAACATCCTAACCCGGTTAATTAAATCTTAGTTAAAATGAAGTGGACCTAGATGACTGCTCTTCCCCCCCCAAACCAGAGGTCAGCAACCTGCAGCTCTGGAGCCGCATGTGGCTCTTTCACCGCTCTGCTGCGGCTCCGTCACTCAAAATATGCGCCACAACCTCCAATGTGCGACACCCGCCGGCACGTGATTTATTGAGCTTTTCAACCCCCGGTAGACCAACCATGGATAAATCCACGAAAAGAAAAGTTTCAGAAGAAAACAGAACATTTCATTCAACTGCATATGCTAGTTTTGTGGCCGCTCAAGAAATAGTCAGGCACGGGAAGGGTTTTGTGGCTCCCGGTGTTTTCTTTTCTGTGGGAAACGGGTCCAAATGGCTCTTTGAGTGTTTAAGGTTGCCGATCCCTATCCTAAATCGACCCTGACTGTCCTTTGGAAGGGCAGATCCTGAACCTCAATTCAATTTCTTTGGCCACCAAATGAGAAGAGAGGACTCTTTGGAAAAGACCCTGATGCTGGGAAAGATGGAAGGCAACAGGAGAAGGGAGAAGGCAAAGGATGAGATGGTTAGGTTGTGTCATCGACGCAACAAACACGATTTTGGACCAACTCCGGGATACAGTGGAGGACATGGGAAGCCTGGTGCGCTATGATCTACAGGGTTGTGAAAAGTCAGACACAACTACAACAAAATCAAACCAGGGTAAACATTTTACATGCAATTTACCTGTTCGTGCAACTCTAAGCCACATGCATCACATGCATGAGTTAAAAAGCAATCAGAGGAGGAGAAAATACCCCGTTTCCCCCAAAATAAGACATTCCCCTGATAACAAGCCCATTCGGGCTTTTGAGCGCATGGAAATAAGGTCGAGTGATTATTTCACGGTTCAAAAAAATATAAGACAGGGTCTTATTTTCGGGGAAACACGGTAGTAATACCCTACCACCCTAAATTACTACATCAGCGAAGGAAACACGAACCGAAGGAATAAAAGTCCAATTTAGAATAGAATAGAATTCTTTATTGGCCAAGTGTGATTAGACGCACAAGGAATTTGTTTCCGGTGCGTAAGCTTTCAATGCACATACAACAATATAGATTTTTCAGGTTGCAAAAGCACGAGATGTTTAAACCCCAATTACTGCAGGGTTCGAATCTCGCCAAGGCTCAAGGTTGACTCAGCCTTCCATCCTTTCTAAGGTAGGTGAAATGAGGACCCAGTTCGTGGGGGCAATAAGCTGACTTTGTATAAATATACAAAAGGATGAAGGCTATTGCTGAACGCACTGTAAGCCGCCCTGAGTCTCCGGAGAAGGGCGGCATATAAATCAAATTTAAAAAAAAAAAAAAAAAAAGGGATTTTCTCAATGGAAAAATGCACATTTTTCTCACCAATCCTGCACTCTGGTTTACCTATTTTAAGTGGGTTTTCTCTGGAATCCCCATTCTACTGCACCCCAATTTACTTTTTTTTTAAGTAGGTCCCACGGAGGCGGGGGTAGGATAGCAGGCCAGTCTCCCCGATGAGACAAATCTCCCCCCACCCCCCCCAAAAAAATCTTGGTTAACCTTCCATTCTCCCCCACCCCCCACCCCATCCTGCCTTTATGAAACCCACCCAATCAAATAAAACCCTTACCTGGGACCACCCTCTTTCCCCCCTCCCCCAACTGGAGTTTGGGGTGGGGGGTGGGGTGGGGGTGTCCTGCCCACACTTGGAGGCCTCTTAAGGAGAAGGCTGAGCTGCCTTCCCCTTCCAGGATGGCTCAATGGGCTCCCCAGCCCAGGGAGAAGGGCTGGGCTAGATGGCCTCTGGGTGCCCCTTCTCCCCACTCCACCTTTTTTCCTGGGGTGAAAATCCCAGCAGGGGTATGGCTTAGGGTAGTCTTTCCACCTCCTCCCCTTCCTAACCCTAACCCTTCCCTACCACCACCACCCCAAGGCCCATAATCCACAACCAGCTGGGAGGGGGAGGGAAGTCCCAGGAGGGAGGATGGAAGCCAGGGGCATCTTTGGCCACGCCCCCTCCTCCTCCTCCTCCCCCTCCCACCCGCTTTCGAATCTTGGCTCCTGCCTCCAGCCCCCCCCCACACCAACGGGCACGCGCGTGCGCGCTCCGTCTGGCCACGCCCCCCTCCCTTACGTGTTGTCCTGGTTGAAGTTGGCGAAGAGCAGTTGGCCGGAGCCGGCCTCGCCGCTCTGACTGGCTAAATTCATGGCGGCCTCGTCGCTCGTCCTTCGCCGGCCGGAGGAGCGCAAGAAAGGCGGCGAGGCTCAGCCTCGGAAGCGCCCGGCCCGGCTCATCATCATCATCATCATCATCTCCGGCCGTCTCCTCATCTCCCCTCACAGCGGCGCCTTGTTTACGCTCGGCTTAGCGGCCGAAGCCCTTGCGCGCGTGCGCCATCCCCGCCCCTCCTTTCCCAGCGGCCTCTTCGCCCTCGCGCAGGCGCGTTGGAGGAAGGACGGGAGGGGCGCCTGCGCGGTGGCTCTTTTTTTTTTTTGAGAGCCGCCGAACTGTTTGAGGGGGGAGGAGGAGGAGGAGGAGGCTTTTGTGCGCGCAGGCGCAGTTCCCCTTTCTGCGTGCAGATTTATTTTTTTTGCAGAGGGAAAGAAGATTGGGGGAAAAAAAACAACCAAAAGGCGATGAAATGATAATTCGACCACGGATGCTTGTTAGGAATGCTTAGTTTAAAAATTGGCTCAATGATTTAAAAGCAGAGCCCAGCAAATAAAAATAATAAAGCAAAGATCTTTTTTTAAAAAAAAAATAAGTTTTTTATTAGTAATTCAAAATTAAAAACATTGGACGTAGATATGACATCACTGGTCCCAAGCATCTTCCAACACTTTAAGTTAATACATAATATACTAATGATAATATTATGATATATTCCTTACACCTTATACATTATTTAAACATAGTATAATAATAACCATTTATACCTTATTCCTATACAATTATACATATCTATACCTACATATACCTGTCTATACAATTCACATACATATTTATCAATAATAACGTATATAATTCTAGTTTAACACTACACATTTGTTTTGGCTATCCTCCTTTTATCTAACCATTCATAGAATTTTGCCCAGATTTTATAGTACAATGTTTCGAACAAAGCAAAGATCTGATTTATGGGCCATCTTAAGGAAAGGAGTGCAATGAAACGCCAGATCAAGCCAATGAATAAAGTGAAGCATTAATATTTGGGGGTGCAGCTTATTAAGCTTATTAAGACCAGCTGCCTGCAATTACTGCAGGGTTCGAATCTCGCCAAGGCTCAAGGTTGACTCAGCCTTCCATCCTTTCTAAGGTGGGTAAAATGAGGACCCAGTTTGTGGGGGCAATAAGCTGACTTTGTATAAATATACAAAAGGATGAAGGCTATTGCTTAACGCATTGTAAGCCGCCCTGAGTCTTCGGAGAAGGGCGGCATATAAATCAAATTAAAAAAATAATAATACAGAAATAGAAAAAAGGGTACCAATTCATCGTGTATCATAATACTCATTTCGCTCTTCTTGCAATTTCATCGGAGAAGCAAATCCGAAGAGGTTTATTTCACCCAACTTGCAATGGAACGTTTTATTTTCTGCGATAAAGACGATGCTTCTGGCCTGCAATTTTTTTTTTCCCTCCCTCCAGACAAAATCAAGGGCGTTAGGAAATCATGTTTGTCCCCTAAGGCCATTTCTAAGCTCATTTTCTCATTAGTTTAGATTAGCAAAAGGGCCAGACCAAAAGGTGAGTCAGGAGGCTCCAATTAGCGCTGTCTCCCATTAGCCGATAAAGCCGGAGAGATTTGCTGCTTACCCTGAGCCTCTTCGGAGGATGCCAAGATCGGTTTGCATGAAGGACAACAGATGGTGGTGGAAGAGAAGGGAAATGAAACAGCCAGAAAATTGAATCAAGAGAGATTTGTGGTGTGTGCGTTTTGTATGTGTACAGAAACACAAAGGGCTTATTAATTTCCCAGTCTCTGGTTCTGCTTCGTCGGCCAGCCTGATTTCCCTGGACATAGAGAAAGGTTTTGTAAAGCTTCATTTCTAAACACACTTTACCTGGACGGCATCCATTTTTGGTGCTGAAAAAATCACCTGTACCTCACAGGTGAGGGACGCGTTGTACGAAGCAGGCAGAAGGACCTCCAGCTAACATCTCAAGATTTCTAGGTTCTACCATATCGCAAGATCTAAAATGGACACCCAACGTCAAAAAGTCATCAAAAAAGCACAACAAAGAATGTTCTTTCTGCGCCAACTTTTGGCGCAGAAGTCCAACTTTTGCTCCCCTCAACTATTGCAGAGCCTACCATGGCTTGCACAGTTCAGATCTTTGTAGCAATAGTGTCAGGTTCCAAGGAATGCATCCATCACAAATTGAACTCCAAGGCATTCAGTTTTCTCAAAGAACAAATTTATTTAGATACACCATCTTGGCACTAACTGGTGAAAAGCCAGTACTGAAGTTCCCGGGCTTTTCACCCCCAATATAAGTTTCTCAAGTTTCCAAAACAAACTGTCCCATTGTCCAACCAAGATGGGAGCTGGTTGCTTGGTGACTTCTCCTCCTCCTCCTCCTCCTCCTCCTCCTCCTCCTCCTCCTCCTCTTCTGGTCAGCCAGCTGTTGGAATGTGCTTACTCATTGGCTAACTCTGATGTTTTGGCCAAAGGCTCCATCCTCCCTCAGCTCCAAACTGTGTCAAACTGAATTCATGTCGGAATTTATTTATTGATTGATTGATTGATTGATTGATTGCGATTTATATGCCGCCTTTCTCCCTAGGGACTCAAGGCGGCTTACAAAATGACAACTTCAATACAAATCACAATACAATACCAAATTAAAATCAGTAACCCAATTAAAAACGATTTAAAATTATATCAGTGTACCCCCAAACAGATCAGTTTAATTGGGAATACCCAAGGATACAAACAACCCCACACCCCAATCAAATTCAGGCGTGACAAATATCCCCATCACAGCATTTGGATATCTTTTCTAAGGACCTTGTGGTTACTCTACCAATGAGTTGGCCAACCTCAAATAAGCTCCTACAGAAGTTCTTGGAGATGCGCCTTAGCCTGCAGTTCTGGCAATGGGCACCAGAGGGCAGAGGCAATAATCAAATAAAATGGTTTTTTAGAACTAGAGATGTGAAATCCAGCTGTAGTATTTTGATAAGAGAAAGTTGTATCTCCGCAAGGAGATAACAAAACAGCAGGAGGTTTTGCATCCACCAACTGGTTCTTCACCCAGGTAGATGCAGATAAGCTTTTGAAACTTGAAACAATTCAGGATTCAAAATCTTAAGATTGCATCACAGTTTGAAACCGAGTTTTGTTTTGGGAGATTTTATGTTTAAATCTGATCGGATTAACAGAGTTGAGAGGGACCTTGTAGGTCATCTAGTCCAGCTCCCCGCCCAAGCGGGAGACCCTACACCATTTCTGACAGAGGGCAATCCGGACTCTTCTTGAAAGCTTCCAGCGATGGAGCTCCCACAACTTCTGAAGGCAACTTCGGTTGATAGTTCTCAATTATCAGGAAATTTCTCCTTAGTTCTAAGTTGCTTCTCTCCTTGATTAGTTTCCACCCATTGCTTCTTGTCCTGCCCTCAGGTGCTTTGGAGAATAGCTTGACTCCCTCTTCTTTGGGGCAGCCCCTGAGATACTGGAAGACTTCTCTCATGTCTCCCCTAGTCCTTCTTTTCATTAAACTAGACCTACCCAGTTCCTGCAACCGTTCTTCCTATGTTTTAGCCTCCAGTCCCCTAAAATCCTCTTTGTTGCTCTTCTCTGCACTCTTTCTAGAGTCTCCACATCTTTTTTTTTTACATCGTGGCGACCAAAACTGGATGCAGGATTCCAAGGGTGGCCTTGGGAAGCGAGATTATTTCTCCCAAGGGACAGCCGGGGGATTACGCTTGTCCGCCTGGAAATGACCTCTGACCCCTCCCGCCATTCCCCCTCCCGCCACCTTTGCAAGTTCTGCCATCCTCCTACCGTCCGCTTCAAGGGATGCTGGTTGCCCCGGCAACCGTGTCCCGGTTTTAAAAATAGTAATGTCTTTTTTCATTCAGCTCCTCTCCTGCCCTTACAACCAAGGCCATTTATTCCAGGTCTTCCTCATCTATTCTGTCCGCTGATTACGGTTAACTCACCAGCTTTTAAACTAAGGTCCTTTTGAATGTCTTTCAATCTTCCTCAGCCATATCTTTTATTCACTAGCACTGATGATGTTCCCTAGTTGGGTCATGAAACGTCTGCAAGAAAACAAGCAAGCTCAGAGAGCACCCAGGACCCCACAGTAGTTGTTCTTTCTCCTCCTCCTCCTCCTCCTCCTCCTCCTCCTCCTCCTCCTCCTCCTCCTCCTCCTCCTCCCTCCTCCTCCTCCCTGCAAACCCCATTCCCTTCTAGCACTGATGATGTTACCTAACTGGGTCATGAAACGTCTTCAAGAAAACAAGCAAGCTCAGAGACCATCCAGGACCCCACAGTAGTTGTTCTTTCTCCTCCTCCTCCTCCTCTTCCTCCTCCTCCTCCTCCTCCCTGCAAACCCCATTCCCTTCTAGCACTGATGATGTTACCTAACTGGGTCATAAAACGTCTGCAAGAAAACAAGCAAGCTCAGAGAGCACCCAGGACCCCACAGTAGTTGTTCTTTCTCCTCCTCCTCCTCCTCTTCCTCCTCCTCCTCCACCTCCTCCTCCTCCTCCTCCTCCTCCTCCTCCCTGCAAACCCCATTCCCTTCTAGCACTGATGATGTTACCTAACTGGGTCATGAAACGTCTTCAAGAAAACAAGGAAGCTCAGAGACCACCAAGGACCCCTCAGTTCAATCCTGAGCTACAAGCATTCTCCCTTATTGATACCTTTTTACCCATTACAAAATTATTATTATTATTATTATTATTATTATTATTATTATTATTATTATTATTAATTAAATTTCTATACCACCCTTCTCCAAAAAGGACTCAGGGCGGTGCACAGCCAAAGTAAAAACAGGGCATACAAAATTTAAAAACAATATTAAAATAATTAAATATTCTGGCCGTAAATTAAAACAACCCAATTAAAAATTAATTTAAAATTAAACTCAATTAAATTCCTGGTTTATCCTAAAAAGCTGACATCCGTCTCTCGCACATCAATTATCCTTTGAGTTACCAAGAGAAACGGAATTCCCGAGGTTGGGAAATATCACCCCCGTCCCATTGTTTTGCTGATAAAACAAAGGTGGTTACGATAGCCGAAATATATCCTCCGGCCATTTGAAACTCAAAGCCTCTATATTTCTATTTTTGTTTTTTTTTTCCCCTCCCTATAATCTTTACAACTGTTCTCAGAGATCGGCTGTGTAATCAGAGAACAAAATAAAATTGTTCCAAGCCAACCTTGGGTAGGATTTAAAGGCACGGTGGCTCCTTCAACCCAGCTCTAACCCTACAATGTCATTTCTGAGCTGGGTTGTTTACAAGCAAGACGTTTCATTACCCAACGAGGTAACATGATGAGGATTGATGATATCGTCTCGGCCGGTAATGAAACATATTCGAGCAAAACAAGCCAGCTCAGAGAGCAACCCTGAGCTATAGATATTCTCTTCTATTGGAATGTCATTTCATTGGATTTTTTTTTTTTTTTTCCAATTTGGTACAAACCTCCACCAGCCCCAGTAATTTCCCATTCTCTCAAGACGTCGTAAAGGGATTTCCAGTTCATCCTTTCTCTTCCAATTTTAAAAGGACGCTATTATGAATCCCATTAAACAGACTTTGGTAAGGAATTGCTCCCTTCCTCTTTTTTTTTTTTTTTTAATTTGATTTATATGCCGCCCTTCTCCGAAGACTCAGGGCGGCTTACAATGCACTAAGCATTTGAAGGAGGGAGGGAGGGAGGGAGGGAGGAGAGAATAGGAGGAAGGGAGGGAGGGAGGAAAGAGAATAGGAGGGAAGGAAGGAAGGAAGGAAGGAAAGAAGGAAGGAAGGAAGGAGAGAATAGGAGGGAGGGAGGAAAGAAAGAGAATAGGTGGGAAGGAAGGAAGGAAAGAAGGAAGGAAGGAAGGAGAGAATAGGAGGGAGGAATGGAAGAAAGAGAATAGGTGGGAAGGAAGGAAGGAAGGAGAGAATAGGAGGGAGGGAGGGAGGAAGGAAAGAGAATAGGTGGGAAGGAAGGAAGGAAGGAAGGAAGGAAGGAAGGAGAGAATAGGAGGGAGGGAGGGAGGAAAGAGAATAGGTGGGAAGGAAGGAAGGAAGGAAGGAAGGAAGGAAGGAAGGAAGGAAGGAAGGAGAGAATAGGAGGGAGGGAGGAAAGAGAATAGGAGGGAAGGAAGGAAGGAGAGAATAGGAGAGAGGGAAGGAAGGGAGGAAGGAAGGAAGGAGAGAATAGGAGGGAGGGAGGAAGGAAAGAGAATAGGTGGGAAGGAAGGAAGGAAGGGAGGAAGGAAGGAAGGAGAGAATAGGAGGGAGGAATGGAGGAAAGAGAATAGGTGGGAAGGAAGGAAGGAAGGAAGGAGAGAATAGGAGGGAGGGAGGGAGGAAGGAAAGAGAATAGGTGGGAAGGAAGAAAGGAAGGGAGGAAGGAAGGAGAGAATAGGAGGGAGGGAGGGAGGGAGGGAGGGAGGGAGGGAGGAAGGAAGGAAGGAAGGAAGGAAGGAAGGAAGGAAGGAAGGAAGGAAGTTGGTTAGGCAATACTGGAGCTTTTTAAGAAGAGATCAGACAGCCATTTGTCCAGAATGGTCTTCTGCTTGAGCAGGGGGTTGGACTGGAAGACCTCAAAGGTCCCTTCCAACTCTGTTATTCGGAAGGGAGGTGGAGAGCATGGAGGAGGAGAGGATGAAAGGGAAGAAGAGAGGGAGGAGAGAGGCGAGAGGAAGGTGGAGGGGATGGAGGAAGGGAGGAAGAATGATAGGGAGGGAGGGGGGAGGAGGAAGGTGGACGGGATGGAAGAAGGGAAGAAAGAAGGAAAAAAGGAAGGAGAAAGAGGGAGGGAGGGAAGGATAATTAAACGAGATCTCCCTAACAGCAGCCCGTATGCTGTGGGCTGGGGCTGCTTCATAACTATTTGCTGCCTCTTCTCTCGCCTGGCTTGCCAAACGAAGGTTGACCTGCTTTTGTTGAATGGATGGGAACGTTGCTTGCTTCCAATCCAGCCCCCCCCCCCCGCAACCCCTCCACCCCCCCCCCCCCCCCCACTCAGCTTTGAAGCCATTTCCTTTGGCAACTTGAAAAGCGGGGCCGCTCGAAGCCAAGCGAGGCCACAAACCCTCCCAGTCGTGAGAGTGGGAAAGACTGTGAGGGGGAGATGTCGTTTTTTTCCCCAAGTCTGGTACTCCGAAAAGGGGTTTTTTTTTTTGTTCTTCAGCAACTCAGGACGAAAGCAGCCATGCCAAACCTCCTGACGTGGGGGGGGGGGGGGGGGGGGGGGGGTGGGGGTGGGGTGGATCCGATTATAATATCCTATGGATTTGAGAAGCTGGGCCAGATGGATGCCTGAAAGAAAGAGGAGGACAATCGGTGGGTCACATTTATTTATGACATTTATATTCCATCCAATTTATATTCTTATATTCTGTATTATATTCTCACCGGGCTCAAGGTGGACTCAGCCTTCCGTCCTTCCGAGGTGGGTCAAATGAGGACCCAGATAGTTGGGGGGGCAAGTGGCTGACTCTGTAAACCGCTTAGAGGGGGCAGTAAAAGCACTGTGAAGCGGTATATAAGTCTAAGTGTGATTGCTTCTTTCCTTCCTTTCCTTTCTTTCTCTCCCTCCCTTTTCTCCTTCCTTCCTTCCTCACCTACCTACCTACCTCTTGTCCTTCCTTCCTTCCTTCCTTAACTTAACTTAACTTCCTTTACTTAACAGCTGCCGGGATTGGTTTGACAACCATGGCTCAAAAGGTCACTTAACCTGTGCTATTCCGTGACAGTTTCCCAGGCAGTCTAGCAATTGCTATTCCGTGACAGTTTCCCAGGCAGTCTAGCAATTGCTATTCCGTGACAGTTTCCCAGCCGGTTTAGCAATTGCTATTCCGTGACAGTTTCCCAGCCGGTTTAGCAATTGCTATTCTGTGACAGTTTCCCAGCCAGTCTAGCAATTGCTATTCCGTGACAGTTTCCCAGCCAGTCTCGCAATCCCTCACTCCCTCCTCCACACAGCGGAAGGGAGGAAGGAAGGATGGATGGAAGGAAGGAAAAGAGGGAGAGAGGAAGGGACAACCCAGAGATGGTGGCCTCCAGCGCTGATGGCACCCAACCAACAGAAGTTCATAAGGCCCCTCCCCAGACCCCGCAACCCCACCCCCACGCTCTGCCCCATGGCACAGTGCCTCCAAGCTAACAACGGGGGGTCAGGCTGCCCTTGCTAGTAAGAAGCCAATCCCTCAAAACATAGCAGAAGCCCACTTCAGAGAGAGAGAGAGAGAGAGACAGAGAGAGAGAGAGAGAGAGAGAGAGAGAGAGAGAGAGAGAGAGAGAGAGAGAGAGATTTTCCCAGAAAAGGAACCCACTTCTCACGATGAAAAGAACGGAGAAGGCAACTCATTTCCCTTCTCCTCCTTTCCTCCTTCCCTCCCTCCTTCTCCCCCCCACCCCACCCCCCAAAATCTCCCTTTTATCTCCCCGCGGACTGAATTTGTATTTGGAAATCTGCTATTTGATCCGCGGGAGCGAGCGAGGCGGTATTTATAGCTTTGGCTCAAGCAGGCTTACTCAACAGGCGTTCGGGCGAGACCTCTCCGACGACTTTAGGGGCTGGGGGGATTTTGTTTGTTTGTTTGTTTGTTCTCTCTCCCCCCCCCCTCCCACCCACCACCGACCCCCTTGGTCTTTCTCTTCCTCTCTCTCTCCTTCCCACCCACCCCATTTCCCCCCCTTAGCTATGGTGCCCATCAAATCCTCTCCACTCAAACTCCCTCGCCCCTTCCTCTTCCTCGCCTCCCTTGCTCTCTTTAAGGCTGGGAGTTGCAGACCCTGCCCCTGACACGGACCCCCCACCCGCCCCCATTTCCCCCTCCCCACCCAGCCGCTTCCCAGTCCTCTCTCCTCCTCCTCCTCCTCCTCCTCCTTTCCATGCAACAGGGATTTCCTTTCTTGTCCTCTTTAGCCCTCCATTCCTATTCCTTCTCTGGGGTGAGTGGGTGGGTGGGTGGGCGAGGGGAGAATGCCCCTCCCTACCCACCGGGCCAATTAACACCCCTTCCCTTCCCTTCCCACTCCCCCTCCCCCTCCCCTCCTCCGCCCCGGGCGTCTGATTTTCCCCAGCCGGTCCCACCAAGTCCGTTCATTCATTCCGCGGCTGGGAGGCGGCGATGGGCGATGGGCGGCTTAAGGGAGACCCCGCTGGGCGCGGAGACCCTGCACTTTCGACCCGGGTGCCGGGGGGGTCTGTGAGGGACCCCCCTCCCGCCCTTTGGCCCCCCCCGAAGCTGCGAAGCTGATGGAAATCTCACCATGTTTATCTCCAGGCTGCTGGATTTTCAGAAGACGCGCTACGCCAGGTGAGTAAAAGTTCTTGGGGAGGGGGCGCAGGAGGAGGAGGAGGAGGAGAGGCAGAGGGGAGACCCCTCCCCTCTTTTCCCTTAAGTTGCCTTTTTTTTTTTTTGCGAGTTTTACCGGCGCCGGGTTTCTTGGCTTAAAGGCAGGGCGTTTTTATTTTATTTTATTTTATTTTGACAGCAAGGGTGGGCTTCCTTGGGGAGGCACAATCTTGGTTTCTCCTCCCCCCGCCCCCACCCCGATCAAGGAAATGGGCCCATCAGAATAAATCCTGAATGGGATGCAGGACTTTCGAGGACCCCAATAAAAGAAGGAAAGCAATCCTATAGGATGAAGAAGAAGAGGGGTCCGGGAAGCAGCCCGCTTGTGTAAGGGCTCTGAAATGATGCTCTTTTATAAAAAAGGAAACTTAATTGTGGAAGGGATTCGGTTGCTAAGGAATTCATTCCGTTTTCTTAGCAACCACAAAAAACAGGTTTGCTAATGAGGGGTCCTTCTGAGATTTTATTTTATTTTCTTCTCCTTTTACTTCCCAATCCAACCTAGAACCCTAAGATCCCTTGGTGGTCTCCCATCCCAAGCTAACCAGGTGTGATCCTATCCTATCCCATCCCATCCCATCCCATCCCACAATACCCTACCCTACCCTACCCTACCCTACCCTGCTATTCTATTCTATTCTATTCTATTCTATTCTATTCTATTCTATTCTACTCTAATTCTATTCTTTATTGGTTCGATTTGTATGCCGCCCTTCTCCGGAGACTCAGGGCGGCTTACAATGCGTTAAGCAATAGCCTTCATACTTTTGTATATACCTGCTTAGTAGGGCTTTGCCCCCCCCCCCCAAGCGGTGTTCTTTTCTTATACAAAGTCAGCTTATTGCCCCCACAATCTGGGTCCTCAATTTACCTACCTCGGAAGGATGGAAGGCTGAGTCAACCTTGAGCCTGGTGAGATTCGAACTTGCAGTAATTGCAGGCAGCTGGTATTACTTAACAGCACTTTAGTCTGCTGTGCCACCAAGGCTCCTATTCTATTCTATTCTATTCTATTCTATTCTATTCTATTCTATTCTATTCTATTCTATTCTGTTCTGTTCTGTTCTGTTCTATTCTGTTCTATTCTATTCTATTCTATTCTATTCCACTCTATTCCACTCTATTCTATTCTATTCTATTCTACATCTTATCCTACCCTATTCTATTCTGCATCCCATCCCATCCCATCCGATCCCATCCCATCCCAGGGTGAAACTATGAACTAAAGGTTGGAAGGATTGCAGCCTTACCTGTTGGATGGCGGCTGCAGGGTTAGAATGGAGCTGAGAAGATGGCTCTGATGATCTTCCTGTTTAGGTGAAACTGGAGCATCTGGGAGGGGCTTGGGGCCCACCTGTGCCCACCCCTCCCCCACAACGCAGGACCCGAAGGAAAGCCAACTGGAGAAGGCCAGACGCGTTCACTTCTGGTGCTTCTATTAGCAGCCTGCTATTTCCCCCCCCCCTCCGTCCCATCCTGGATCATCCCTTCTGATCTGCTTCTTGAAAGCAGAAAGGGAATTCCAGGAATGCTCAGATCACCAAGCATGTTTCCCAGGAATTATAAACTTAGATGTCACAAACGGAGAGTCAACTTTGCGGAATTTGGAGGGTGGAAGGTGGAATGTATTTTGTGTGCATGTGAGTGCTTGTCTGGGTCATATCAGATTTTTTTTTATCCCATCACTCCTTTTCTCCATGCCTGGAGAAAAAGCATCGCATTGATAGAAATGTCCGGGGGCATTGATGCAAAAGATTTCTCACTCGTTTGTGAACTGGCAGGTTTTTTTTGTTTTTGTTTTTAAAGCAAACTTTTTCGAGGAGTTTTACGCAGGCTGCAGATGCCCAAAACGGACACTGGGATAGAAAATAGATAGAAGAAACATTTGGGAGAGAGAGAGAGAGAGAGAGAGATCCTAAACTTCAGGATCCAACACAGGCAAAATGTTATAACTGGGGACTTCACATCACTTGTGGTTTCTCCTTGGGGGGTGGGGGGAGGAAATTTGTAGCCTCTCTGACCCAATATTGCTAATATATTTTGAGTCTCCCTGGTGAGCTTGGAAATGTGAAATATTCATGATCAAGGATGCTTGGCATAAAAATCAGGATCGTATAAATAAAACCTGCCCAGATTATTTGGCTGTTTCAAACACCAACCTGACCTAAACATTTCAGAAAGCGGAACCTTCCTAAGGATCAATTCCAACTTTTCATAAAGACCCTCTAAATCTGCGCTGATTTAACTGCTAAAGCTGGTTTGATCAACCTCCGTACCCAAATCCTGGGGGACCACCCCATGCCCCCTTTCCTAGCTTGTGGGTCCCAAGAACTGCCCAACAAGCAGGTAATTAGGTTACCTGTCACCAGTGGTGAAATTCAATTTTTTTTTCACTACCGGTTCTGTGGGCGTGGTTTGGTGGGCGTGGTGTGGTTTGGTGGGCGTGGCAAGGGAAGGATGCTGCAAAATCACCATTCCCTCCCCACTCCGGGGGAAGGATACTGCGAAATCTCCATTTGATGAGAAGCGAAACGTCTTCCAAGAAGAATAAAGCAAGAAAGTCCAGTTGCCTCTTGAAGAAAGTACCTTTGGGATAACCCAAAGACTGAGAATCTCCGTAGAAATGAAGAAATCTTTAATTGCCTTCTAAGAGACAGCAATAAGTTGTTAGGTTGATTATCTTGGTGGGGAGGAAGTTTATTTCCCTAAAACTGTTCTCTTCTTTCTTTCTTTCTTTCTTTCTTTCTTTCTTTTCTTTCTTTCTTTCTTTCTTTCTTCTTTCTTTCCTTCCTTCCTTCCTTTCTCTTTCTTTCTTTCCTTCTTTCTTTCTTTCTTTCTTTCTCTTTTTCCTTTTTGACTCTTCTTTTTTAAATGAGTGGTTTGAATTTCTCCATAGAAATCTCCATAGAAATGAAAAAATCTTTAATTGCCTTCTAAGAGACAGCAATAAGTTGTTAGGTTGATTATCTTGGTGGGGAGGAAGTTTATTTCCCTAAAACTGTTCTCTTCTTTCTTTCTTTCTTTCTTTCTTTTTCTTTCTTTCTTTTCTTTCTTTCTTTCTTTCCTTCCTTCCTTTCTCTTTCTTTCTTTCCTTCTTTCTTTCTTTCTTTCTTTCTCTTTTTCCTTTTTGACTCTTCTTTTTTAAATGAGTGGTTTGAATTTCTCCATAGAAATGAAGAAATCTTTAATTGCCTTCTAAGAGACAGCAATAAGTTGTTAGGTTGATTATCTTGGTGGGGAGAAGTTTATTCCCCTAAAACTGTTCTCTTTCTTTCTTTCTTTCTTCTTCTTTCTTTCTTTCTTTCTTTCTTTCTTTCTTTCTTTCTTTCTTTCCTTCTTTCCTTCTTTCTTTCCTTCCTTCCTTCCTTTCTCTTTCTTTTTTCTCTTTTTCTCTCTCTTTCTTTTTCTTTCTTTCTCTTTCTTTCTTTCTTTCTTTCCTTTCTTTCTTTCTTTCTCTTTTTCCTTTTTGACTCTTTTCTTTTTTAAACAAGTGGTTTGAATTTCTTTGCAATACGGTTGCCTTGCCTTCCTGCCCATCCTTACTTTTGATTCTGAATCTCTCTGCAAATCATTTGCAAAACGTTTCCATGGGGATCAGAAGTACAGGGGAAGGGAGAGAGAGAGGTAGGGGGGAAAACTAAACTTTTCCTCCACACAGTGATTAGAATACTTTGAAGTTAGGAAGAGAACCCAGCCGCTCCCCCCCTCCCTTTTAAAAAAATGAGCCAGAAAGAAGCAGGGCTTTTTGTGAAATAGAAAATGCTTTTTTCTTTTTTTAAATAGGGATGATTTTCTTTTGAAACAAAGATGGGGAGACAGGAAAGAAAAACAAACAAACCCAGAAGTAATTAGAGATTTAAAAACCCAGCATTTTCCCACCCAAAATCTTAAAAAGATCCAGGGATTTTTTGAAATTCATTCTCCCTCTCTCCCCCCCCTCTCTCTCTGCTTTATTTTCATCTCTTCCCTCTCTGTAAGTATTTAAGTAAAGCTAAAGGTTCCCCTCGCACCTATGTGCTAGTCGTCCCTGACTCTAGGGGGCGGTGCTCATCTCCGTTTCAAAGCCGAAGAGCCAGCGCTGTCCGAAGACGTCTCCGTGGTCATGTGGCCGGCATGACTCAACGCCAAAGGCGCACGGAACGCTGTTACCTTCCCACCAAAGGTGGTCCCTATTTTTCTACTTGCGTTTTTTACCTGCTTTCGAACTGCTAGGTTGGCAGAAGCTGGGACAAGTCATGGGAACAAGGGGAACCTTTACCTTTGCCTGTAAATAAAACCTTTATCTAAATGCAACAGATACAGCATCCTTCTCTTCTCGAGGCGGCTCATGTATTAATTTTTAAAATCGATCTTTATCAGAAAGAAAGAAACCTCTCCTTATTCCATGCCCCGTTCCTTCGATTTGAAGAACGGACTATCCATTAGTGTCATCGATCGGGAAAAGAAGTGTGGATCATCAAAACAAGCGTTCCCTCAACTCTTATTTATTTATTTATTGATTGATTGATTGATTGATTCGATTTATATGCTGCCCTTTCTCCGGAGACTCAGGGTGGCTTACAATGTGTTAAGCAATAGCCTTCATACTTTTGTATAGACCTGCTTAGTAGAGCTTTCGGCCCCCCCAAACAGTGTTCTTTTTAATACAAAGTCAGCTTATTGCCCCCACAATCCGGGTCCTCATTTTACCTACCTCGGAAGGATGGAAGGCTGAGTCAACCTTGAGCCTGGTGAGAATTGAACTCGCAGTAATTGCAGGCAGCTGGTGTTACTTAACAGCACTTTAGTCTGCTGCGCCACCAAGGCTCTTGTTAGGTTTGGCTTCCCCTTCTATTACCCATCGGCAACCTTAAACGCTCAAAGAGCCATTTGGATCCGTTTCCCACAGAAAAGAAAACACCGGGAGCCACAAAACCCTTTGGACATCTAAAATGAAGATAACACGGCATATATCTTTTTTAACCTTTATGCTATGTATAAAAAAACGATAGTGCGTTGCATTTATGAAATCAGTGACCTGCTAGAGAGAAAACCACATTTTTATTTCTGCATGCAACAAAAACATTTTGAACTCCGAAAAAAAAAAAAAAAAAGATGGGTCGAAAAACTCAATAAATCACGTGCCGGCGGGTGTCGCACATTGGCGATTGTGATTCATATTTTGAGTGACAGGGAGCCGCAGCAGAGGGATGAAAGAGCCACATGTGGCTCCAGAGCTGCAGGTTGCAGACCTCTGCCCTAGAAGAAGACACATTCCAGCCTTCCATGGAAATGCCTTCATCCTTCACCACCATCCAATGAACAGCTTCTACACGCCAGGTGAGCAAACCTTCTCCCTTACTTCTCCGGCATCCAAGGGACATTTTCTGCAGGCTGGGTGAGCAAATCTATCTCCCAAAAAATCCTCTGAATCTGCATTCAAAAAGGATCCAGGAATCCAGAGCTCCATATGGGCATCGGGAAGCTAGGACTCGCGTCTTCTGACAGCAAGACATCTGGTTGTTCCAAAACAAGGTACAGCACATGGAGCCATGTGGGCGCTGTTGGCAAAGTTGTCCTACCAGCTGGTAGAGCTGGGATTCTTCCAGGATTAATTTTTGTTGGAAGCCCATCCTCCTGCGCCGATCGAAAATCCGTACCTCATCGAGATCTTCAGGAAGGGTCAATGTAGAAATAGTAATGGCACGTAGACTTATATACCGCTAATACAGCTCTCTCTAAGCGGTTTACAGAGTCAGCCTCTTGCCCCCAACAATCTGGGTCCTTGTTTTACCCACCTTGGAAGGATGGAAGGCTGAGTCAACCTGGAGCCTATTGAGATTCCAACTGCCAAATTGCAGGCAGCCAGCAGTCAGCAGAAGGAGCCTGCAGTACTGCATTCTGACCACTGCGCCACCATGATCCCGCTCTCCCTTCCTCCCTCCCTCCCTCCCTCCCTCCCTCCCTCCCTTCCTTCCTTGCCATGGTGACACAGTGGTTGGGATGCAGCATTACAGGCTGACTCTGCCCACAGCCAGGAGTTCGATCCTGACCGGTTCAAGGTTGACTCAGCCTTCCATCCTTCCGAGGTGGGTCAAATGAGGACCCAGATAGTTGGGGGGCAAGAGGCTGACTCTGTAAACTGCTTAGAGAGGGCTGTGAAGCACTGTGAAGCAGTATAGAAGTCGAAGTGTGATTGCTTCTTTCCTTCCTTTCCTTTCTTTCTCTATCTCCCTTTTCTCCTTCCTTCCTTCCTCACCTACCTCCCTACCTCTTGTCCTTCCTTCCTTCCTTCTTCCTTCCTTCCTTCCTTCCTTCCTTCCTTCCTTCCTTCCTTCCTTCCATCCTTCCTTCCCTCCCCATGGTGGCACAGTGGTTATAATGCAGCACTGCAGGCTAACTCTGCCCACTGCCAGGAGTTCGATCCTGACCGGCTCAAAGGTTGACTCAGCCTTCCATCCTTCTGAGGTTGGTTAAAATGAGGACCCAGATTGTTGGGGGCAAGAGGCTGACTCTGTAAACTGCTTAGAGAGGGCTGTGAAGCACTGTGAAGCGGTATAGAAGTCGAAGTGTGATTGCTTCTTTCCTTCCTTTCCTTTCTTTCTCTCCTTCCCTTTTCTCCTTCCCTCCTTCCTCACCTACCTCCCTACCTCTTGTCCTTCCTTCCTTCCTTCCTTCCTTCCTTCCTTCCTTCCTTCCTTCCTTCCTTCCTTCCTTCCTTCCCCATGGTGGCACAGTGGTTATAATGCAGCACTGCAGGCTAACTCTGCCCACTGCCAGGAGTTCGATCCTGACCGGCTCAAAGGTTGACTCAGCCTTCCCATCCTTCTGAGGTTGGTTAAAATGAGGACCCAGATTGTTGGGGGCGAGAGGCTGACTCTGTAAACCTCTTAGAGAGGGCTGTATTAGCGGTATATAAGTCTTAAGCGCCATTACTATTCCTTAGCTGCTTCGACTAGCTTCACATTTCACTCTAAACCACCACGGGGGGCCTTGGCTGAGAGAGAGCGAGTCCTAGGACTCAGTTGACAAACAATGGTTTCAAATCATGGTTTAGCGCCTGGCTTGCTGAAATGCTCAAAAGTCTTAAGCAGATGTCTACACGGGCTCTTTTTTTCCCCTCAATCCCGGAGATCCTACCGACGACGACGTAAGCCGGCTTCTCAGGCAGAGTCGGGGTGCCTTGCCAAGGGACCGTATGTTCCCGGATGAATTTCAATGTTCCGAAAAAGCAAAACTGGCCAGCTTTTCTGCCTGGCATTCAAGTAAGAAGGCCTTTCTTTCTGACTCACAGCGAACAATGGACGAGAAAGCGGAAGAGAAAGTGAGCGACGGGGGGTTTTAAGCTCCCTTTTCATGGCCTGAGACAAACAGGCCTTTGTTTGAGTTTTTTTTTTTGTGTGTGTGCTTTTTTTCCAGAAAACGGAGGGCGCAAGGCTCTCGTCTTGCCGTCTCTCCGTGACCACCACTCCACGGGGTTGTGAGAAACCCCAAAAATGAGTTACGAATCCCAGGGAGATGTGGGCCAACGTGATGTAATTGCAATGCTCGACGATGGGGATGGGGATAGGGTGGGTGGTGGGTGAGGGCGTTATCTTTGCAACGGGGGAAAGGCTTCAGTTGTTACTGAGTTGGCAGGGAGGATGTAAATCCCATTATGGGATCCTAGAGTCTAATAATAATAATAATAATAATAATAATAATAATAATAATAATAATAATTTTATTTCTATACCGCCCTTCTCCCGAAGGACTCAGGGCGGTGTACAGCCAATTTAAAAACACAAGACACAACAATAATTAAAAATTAAAATAATTAAATAGATTTGGCCGATTTAAAACCCCAAAAATTAAAATACCCCAATTTAAAATTATTATATTGACAGCCCTGCTTAGAAGCTGAAGGGAGCCGAGTCCAATTAGGATGGGGTTTCCTTGCTTCGGAAGCGATCTGATGCATTTTGTTCAAGTGGTGGAATTCATTTTTTTTTTTTACTACCGGTTCCGTGGGCGTGGCTTGGTGGGCGTGGCAGGGGAAGGATCTTGCAAAATTCGCCCCACTCCTGGGGGAAGGATATTGCAAAATCTCCATTCCTACCTCACTCCTGGGAGAAGGATACTGCAAAATCCCCATTCCCTCCCCACTCCTGGGAGAAGGATACTGCAAAATCCCCATTCCTTCCCCACTCGTGGGGGAAGGATACTGCAAAACCCCCATTCCCATCCCACTCTTAGGGGAAGGATACTGCAAAATTCCCACCCCACTCCTGGGGGAAGGATATTACAAAATCTCCATTCCCTCCCCACTCCAGGGAGGATATTGCAAAATCCCCATTCCCACTCCACTCTTGAGGGAAGGATACTGCAAAATCCCCATTCCACCCCACTCCTGGGGGAAGGATATGGCAAAATCTCCATTCCCTCCCCACTCCTGGGGGAAGGATACTGCAAAATCTTCATTTCCTCCCCACTCCAGGGAGGATATTGCAAAATCCCCATTCCCACTCCACTCTTTGGGGAAGGATACTGCAAAATCCCCATTCCACCCCACTCCTGGGGGAAGGATACTGCAAAATCTTCATTCCCACCTCACTCTGGGGGAAGGATATTGCAAAATCTCCATTCCCACCCCACTCTGGGACCAGCCAGAGATGGTATTTGCCGGTTCTCCGAACTACTCAAAATTTCCGCTACCGGTTCTCTTGAACCTGTCAGAACCTGCTGGATTTCACCCCTGATTTTGTTCCTTGTAAGCATCCTTGAAAACTTTGGTTCTACCTGAAGGAGAAAGTGGATGTTTCATGGAGACGCAACCTGACCTCATCTGTTGGAGAAATGTTGGGTTTCAAGTTAAAACGGTTGTTCCAGGTTGCCCTTAGCTGAGCCTGTCGTACCGACGTGGCCACCACGATTTCTAAACTTTGGTACCGACGGAAGAAAATATTTGTAGCTCAATGGTGGAATCCTTGAGGCTCTCTTGTTTTCTTGCAGACGTTTTACTACCCAACTAGGTAACATCATTAGTGCTAGAAGGGAGAGGGGCTTCTGGAAAGGAGGAGGAGGAGGAGGAGGAGAGAGAGAAGGAGGAAGAGAACTGTGGGATCCTTGGTGTTCTCGGAGCTTGGTTGCATTTTTGGAGACGTTTCATGACCCAACTGTCAGCATTCAAATGCTGCCATAAAGAGACGGAGAAGAGGCTTGACCTCTCACCTAGTTATTTTCTCTGTAGATAATGTCTCCGAGGAGATGGGATGGGAGGGGGACATTCCTGGGGTTGGAGGCTGGAGCTGGGAAGATTGATTTGGAAGATGGCCAATAAGATGTGAATTGGGGAACGGAAAGGGAAGGATTTCGGGGTCAAAGGCTTAGTATCGGCTGCGATGAGTCGGGGCCAGATCTGTCCTACTCAATAAATGGAATAAATGGTGCAATTTATTTGAGATGATATCGAAACCTGACACCAGCTAGGTGTCATCATCCCTTCAAACCCTACTCCCTTCTAGCACTGATGGTATTACCTAGTTGGGTCATGAAACATCTGCAGGAAACCACAAAGCTCAGAAGGACCCACAGTCCTCCTCCTCCTCTCCCTCCTCCTGTCCACAACCCCCTTCCTTCTAGCACTGATGGTATTTACCTAGTTGGGTCATGAAACATCTGCAGGAAACCACAAAGCTCAGAAAGGGCCAAGGGCCCTCATAAACCATGATTCCTAGTTTGTTGTGTTGTGTGCACCAAGCTCACCAAGCTTAGTGCAGACCCCACAGTTAAAGGCAACACAATTTAGCAAGGTGTGTCATCCAAAACCAGCTGTCCTAGGAGGTAGACTTGAGATGGGGGAGAGGGAAGGAGGGGTTTGAAAGGAGGAGAAGGACCTCTTTCTCCTTTACTTGCTATTTTGGGGACGCAAGGTGGCATTATCCCAGTTCTGTCCAGGATAACACTGGGCTCACCTGCCTTTCCCCCCCCCCCACCTTAGAGACTAAAACTGAAAATTATCCCTGTATCTGTTTCTCTGGAAACTATGACGTCCTTCGGCAGCTCCGAGGGCAGGACATGCAGGAAAGGCTCCCTCCCCACCTCCCCACCCCAAAGAGGCGAAAAGACACCGGAATTGAGGGGAGGGAAGGCGGGGTGGTTGCCTGGCAACCCCCTCCCGAGGAATAAGGCTGCCTTGTGTGCAAAGAGGCTTGTCTGTGGCTTGCGAAGAATCGAAAACCAACCTCAAATCCAGCCCAACGTCTCTTTGTTAACTGGGATGGAGATGCAGTTTTTTTGTTTTTGTTTTTTTAAATCAATGGACTTTTAGTTTCACTGGGGCGTAAATTCATCGGCTCTTTCTGCCTCTTGGAGGGAGAATTCCATGGGAAAAGTTTCTAGGCCTGCTGGGGGAATTTTTGAAGACCCTCCAAGTAGAGACGAATTCATCCGTCCTTTAAAAAGAGAGAAAGGAATATCCCTCGCCTGTTAAAACGGATGGTTGGCATGACCCCAACGCGCAGGCAAAGATATCGCTGCTTCAAAGGAAGCTTCCCATCGTCCTGGACGTGGCGTGGATGCTAAGGATCAGGGTGGGGAGGGTGTGTGTAGTTGTATGTGTGTGTGTAGTTGTGGCAAAATGTCCCAAAGGTGCTTTTCCGAAGGCAACTGGACTTTCGAACTCATCAAGGAGAGAAGCAACTTAGAATTTAGGAGAAATTTCCCGACAGTGAGAACAATTCATCAGTGGAACAACTTGCCTCCAGAAGTTGTGAATGCTCCACCACTGGAAGTTTTTAAGAAGATGTTGGATAACCATTTGTCTGAAGTGGTGTAGGGTTTCCTGCCTAAGCAGGGGGTTGGACTAGAAGACCTCCAAGGTCCCTTCCAACTCTGTTATTCTATTCTATTCTATTCTATTCTGTTCTGTTCTGTTCTGTTCTGTTCTGTTCTGTTCCGTTCCGTTCCGTTCCGTTCCGTTCCGTTCCGTTCCGTTCCGTTTTGCATTCTATTCTATTCTATTCTATTCTATTCTATTCTATTCTATTCTATTCTATTTATTCTATTCTATTCCACTCCACTCCACTCCATATTTTCTATTCTATTCTATTCTATTCTTTCTATTCTATTCTATTCTATTCTATTCTATTCTATTCTATTCTATTCTATTCCATTCCATTCCACTCCACTCCACTCCACTCCACTCCACTCCACTCCATATTTTCTATTCTATTCCTATTCTATTCTATTCTATTCTATTCTATTCTATTCTATTCTATTCTTATTTTTTTCTTCTTGAAAGATCCGAGAAGCTTCTTCAGCTCTGAATGGATGGTGGGGAATGGAAGGATTTATACTCCTTGCAGTCAGAGCTGGTCGTTTGCATCCTTTTAGAGAGTCGTTGAGGCCACTTAGAGGTTTATCTGCAGCAATTCCAAGAAGGGTCCACACCCATTCGCATCCCACTCAGGTGACCCTGAGGACACAGATAAACCTCCAAGTGGCCTCAACAACTCTCTAAAAAGGATGCAAACGACCAGCTCTGTCTGCAAGGAGTATAAATCCTTCCATTCCCCACCATCCATTCAGAGCTGAAGAAGCTTCTCGGATGAGAAGCGAAACGTCCTCAAAGAAAGAAAAAAGAAGAAAGTCCAGTTGCCTCTTGAATAAGCACCTTTGGGACAACCAGGACCTGGAGGACTGAGAATCTCCATAGACATATCCCTTGCAAAATGAAATTATTATATTAATTTTTGAAGCCTGCCCTGTGTTTAAAGCATTGCCAAAAAGTTCTGGCCAGTAGGTCTTCTTCTGTTGCAGATGGCAGGTAGCTGATGGGCTCTCCTTGCTTCTGTCTCTCATTCAAGGTTTATGAATCACAGGGTCCCACCCAACCGAAGGTACCAGCCCACGGAGTATGAACACGCAGCCAACTGTGCCACCCATGCGGTAAGTTCTCCAGCGTCTTCTCCAGGGAGCATTCTGATGTTCTGCCCCAGCTCCGGATTCCCGAGGATATTGACACACACCAACGGTCCTTATCAAATTTATTAAGTAGCAAGAATAAACCAAAGTCCGGCAAAGGTCGGCAACCAGCCCAGAAAACAAGATACGATAAGACTTTTCCCAAAATGCTCTGATGATAATTACAAGTTGTTTCCAGCAAGAAACTTACTAACGGCGTGCAACTTAAATAGGCTAAGGGAGTGGCCAATTATCCTCAAGCCTTACTCTTGAGGAGACCTCCTCCTCCTGAGTAGCCACTCCTGCCTTTTGGCAGCCCTTGCGTGCCCGAGCATTGAGGAGAGGCTCCTCCACTTCACTCTCTCCACTTGAAGGAGCCTCTGGAGGTTCTGAAGGCCCTGGTTGAGTCTCTGCCTCTGGCACCACATCCTCTTCAGCCTCCTCGCTGTCCGACGCGAGCGCCGGCTGCGCTGGCTGATGGCGCGACACCACACCAGCTTCCTCGTCGTCGGGATCAGCCACGATCCACACAGGCCGCTGGCGGGCCACAACATCTGGTGGGATGGTAGGAGGGGTCCTTGGTGCTCTCTGAGCTTGCTGGTTTTCTTGCAGACATTTTCTGACCCAACTATGTAATGTCATCAGCACTTGGGGTTTGCAAAATGCTGGAGGAAAAGGAGGAGGAGGAGGAGGCTGTACGATCCCTGGTACCCTTTGTGCTTGGTTTTTTTTTGGGGGGGGGGGGAAGACCTTTCATGACCAAACTAAGTAACATCATCAGTGCTAAAAGGGGATGGGGTTTGAAGGGAGGAGAAAGGGAACTATTGTGATGCCCTCTGAACTTAGTGGTTTTCTTGAAGACATTTCATGATCCAAATAGGTAATGTCATCAGTGCTAGAAGGGAGTGGACTTTGTGGAGAGGAGGAGGAGGAGAAGAGGAAGAGGAAGAGGAAGAAGAAGAGGAAGAGGAGAGGAAGAGGAAGGGGAGGAGGAGGAGGAAGAGGAGGAGGAGAAGGAGAAGGGAGAAAAAGGAGAGGAGGAGAAGGGGAGGAAGAGAAGGAGAGGAGGAAGAAAGGCTAGGAGAAGGGGAGGAGGAGGAGGAAAGGAGAAAGAGGACTATGGGTCCTTGGTGCTCTCTGAGCTTGGTGGTTTTCTTGCAGACGTTTTGTGACCCACCTAGGGAACATCATCAGTGCTAGAAGGGAGTGGGGTTTGCAGAATTAAGAAGGGGGAGAGGAAGAGGAGAACTGAGGGGTCCTTGGTGCTTTCTGAAGTTGGCTGCTTTCTTGCAGGCGTTTCATGACCCAACTAGGGAACATCATCAGCACTAGAAGGGAGTTGGGTTTGTTCTCTGTCTCCCTTCTAGCACTGATAATATTACCTAGTTTGGGTCATGAAACGTCTCCAAGAAAACAAACAAGCTCAGAGAGCACCAAGAACCCCTCAGTTCAACCCCAAGCTACAAATATTCTCCTTTGTAAGAACAAGACGTTGGGTGTTCAGTTGTCCTTGTGAGCTGTCCAGTGCCCAAGTCCAGACGTCCCGACGCCCGAATCCATGACGTCCATCTCCTCCAGCCTCCTCCTCAGAACTTTCCACCTCTCTTCTACTTTCCTTTCCATTTCTCTTCCAGTTCTGGATTGTCCCAAGCATCCTTGGTAGTTCAGTTCTCTACATCCTCTCGGACAATCAGTGGGAGGCCATTTCTGCTTGGATCTATGGCTTCGGCTTGTCGGGACTCTTCATCGTCTCCACCACGTTCCACACCATCTCCTGGAAGAAACGGCACTTAAGGTAATCCTCCTTCGACCATCCGGAGGAAGCGAGGAAAACTTGATGGTCCGAGGAAGCCAATCAGATGCTTGATCCACCCGGTGTCAGGTTTCGAGGTCGTCTCAAATAAATTGCATTTCAGACAAAGTCTTTGATGAAAAGCTCCCATTTATTAAGCACGACATTCTAACTCTGACTCCATCGTAGCCAACACTGACTTCCTGACCCAAAACCCTCCCTTTCCTTTCCCCACTCCTCTGCACTCATTGGCCATCTTCCAAGTCACTCTACCCCTAATCTACTGCTCCAGCTCAAAGGAATTTCCCCCCTCCCATCCCATCTCCTAGGGGATATTATCTCCAGGGAAAATAAGTAGGTGAAAAGTCAAACGTCCCTTTCCAGACGCCTCCGCTTCTCCTTCTTATGTCAGCACTAGAGTAAATGCAGCTTGAAGTGCTGACACCCGGTTTAGACCGATCTCCTTTACACCCTGAGGAATTGGGAAGGGTCTGTTCTGAGCTTCTGACCTCCCCCAAACCTCACCACCAAAGAAGCTGAAACGCAACAAACCCCAGGGGTGATATTCGCAAATGTGAGCGCGTGGCAGGGGTGCTATTCAGCAGGTTCTGACAGGTTCTGGAGAACCAGTAGCGGAAATTTTGAGTAGTTTGAAGAACCGGCAAATACCACCTCTGGCTGGCCCCAGGAGTGGGGTGGGAATGGAGATTTTGCAGTATCCTTCCCCCAGGAGTGGGGTGGGAATGGAGATTTTGCAGTATCCTTCCCCCAGGAGTGGGGTGGGAATGGAGATTTTGCAATATCCTTCCCCCAGGAGTGGGGTGGGAATGGAGATTTTGCAATATCCTTCCCCCAGGAGTGGGGTGGAAATGGAGATTTTGCCATATCCTTCCCCCAGGAGTGGGGTGGAAATGGAGATTTTGCCATATCCTTCCCCCAGGAGTGGGGAGGGAATGGAGATTTTGGAGTATCCTTCCTCTGCCATGCCCACCAAGCCACGCCCACAGAACCGGTAGTAAAAAGATTTGAATTCCACCACTGGCACCCAGCCTCAGAAACATGCCTAAATAGGATAGCATAGAGCCAGGGTGGGTAACCGGGGCCACTTGCAATTTCCGCTACCGGTTCGGGCGAACCAGTACGAACCGGCTGAATACCACCTCTGACAAACCCCCGTTTTCTCCCTATGCGCATTTCGCAGGACCGTGGAGCACTGCCTGCACATGTTCGACAGGATGGTGATTTACTTCTTCATTGCAGCTTCCTACGCTCCTTGGTGAGTTCTCACAAACCTCCTGTGGCTCTCGGCTTCTTAGCAGGACCACGGTCAAAGGGCTAGTTGTTCCTCTGAATCCAGGATCTCCAATCGTGGCCACTTTAAGATCTGTGGAAAAGTCCACAACTCATAGCAACTTATAGCAAAATCGGCTGAGGAGTTCTGGAAGTTTAAATCTGCAAGGATTCAAGTGGCCAAAGTTGGAAATTCCCTGATGTAAATGGCTCTCTGGGTCTGAGTGCCTCTGGGTGAGAGAAGGAGGGAGGGAGGAAGGGAGGGAGAGGGAAAGGGGAGAGAGAGGGGGAGAGAGGGAGAGGGAAAGAGGGAGGAAGGGAGGGAGAGGGAGCAGAAGAGGGAGAGGGAAAGGGAGGGAGGGAGGGAGAGGGAAAGGGGAGAGAGAGGGGAGAGGGGGGGAAAGTGGAGAGAGGGAGAGGGAAAAGGAGGGAGAAGAGGGAGTGGGAAAGGGGGAGAGAGAGAGGGAGGGGGAGGGAGGGAGGGAGAGGGAGCAGAAGAGGGAGAGGGGAGAGTGAGGAGGAGAGGGAAAGGGGAGAGAGGGAGAGGGAAAGAGGGAGGGAGGAATTGAGGGAGAGGGAAAGGAGAGGGAGGGGAAGAGGGAGAGGGAAAGGGGAGAGTGAGGAGGAGAGGGAAAGGGGAGAGAGGGAGAGGGAAAGGAGAGGGAGGGGAAGAGGGAGAGGGAGAGGGAAAGAGGGAGGGAGGAAGTGAGGGAGAGGGAAAGGGGAGAGAGGGAGGGAGACGGGTTGAGAGAGAGCGAGAGGGAAAAGAGAGGGAGGGGAAGAAGGAGAGGGAAAGAGGGAGGGAGGAATTGAGGGAGAGGGAAAGGGGAGAGAGGGAAGGAGAGGGGGAGAGGGAAATGGAAAGGGGAGAAAGGGAGAGGGGGAGAGGGGGAGAGGGAAAGGGAGGGAGGAGAAGAGGGAGAGGCAAAGGGGGGAGGGAGGAAGTGAGGGAGAGGGAAAGGGGAGGGAGGGAGGGCGGAGAAGAGGGAGACGGAGGGGGAGGGGGAGGAAGAAGGTGAGGGAGAGGGAAAAGGGGGAGAGAGAGGGAGATGGAGGGAGGGAGAAGATGAAGAAGAGGGAGAGAGGGGGGGGAATCTAGTTTTGCCGCATCTTCCTAGTCTTTCAAGTAGTAGAGGTGGAATCATCTAAAGCCCACCAGCTGATGACAAGACTTGGGTACCATCAAATCTAGATTTAACAGGCTTATGGTGTGATGGGGGGTGAGGGGAGGGCAAGGTGGCTGTTGAATCCCAAATGCCACCCAGGGTGTGACAAACTGTCCCTTGTGCAATTGCACATCTGGGTGGCCTTGCCTGCCTCGCCGGCCGGGCGGCGTCTTCTCTCCGTGACTTGCTGTCCCTTGTTGTGCTGCCAGGCTGAACCTGCGGGAGCTGGGTCCTTGGGCCTCCCACATGCGCTGGATCATCTGGATCATGGCCTCGGGTGGGACCCTCTACGTCTTCTTCTTCCACGAACGGTGAGAGGAGCGGAGAGTTTGACCAAATTGAATTGATTTTAATTGATTTTTTTTTTATTAACGTTTGTATTACATGTATTTTTATCGTTCGCTGTTCACCGCCCTGAGTCCCTTAGGAATAGGGCGGTATATAAATTTAATAAATAAATAAATAAATAAATAGATAAATAGATAAATAGATAAATAGATAAATAAATAAATAAATAAATAAATAAACAAACAAACAAACAAATAAATAAACAAACCGTGGGAATCCTTGGAGGGAAAAATTCATGCTTTGGCTTGGAAATTGGGAGCTCCGGCTTTCATGCGTCCATACCGCCCTCTTGTGGATATGAAAGATATCGCAGGCAACAGCTTTCTTTTTCTTTTCTTTTTTTTTAATTAATTTATTTATTTATAACACAACACAATATAACAAACACAAAACACATAACATAGGTTCCCTTTTTTACAACTGTTGCGTAACGGTAATCTTTCTAATATTTACATTTCCACCCCCACCCCCCACCCCAATTCCCCTTATACTATCAACATAATAATTTTAATTTGGGGTATTTTAAATTTCTGGGATTTTAATTGGAGCCTAATTATTTAATGATTTTAAATTTTAATGGTTGTTTTGTTTTGTGTTTTTAAATAGGCTGTACACCGCCCTGAGTCCTTCGGGAGAAGGGCGGTATAGAAATAAAATTATTATTATTATTATTATTATTATTATTATTATTATTATTATTATTATTATTATTATTATACTATTTATACCCTTCTTCTCCCATTATCCCTTATTTACACTATAATTCCTATCGCTCATAATATTGATTTTATACATTTTATCCGTTGTCCTATAAACACTTTACGTTTACGATTTCTCCCCTTTCGTTATTATTCACTATTTCGAATCTCCAGCCAGTTATACCATTTGTTCCGCGTTGCATAGTATTCCGTATCTTCTTTTTTCTTTCATTTCTTTTGTTTTCATGCTTTCTTTTTTGCTTGCTTGTTTTGTTTTGAATCCCTTATCGTGGTTTGTTTATTGAACAAAGTTAGGAACGGGGTTGGGATAACTCATGGGCCCAGGCTGTCCAGACGAAAAACAGAGTTTTCTCAAATAGCCGCAACTCGACTTATTTTCTTTGGGGCTGAAAAATAAGCAATAGGGCTTATTTTCAGGGAAACACAGTATGTAGCTGCACACATCCACGGCACTTAAGGAGCAGTGTATCTTCTTACAGAGTAGTCCTCGACTTATGACCGGTTGCTTAGAGACTATTCAAAGTTATGACGGACCCCCCCTTCCCCAAGTGCTACTTACAACCCGGGTCTGAGGTTCTTGTGGCTGCCCCTCTCCCACAGTCGTAAAATTGGGTTGGTCGCCTGGGAATCCACTTTACGACCGTCGCGACTCAAGACTGTAATTGCCGGGGGCTCAATTCCAGTCATAAATTAGGAGTGGTGCGGTGACCTAGAGGTGGAGCTCGCGCCTCATAATCAGGAGTTCGATCCTGGGTAGAGGCAGATATTTCTCTTTCTGGGCACAATGAGAATATATCTGCCGAACAAAACTCCGCACTGGTGACAGGGAGGGCATCCGGCCAGAGTAAACACTCTGCTAGCTCCATTCAGCAGCCCAGACTCCACCCCTCAAGGGAGGTCGTTAAATGATGATGAATTCCAGTCATAAATGGATACTACCTGTATTCCCAACTCCTGTGGATTTAGAAACTTGGTTAGATGGCTTCCTGAGTGAGGGGACCCCAGACAAACTGGGATTAATTCAGCAAATGGGGGAAGGGGGGAAGCCGATCGTGGCTTAGCTTGAGTTGCAAACCATATCAAGGTTTTTGAAACTCAGGTTGGCTTTTTTGATCTCCAGGTACAAGCTGGTGGAGCTGCTTTGTTACCTGATAATGGGGTTTTTCCCTGCTTTGGTCATTCTCTCCATGGTAAGTGACCCAAATGGAAATGTAGAACGTGACAATCGCCACGCAGGTAGTCCTCGACTTACAACAGTCGGTTTAGCGGCCGTCCCAAGTTACAACGGCGGTGAAAAAAATGTGACTTATGACGGTTTGTCACAGTTGCAATCGGTCAGTGCGTGCACAGTGTGACTGCTAGTTTGAGGCAACCCAGGAGCAAAATACAGTACACAGAGGTTTTTCAAACTATGGTTTATCTTTGTGATAAGTTATATATATACATACACGTGCTAAGCAAAGCCAGGCAATCAATCAATCAATCAATCTTCAACTTTAACAGAAAGCCCACATGGAAAAAATACACGGAGAACTACAATGGAGATAGAACATGAGAGAGAGAGAGAGAGACGCCCTCACATGGCCACTCCTATATAAACAGCCTCTTAAAAGTGATAACCCTGCTGACTCATTCTCATTGCATCATCCTGGTTTACAGCCTTACAGCAGCTGGTCAGCTAGTAAATCATCATTACCTTAACATGACCTTTGCAGCATCCCCACAGTCACGTGATCAAACTTCGTAACGCTTGGCACCTGGTTCGTATTTATGATGGTTGCGGGGTTCCCCCGTGGACCCGCCAAGTCCACGGGGGAAGCCGGATTGGCTTAACAACCGGGGTTACTAACTTATCAACTGCAGTGACTCCCTTAACAACTGCAGGCAAGAAAGATCGTAAAATGGGGGCAAAACTCACTTAGCAAATGTCTCACTTAACAGCAACAACAAAAAGGGGGGGGCTCCATTGTAGTCATAAATTGAGGATTACCTGTACCAGAGTCTCCTCCTGAACGAATCAGGAATTTACAGGTAACCCTATAGGCTTACAACCATTCGTTCAGCGGCCGTCTGAAGTTCCAACGGCACTGAAAAATTGATTTATGACCAATTGCTACCCTTGCCGCATCCTCGTGGTCCTGTGATCAAAATTCAGGTTCTTGGCAACTGGCATGGTCTTATGACAGTTGTAGCATTCCCCCCCAGGACATGTGATCCCCATATCTGACCTTCCCATCTGGCTTCCGACAAGCTACCTCAATGGGAAGCCAGATTTACGATGGACATTTGGGGCTCCATTGTGATCGTAAATCGAGGACTACCTGCCCTTGACTTTCACAGATTCTGGGTCTCCTTCTACCAGTCCACTGACTCTCTCCTCTGCTTATCCTGGTTATTGCAGCCCAACACGGAAGGTCTGGTGGAGCTGATGGCTGGTGGCATCTTCTACTGCTTCGGTACCATCTTCTTCAAGAGCGATGGACGCATTCCCTTTGCCCATGCCATCTGGCATCTCTTTGTGGCATTCGGAGCTGGGACTCATTACTATGCTATTTGGAGATACCTCTATCAGCCTGATGCTCTTGAACCTCACATCTCCAGGTAGTTGCCTTAAGGACTCCAAGTCACAGGTTCAAAGGGAGGAGATCCTTCCTTCGTTCTTTGGTATCTTCTGGAAGGTTGGTCCTACTCCTCCGTCTTCTTCAGGACCTCCAAGGTGAGATGGTGGCTTTTAGACTGGACTCCTTGCCCAGGCTCAGAACTTTGAAGATGGAACTACAAAAGAATGGTGGCAACGCGTAATATTATTCTTGGATGAAAGTTCTGACATGAAAGGAACAATGGATGGGTCTTAGTGAAAAGGACAGTTAGGAAGTAACCACTGGAAACGTCTGCTACAACTCGAGAACCCAGGAAGTCAACCGAGAAGCAAGAAACATCTCAAGAGGTTGGTCGGAGAGACTTTTAAGGGTCCATGGGTTCCATGGTTGTGTTTCCATTCTCTCTCCTACCCCAAAAATAAGTCCTCTGCTGGCCTTCTATTCTACCTCTTATGATGCAGTTAGTTGACCCTCTCTCTAAGTCATTCCAAGCAGATTGTAGAGGTAGAATTGTCACGGCTTTGCTGTCTGACGTAACCTTCCGTGAGGTCAAGATCTCTTGATGATTAAATGGGAGGTAATCATGTTAGATATCCGTGTAACTTTAAAATGTTGGCATCCAACCAATTCTGAAGCCCTTTGACCGTGTCATTCTGAAGAGATATGGCGAGAAGGTAGATGGGGTCATGTTCCTTTAGAATGAGATGGTGCAAGGGACCATGTTCCTTCAGGAGAAGATGGTGGAAGGGACTACCTTCCTTCAGACTGTGGAATGGACCATGTTCCTTCAGGATGAGATAGTGGAAAGGACCATCTTCCTTCAGGAGGAGTTGGTGGAAGGGACCAACTTCCTTCAGGATAAGATGGAATGGACCATGTTCCTTCAGGATGAGATAGTGGAAAGGACCATCTTCCTTCAGGAGGAGTTGGTGGAAGGGACCAACTTCCTTCAGGATAAGATGGAATGGACCATGTTCCTTCAGGATGAGATAGTGGAAGGGACCATCTTCCTTCAGGAGGAGTTGGTGGAAGGGACCAACTTCCTTTGGATAAGATGGAATGGACCATGTTCCTTCAGGATGAGATAGTGGAAGGGACCATGTTCCTTCAGGATGAGATAGTGGAAGGGACCATCTTCCTTCAGGAGGAGTTGGTGGAAGGGACCAACTTCCTTC
Source organism: Pantherophis guttatus (assembly GCF_029531705.1). Next base: position 1,024,440 of record NW_026844103.1, read on the forward strand.
AGGATGAGATAGTGGAAGGGACCATGTTCCTTCAGGAGAAGATGGTGGAAGGGACTACCTTCCTTCAGACTGTGGAATGGACCATGTTCCTTCAGGATGAGATAGTGGAAGGGACCATCTTCCTTCAGGAGGAGTTGGTGGAAGGGACCAACTTCCTTCGGATAAGATGGAATGGACCATCTTCCTTCAGGAGTAGTTGGTGGAAGGGACCAACTTCCTTCAGGAGAAGATAGTAGATGAGACCATGTTGCTTTATGTCCTCTTTCCCCCAATTCCCTCTGTGTAAAACTTCCTCACAAATCCCAACTAGCAGTGTCAGCATTGAGTAGGCTCTGGATTTCTCTCTCTGTCGATATTTACTAGCTGGAGAAGGCAAAAACCAGTCAACCAACCCTCCCAATATTCTGCAACAATCCAGGGTATGACCCACTTTAGGATTCTGACTACCTCATGATGCTTCATGGATCGAGTAGATCTTTGGTATTGTCACAAGCTTAAGAGTTCTCAGAGGCCGTTAGTCCTTTTTTAAAGCCTGCTTAGTATAATTTTGGCTCCTTAAGAGTGATTACTCATACCTGAATCACGGGCAGTTATGATTTAAGTCTTCTCCCCCAAGGAGAATACGAGTGAGTTTAAAAACTGGGTTGATTAAGGGGTTTCCAACCTTGAGAAATTTAAGACCTGTGGACTTCAACTTCCAGAATTTTAAGACTTGTGGACTTCAATTCCCAGAATTTTTTGGCTGGCTGAGGAATTCTAGGAGTTGAAGTCCACAAGTCTTAAAGTTGCCAAGGTTGGACACTCATGATTGATAGCTTTCCCATTCACGAGAAGACTAAGGTGTCTCTCTCTCTCCATCATGTCAAGTTGACTTCTGGAGACCTCCTGTGGTTTTCTTGACCGCCTGATGGAAGTAATTTGCACCGCCCTCTTCCAGTATAAGGTTTTCAGTTTCCACTCTGTCCTTCAGCACTGGGATTCTCCATCGGAATCTCATCCAAGTCTTAACCAGGCCCGACCCTGCTTAGCTTCCCAGCTTCAAGGACACCAGCCTTGCTGTCAATTCCGTTATGGACCCTTCAACCAAATCAGCTTGGATTCCTTGAAATCTCTCTTTGTGGCTAATTCTGACTTGATTTTTCTGTTTTGTGACCGTTTTGTACTCTTATCATCAGGGGAATGAAAAGGGTGACACCGATCGCCCGAGCGTTTTGTACTAACTTTTCATGACTTTGTAACTTTAAAAGAATGTCGGTGAATTTTTGAAGAAGTTCTGCATTTTAAACCACTTGTCTCTTATTTAAACATAAGTATTTTATATTTAACACAGTATTATTTAAGACCGGTGGTAAGAAAAACCACGTTAGCGAAGAGGGATTTCTTGTGGAATAAGGTTTAAATAATAATAATAAAAAATAATAACTTCTTTGGGTCTGTATTTATTGTTACTGAAAATGGGAAAAATTTTAATGAGTTTTTTTTAAAGGGGGGGAGGCCTTTACGCATATGCTGACGACTGGGGGAATTCTGGGAGTTGAAGTCCATGGGTCTTAAAGTTGCCACGGTTACACATCCGTTGACTAAAGCATGTTTGAAGGCCAAAAGGATGAGACAATATTTTATTTCTAGACAAGAGGTGTCATAACCCTGGAAACTTTAAGATCTGTGGACTTCAACTCCCAGAATTCCTCATGGCTGGCTGGGGAATTCTGGGATTTGAAGTCCACAGGTCTTAAACTTGCCAAGATCTGTGTTAGATCTTCCTTAGCTTATATTCTTTCCTTAAAAAAAAACCCTGTTCACCAACAACAAAAATATCCAGTTCGTTCTCTATCTCCACTAAAGGAACCACATTATATATATACAAAAACTGCTACTGCAATTAATTTAACTCAAATCACAGCTCAATCTCAAGTCGGTTTGCTCTAGAATTTAGCCTAACAGTCCCATTTAACTCTTTTTATGCATTGGTTTATGCATTTTTGTGCTAAAAACCATCTCTGATATACAGGTAGTCCTCGATTTACGACCGCAACTGAGCCCAGAATTTCTGTCGCTAAGTGAAACATTTAAGTTAGTAACAGGCTTGTGAAGTGAATCCGGCTTCCGCATGGACTTTGCTCATCGGAAGATCGCAAAAGGAGATCACGGGACACTGCGACCATCAAAAATACGAATCAGTGGCCGAGCGTCCCAAATCCCTTAAACATAGGGATGCCCTAAGCGTGAAAATTAGTTGTCACTTTTTTTCCCAATGTTATTTTAACACTGGACGGCCACTAAACAATAGCAATAGCACTTAGACGTATATACCGCTTCACAGTTCTTTATAGCTCTCTCTAAGCAGTTTGCAAAGTCAGCCTATTGTCCCCAACAATCTAGCCTATTGTCCCCAACAATCATTTTACCCACCTTGGAAAGATGGAAGGCTGAGTCGACCTTGAGCCTGGTGAGATTTGAACTGCCAAATTGCAGGCAGCCGGCAGGCAGCAGAAGTAGCTGCAATACTGCATTCTAACCACTGCACCACCAAGGAAGGAAGGAAGGAAGGAAGGAAGGAGGAAGGAAGGAAGGAAGGAAGGAAGGAAGGAAGGAAGGAAGGAAGGAAGGAAGGACTAGCAATAGCAATAAGACTTATATACGACTTCATAGTGCATTACAGCCCTCTAAGCGGTTTACAGAGTCAGCCTCTTGCCCCCAACAATCTCGGTCCTCGTTTTACCCACCTTGGAAAGATGGAAGGCTGAGTCAACCTTGAGCCTGGTGAGATTCGAACTGCCAAATTGCAGGCAGCCGGCAGTCAGCAGAAGGAGCCTGCAGTACTGCACTCTAACCTCTGCGCCACCAGGACTCTTAAAACACACCATTGTAAGTTGAGGACTGCCTGTACTTTCTGGTGGTTTTTATTTTTTTATTTTTTATTTTAAAAAAATTATATATTGCAACTCATCTGGAGTTTTATTTTGCAGCAGCAGCAGCAAATAATAATAATAATAATAATAATAATAATAATTGCAGAGAGAAGAATGCAAAGGGGAATTTTGCTTCAGTTTAAGTATGGATACAACCCTTATCAGCAAAAGCAAAGGGTGACATCATCAGACTGGAATAGTTGCCGGGTGGAATCGTTGTGGTATGTCAGAAGGATGACACACAACATGCCATTGAGTGTTTTATTGCCGCTTGCTGGAGAGGAAGGTCTAAATTTCGGCTTTTTCTCCTCCTTTAAAAGTTTCAATTCCCTTTCCAAATAACCCCAAACATGAGATCAAGATCAGAAAAATCTTGATCCCCGTCTAATCCACCCCTAGGAAAGACTCAAATTCCCACCAGCTGGAGAAAAGTGGAGCAAAGAAAAATTCAAAAGGAAGAGCCTGTAGTACAGTGAACTAAAGCACTGTTATTAACATCAGCTGCTTGCAATTACTGCAAGTTCGAATCTCGCCAGGCTCAAGGTTGACTCAGCCTTCTATCCTTTCTAAGGTAGGTGAAATGAGGACCCAGATTGTGGGGGCAATAAGCTGACTTTGTATAAATATACAAAAGGATGAAGGCTATTGCTTAGCACATTGTAAGCCGCCCTGAGTCTTTGGAGAAGGGCGGCATATAAATTAAAGCAAAAAACAAAAAGTCTCTAGGAAGAGTCCAGATATGAAAAACGTCAGGGGAAGAATACTGCAAAATCCCCATTCCCTCCCCACTCCAGGGGAAGGATACTGTAAAATCCCCATTCCCTCCCCACTCCACTGCAAAATCCCCATTTCCTCCCGATCAGCTGGGGCTCGGGAGGCAGAGAATAGATGGGGGCGAGGCCAGTCAGAATTTTTACTCCCAGTTCTCCGAACTACTCAAAATTTCCGCTACCGGTTCTCCAGAACTGGTCAGAAACTGCTGAAACCCACCTCTGCCTGGAGGACGGAGAATCTCCAATAGACCTTGAAGAAGTAGTTGGGAAGAAGCTTCTCTTGGATGAGAAGCGAAACCTCTTCAGAGAAAAAAAAACCAGAAAGTCCAGTTGCCTCTTGAAAAAAGGAAGAAAGAAAGAAAGAAAGAAAGAAAGAAAGAAAGAAAGAAAGAAAGAAAGAAAGAAAGAAAGAAAGAAAGAAAGAAAGAAAGAAAGAAAGAAAGAGCCCCTTCGGGATTAAAACAGGGAAGGAAGCCAGAAAGGAGAAGCGCACTTACCGACATGCAACGACTTTCGGGGTTCACCGACATCCAGCCCGCCCCCTCCCCAACATCACTACCCCCCCTCTCCCCCAAAATCACCAGCCCCAGGGGCTTTGCTCCCAATCCCCGCTTGTACAGCTGCGACAACTCGCAGCGCACGTCTGAACGGGACTGTCTGTCCCTCTCTCTCCACTGGGTTGGGGATCCAGCCCCGGAAAGGGGTGGGGGGGAAGGAAGGATGCGGGCACGGGTCTCTAAAGAGGGTGGGGGGGGGTGGAATCAACGCGCAACCCGCCAACGCGTTGCTGATGGAGCGCGTCTTGGCGCGCGGCGGCCACCAGGCGGCGCTGCTCCGCTCCGGCTTATTACCGGGACGTGGCGAAAGCAGCCGCCTCCGGTTCAGCTGAGCTCTTAATTCGGTTCGGCTTCGCTGGGCTCGGCCGGGCGATGATGATGCTCTCCGGGCGGCGGCGGAGACCCCGGCGGAGGAGGTGAGGGGCAAGTTGCCGCACTTTGCCGATGGGGGGAGAGAGAAAGAGAGGAGGGGGCGCGCCCCCTCCCCTTGTAAAGTCTGGGCTGGGGTCGGTTGCTTTCCTTGGAATCGGATTTGGGGAGGGGGGAGGAGAGAAGGATGGTGGTGGGTGCGGGGTGGGGGGGGGGGGGGAAGAAAAGGGACCAAAAACGGGGTGCAACGATTAGCCGGGCCTTTCTCCCCCCCCCCCCCCCCCAACTCCCCTCTTCTGCAGCTGGCACTCAGAACGGATGGAGAAGCTCCACTTTGCCCTCAAAGTACCCCCTCCCCAATTGGGGCAGATGGGAATCGGAGCTCAAGGTCTTCAGCCATGGGGAGGGTCGGGAGGGGGGTGGCAGGGAGAGATGGAGGTGTCTCTTCCCCCCCCAACACATCCTCAAAGGGAAGGCACAAAGGGAAGCGAGTGGTTTGGTTGCGTTGGGTGGGTGGGTGGGTGGGTGGGGGCGCAGGGGAGGTCAAGCCAAGTGCCAAGTCCTCAAGGAAAAGACGAGGGCGTGGGGTGGGGTGGGGGGTGTTTGGGGAAATGCTCGAGGTCTGTGTCCAAGAAGTCCTCCTAAAGCCGATTTAGAGGGATTAGCACCTAGGCTGGCCTTGACAGAAGGCCAATAGAAGAGAATCTCTCTCTCTCTTAGCTCGGGGTTGAAACGAGGGGTGGTTTTCTTGCAGGCGTCTCATGGCCCAGCTAGGCAACCTTATCAGTGCTGGAAAGGAGTGCAGGAGAAGGGAAGGGAAGGAGGAGAACAAGGAGAAGGAATGTGGGGTCCTTGATGCTCTCTGAGCTGGGTTGTTTTCTGGCAGATGTTTCATGACCCAACTAGGGAGCATCATCAGTGCTAGGAGGGAGTGCGAGGAGGAGGAGGAGGAGGAGGAGAGGAAAAGAAAAGGAAAAGAAAAAGAAAAAGGAAAAAGGAGGAGGAGGAGGAGAGGAAGAGAAGGGGAGGAAGAAGACCGGAGGAAGAGGACTATGGGGTCCTTGGTGCTCTCTGAGCTTGGTGGTTTTCTTGCAGACGTTTCATGACCCAACTAGGGAACATCATCAGTGCTAGAAGGGAGTGGGAGGAGGAGGAGGAGGAGGAGGAGGAGGAGGAGGAGGAGGAGGAGTGTTTTCTTGCAAACATTTCATGACCCAACCAGGTAACATCATCAGATCTAGAGGGGAACGGGCTTTGCTCTCTTATTTATATGTGACAGTTTCTATACGAAAGGAGTTTGTGATGCAATTGCAGCCATGATCAGCAGACACAAAAGAGAGAAGTTTGGGGTTTTTTTTTTTGCTGGAGTAAGCAAAACCAGTGAGATTCCCCCTTTGTATGTTGGGTTCTTTCCCTAAATGATCTACACAGGAAGAAGCACAAGACACCAGTTTTTTGCCTTCATGAAAACCGCAGCTAGGAACGAACGAATCTAGCTAACGTTTTCCAGATTGAGCGGCCAAAGCGCGCGTGCCCGAACCCCCAAAATGCCCCCCACATGCATGTGCACCCCTCACACACTCCACGCATGTGTGTGCCAATGCATGCCCCCATCCCCTGCGCCTGCCCCCCGCATGTGCCCCTTCCCCCCGCATGCGTCCGTGGCCCCTGCACGCATGTGGGCCCCCCACATGCATTCCGCCCCCCGCGCCTGCATGGCAGAGACTCGACCATCTGGACAGCGGGAGGCACGTGCGCGTGCTCAACAGACCTGAACTGGGACGACGGATCGCGTGCCCACAGAGAGGGCGCTGCGTGCCACCTCTGGCACGCGCACCACAGGTTCGCCATCACGACCCTATTACCATTTCAGACAAATGGTTGTCCAATCTCTTCTTTAAAACTTCCAACGTTGGAGCATTCACAACTTCTGGTGGCAAGTCGTTCCGCTGATTCATTGTCCTCGCCGTCAGGAAATTTCTCCTTAAAATTCCAGGTTGCTTCTCTTCCTTGTTTAGTTTCCATCCATCGCTTCTTGTCCTGCCCTCAGGTGCTTTGGAGAATAGGTCGACCCAGTGATGAAATCCAATTTTTTTTTTTACTACCGGTTCTGTGGGCGTGGCTTGGTGGGCGTGGTGTGTGGCTTGGTGGGCGTGGTTTGGTGGGCATGGTAGGGGAAGGATACTGCAAAATCCCCGTTCCCTCCCCACTCTCGGGCCAGCCAGAGGTGGTATTTGCCGGTTCTCCAAACTACTCGGAATTTCCGCTACCAGTTCTACAGAACCTGCTGGATTTCACCTCTGGGTTGACCCCGCTCTTCTTTGGGCCAGCTCCTCAAATATTGGAAGACTGCTATCATGTCACCCCTAGTCCTTCTTTTCATCAGACTAGACATACTCAATTCCTGCCTCCGTTTTTCGCCTCCAGTCCCCTAATCCTCTTTGTTGCTCTCTGTTCTCTTACGATTATCGCTTCCTCCGCTCCCTGCAATTTGTCTAATCACGATGTCTGTAATAAAATCTTCATTAAGCAACCTTCCGAGACGGTGTGGCTTTTGGGAAGAGCTGGAACACAAGCAGAAGGCATTCCTTTTTTTGTTGTGGTGGGGTGTTTTTTTTTTGAGAAGCAATGAACACCAGCACCTCAATTGCCCGTTCCTGGCTCGGGGGAATTCGTTTTGAATTCCTACACCGCCCAGCAGGAATTTTTAAGCAGCCAAAATTCCAGCCGCAGCCTTCGATAATTTTTGTGTTGTTGTGGGGTTTTTTTTTTCCCCCTTTTCATTTCTTGGCTGTGTTTTAAGCAGGGTGGATTTGATTTAAATCGAGTCGATTTAAATCACGATTTAAATCATGATTTAAATCACTAGTAAAAAGATTTAAATCCACTCGATTTAAATCATAATTTTTAAAGAGCAACTGTCATCTCTGCTACTCCTTTGACCCGCTGTTGACTCACCGATAGTCCCAGTGTTGCAGAATATGCAGCCTCCTGCTACATAACTAAGCTCCATTTCGTGCTGAATAAACTAAATCATTTATGTATCTTAAATAGAAAACTATCTTACGATAGATTTTTACCCCAACAGTTTTTTATTAAAATAAATTCGATAAAAAATAAAAAAAAAATCCGATTTAAATAAAAAAAATCCGATTTAAATTTTAAAAAAAATCCGATTTAAATCAAAAAAATCCGATATTTTTTGATTTTTTTATAAAAAAACTCATTGATTTTTATCCACCCTGGTTTTAAGCGATTCGAATGATGAGATTTTAATTTTGGCTCACTTGGTGGTGTGTGTGTGGGAAGAGAAACTATTGAATGCCAGTTGGTTGGCACGAGCATGATAAATCTTTGGATTTTTTAATTATTTTTTTTTTAAAAATATTGTCCTGCTCTGAAGCCTCTTAGAACAGGCTTGGTCAGCAGAAACAAAGGAGGTTTTTTTAATATTATTTTTATTACTATCCAGAAGCTTTTGCCAGAAACGTTGCTGTGACTTTGCTCAGGAGTTTGACTCCCCCAGCGTGATCAGGGGTGAAATGATACCTGTTCGCTCCGCTTGAGGCAAACTGGTAGCGGCGGCGGCACGTGATTCGGCGAACTGGTAGTGGCGGCAGCATGAAGCTCCGCCCACCTGCCCGGATGTCGTTTAAACCAGGTTTTAACCAGGAAATAACTTGGTTTTGATCCTCTGCGCATCCACAGAAGGCTTTGCACCAGTGGTGGGTTGCCCCCAGTTCGGATCGGTTCGCAAGAACCGGTAGTAAAACCGGTGGGAGGCTCCGTCCACTAACCTGGATGTCATCATAGGCAATCTGCAGATGCGCAGAAGATTCTGCGGATGTGCAGAAGAGTGCGCGCGGGCACGATGCGAACCGGTAGTAAAAGTAAGTAGAACTCACCCCTGCTTTGCACATGTGCAGAGCGTCCAGGCCAGAGGTGGGTTCTAAAATCTTTTTACTACCGGTTCTGTGGGCATGGCTTATTTTATTTATTTATTTATTTATTTATTTATTTATTTATTTATTTATTATATTTCTATATCGCCTTTCTCCCGTAGGACTCAAGGCGGTGTACGGTCAAGAAAAATATAGATACACAAACATCATAAAATTGCTAATTAAAATTATTATTATAACATAGTTTGGCCCAATCAAATAGAACCTAAAATTAGATATCATTTTAAAAAACATTCACATGTTCATATGTTTAGCCCCGCCTGTTGGAACATCAGGGTTTTGAGGGCACGGCGGAAAGCACGGAGATCAGGGATATTCCGTATCTCAGGGGGCAGTTCATTCCAAAGGGTTGGAGCCCTCACAGAGAAGGCCCTCCCCCTGGGAGTCGCCAGTCGGCATTTTGTGGGCGTGGCTTGATGGTCATGTGACAATTACAAAACCGGGGGGGGCCCAGAACCGGTTCAGTGACGTCATATCGTCACCGCTACCGTCTTGAGAGAACTGGGCCGAACCGGGAGGAACCCACCAGTAGTCCAGGCCCATTTCTGGCCTTCCTGAACTTCCAGTAGGCCCGTTTTTCACCCTCCCCGAGCCTTCGCATGTGCCCTGCACTTATCTGCATCCAAAACGGGCTGCGTGGGGACTCCTGGGAGGGGAGGGGTGGAGTGGGGTGGGCGGGGCGGGGCGGGGCCAGCCAGAAGTGGGATTTGGGGGGTTCTCCGAACTGCACAGAATCTTAGCTAGAGGTTCTCCCGAACCCCTGCGAACCCCCAGCAGCCCCGACCCTGGGGATCAGACTAGGAAAAACCTTTGAATGGGAGAAATTTTGTTTTTCTCCCAAAAGATGCTTCAGCGACAGCAAACAGCTGATGTCAACTCAGTTGCTGAATGCTTAGTTTGGCCCCGAGAAGAAGGGCAGGATATATAATTTGGCAAAAAAGCAAAAGTTTTGCTTTGCAATTTGTATTTTTTTCCCCTCCCCGTTTCTACTTCCTTTGCTGTTTTGGAAAAGAAATAATGTTTTCCACATTGCAGCTCCCAAATAACAGCGCCTCCCTCTCCCTCCCCGTTTCATTTTGAGTGTACGTGCGTGTGGGTCTGCTTTTTTCGTTGCACGAAGAGAGTGAAAGTTTAATGGACTTCCCCTGACTTTGCTAAAATAAGGGGAAGGGGTCAGGAGTTAGTTAGGAAGGAAGGCTGCCAAAAGAAATCCCCCTCGACCCCTTGATTTATTGGCACGACCCTCTGCAAATGACAGCTCCGAGGAGGGTTAACTTGGTGCATATGCTCTCAGTATACATAAAAGATACATTCGTCAAGAATCGTAAGGTACAACACTTAATGATAGTCTTAGGGTACAAATAAGCAATCCGGAAACAATATCAATATAAGTCGTAAGGATACAAGCAACAAAATTACAGTTATAAATGGAAAATAAAGACCTGGTTTCTGGGGAAACAACTCCCGCCCCCCCCCCCAATTGTAGTCGCATTTTTAATTAAAATAAAAAAAGAAATTAAATTTATTTGCTGCCCTTCCGCTGGGCATAGCTCCCATTGTGGGCCAGTTGTGTCGAGAAATAAAAATGCAGTCGCGTGACCTTGTGTGTATGTGTGGGTGTGGTGGGGGGAAGACGAGGCAGATGTTATAACTTTGCAACTGGATTCTAAATATTTTTTTTTTGAGGGGGCGGGGAATTATTGTGACTTCAAACGATCCCTAGCGACTGCCGTAAGCGGAGGACTTAGCTACGTATATATATATATATTATTCTGCAGAACCTGTTTTCTAGGGTGGAAATACCAAGCGACCGATGTTTGCATGTGGGAATCAACTGTGAGAGGGAACGAAGTCACCAAGTTTCTTCCTCTGCACCCGGGTTTAATGCATCCGTTGTGCTGGAAACGTGTTTTTTTTTAAAAAAAAACCCTGAATTCAAATCCGTCTCGGCCACTAGGCAGGGCGGCTCCCTTTTCCTAAAAATAGAAGTGGAGATTTTGGTGTGTAATCGTCCATCCCCCACAATCCGTGGTCTCGCACAAGGCAGGGGCTTGATAAAAGTGATGGCAGATCCCCTACAGATTTCATTCACACAACACCCCTCCAACGGTGGGGAGAAGAAGACATCCGGTCTGCCCTCCAAGCGGCCTTGGCAAGGTCTTCCGCATTCTTTGCGGAGGACAAAAAGGATATATATATATTTAGAAAGAATTCAGAGCCAGCCTGCGGCTCTGTTAGTCCCCCCTGCCAGGCTGAAGGATATATACCCGTTTTGTGCGTGCCATCAGCTCGGAGCGGTTAAAACATTTTGCATCCAGATGTTCCAAATTCCAAATCCAAGATTGAAGTGGCTGGTGACATTGGTATATAAGAGATGCAAATAAATAAAATAAAAGAAGACTCAGATTACTATTTGATTTGGCAAAAATGGTACGATGGGTTAGAGAAAAAAAAGACGAAATAAGGGAGTACCACTCAAGGACACAAAAATGAGGAACCAAAATTAATATCATTACATAAATATCGTTATATCATGAAGGATATATATATATATAGATATAGATATATAGGTCTTTGGTTATTCGGGTCTTCTCCCACGTAAAATTGGAAATGTCTTGGCGACGTTTCGACGAAGTCTCATTCGTCGACCTACATACAAACACCCGCGAAAACCTGAGAAAACATATAGATATATGGATATACAAATTACCGATGTAGCTCTATTCACAAAGCTCAAGTTGCATGACTTAATTTTAGTGTACAGTTTGCTTATGTATAGTTTGTTTTTATGTGTGTATGTTTGTATATGTATGTTTGTTTATCGTTAATAAAAATTTTTTAAAAAGAGAGATGCAAATAAATAACGTTATTCAGATTTGTTTGGGGGAATTTTTTTACACGTGGCAGAATAACAGAGTTAGAAGGGATCTTGGAGGTCTTCGAGTCCAATCCCGAAGCAGGAGATCGTATACTATTCTGGACAAATGGGTGTCCAGTCTATTCTTAAAAATAGTGATGGAGCATCCAGAACTTCTGGAGACAACTTGTTCCACTGATTGATTGTTTTCACTGTCAGGAAATTTCTCCTTAGTTCTAGGTTGCTTCTCTCCTTGGTTAATTTCCATCCATTGCTTCTTGTCCTGCCCTCAGGTGCTTTGGAGAATAGCTTGACTCCCTCTTCTTTGGGGCAGCCCCTGAGATATTGGAAGACTGCTATCATGTCTCCCCTGGTCCTTCTTTTCATTAAACTAGACATACCCAGTTCCAGCAACCGTTCTTCGTGTGTTTTAACCTCAAGTCCTGTAGCAGGACTGATCTTCTCTTGACCCCAAATCTGGCTTTTGTTTACAGAGGGATGGAAAAAGGTAGAGGTCGAGCAATAACTGGATCTGTGATAAGATCTCCAGATGGTTGGCTGCCGTGTTCAACAGCTTGCGAGGACAAAATAATGGTTCGACTTGCTGTCACATCGGGTGAAAGCAACACGGGATGGGCCAGAACAATTGAGAGCATTGTGTAATACTTAGAAAACACCCAATTTAGAAAAGAGGTTCTGGTTCAGGGTGGGCAGGAGATAAATTGGGATCTGGGCGGTTGTTGGTGGAGAAGTGTTTATCCCAAAGTTGCCACGTTTGAATGTCCTTGCCTTAGGTGACTTCACCATGCTTCCTCCGGTCTTTCTTGAACCATTCTCAAAACCACATTAGCAAACTCCCTCTGAGGCGCTAGTCCAGGGGTCTGCAACCTTAAACACTCAAAAGAGCCATTTGGACCCATTTCCCACAGAAAAGAAAACACCGGGAGTCACAAAACTCTTCCCCGTGCCTGACTATTTCCACAAAACTAGCATATGTAGTTGAATTAAACGTTCTGTTTTCTTCCGAAACTTTTCTTTTCTTGGATTTATCTATGGTTGGCCTACCAGGTGTTGAAAAGCTCAATAAATCACATGCCGGTGGGTGTTGCACATTGGCAGTTGTGACATATTTTGAGTGACAGGGAGCCACAGCAAAGGAGTGAAAGAGCCACATGCGGCTCCAGAGCCACAGATTGCCGATCCCTGCTCTAGTCAAACGTAGGATCTTGAAGCCACCTGTGCTCCAAGGTTGTTGTTCTTTTTGCAGAGGTTCTGTGAACATCTTGTTGTTTGTCAGTCATGTGTCTCTTGTTTTTGGCCTCCTGACCACACATTCACGGCTCTGCTTTCTTTCAGCCACGACCCATGACGCCCCCCTACGCGATGTTCTACAGGTCACCTTCAACCATGTCGCCGCCCTCCAAAAACCGATTCAAGCGACAAAGTCGGATATTCTCCCAGGTCTTGTACCGGACGCTGAGCTACAAGGACCGCAGCTCGGTGGCCGGTTATTTGGGAGCAAACAAGGAGGATCCGTCCGAACTCTCCACCCAGGTCTCAGCTCCTGGAGTTCTCAAGATCTTTGGATGTCACATCTGTGTGGGCACTCACTACAAGAGCGTCTTGGCCACGGCCAGCTCGAGTGCCCAAGAGCTGTTGAAAGAAGCTCTTGAGAGGTATGGACTCAGCAGGGTAGATGTGGGTCATTATGTTCTCTGCGACGTCATCGGGACGTTTGCTGGCTCGGAGAAGCAGTGGAAGATGGAAGGGTTGAGAATCCTGAGGGACCACGAGAAACCTCTTTTGATCCAGGACCTTTGGAAGCCGCGGGAAGGTTTCTCTCGGAGGTTTGAGCTTCGGAAGAGGTCTGAAGTGGAGGAGATGACGGCCAAGGACAAAGACACCATCACAGCAGGTGAGGAACAGAAGGTCTTCTGGGAAGAGCTCTATGCGGCACTTCAGTTGCAAGATCATAAGCCATTATCTTGCGGTTGGTGGGGTTTGAGCTTAGCGTGCAAACTCCCAATGGGGGGAGGGGTAGGGAAGGATAAATCAACACGGGGCTTAGACCTAGTGAAGTGGGTCATTCAAGGATCTACACTGGGGCAAACCTGGAGGAGATGAATTGTTCAGCCAAATATGTAAGCTTGGTTAAACCCATCACGAAGCTTTGGAAGGTGTATCTAGAGAAGGGAGGATCTGGGACTAATCCCATGGATTAGGACTTGGACTAGGTCGGTGGGAGGGGAGAAAATTTGGGTTGAAATCTTGGCCTGGCCAAAAGTCCATCGTAATTGACTTACCCCCCACAATTGTGGCCAGTATTTCCATTGCTAAGTAAGTCAGTTGCAAGAATGGCAAGAATGGAGGGGTCCTTGGTGCTCTCTGAGCTTGGTTGTTTCATTGCAGACGTTTCATGACCCAACTAGGTAACATCATTAGTGCTGTTGTTACCTAGGTTTGGGTCATGAAACATCTGCAAGGAAACCACCAAATTCAGAGAGCACCAAGGACCCCTCATTTCAATCCTGAGTTTTAAATATTCTCCTTTAATGGGGAGAACTCTCCGGGCATGCAAGAAACAGGAAGGTCTAGGGGGTAGCAGAACCCCCTTGCTTGTAGTTCTTTAGGTTGTCTGAATGTCAACTCGCAAAGCATCCCTGACCTGCTCTCGAGTTGCCATAGGAAAGGGGGAGATGGGAAACTGATGAAACGGCAGGGCAGCCAATGCACATTCCAGACTTATCTCTCTCAAGGCTGTATCCCAAGGTTACTTACAGTGGCTGGGGGGGGGAGTGATCTCTACAACCCGCAAAATTGCCCCGGAGGCGAATGTGACACACCCGGGGGGGCGGGAAGGGGGGAAACAGGGGCATGATTGGGGCCATAAATTCCGTGGGGTCAGAGCTGGCTTCACTTGGGAAGGTGCCGACACGAAACTCCTAATAAATAACGGGATTTCTTTTGAAGTTTGGCTCCGAGGCTCATGATTTAATGAGGGCATCTGTCAGAACCCTTGACACTGAAGTTGTTTCAGTCTGAAAGTCCAGTATGGTTGCATCTGCTCGCCAAGCGCAGTTCGAAGAACCAAGCCGCTCAACAACCACAAGCCCAGGCCCAGCGTCAATCGTCCATCATCAGCTGCAGGAGCGTGAGAGGGAAATCCAGACCCAGAAGCCGGACAGGGAGCGGGATGGAAAGATTCTTTTGGCCACATCCAGGAAAAAAGTCCTCTGTTTGTTTTTCCAGCAAAGCTCGGGGAGTTTCAGGAGGGTTTAGGAGTCTCTTTTGGAAGGCGAGGACTCCACTGTTTTTCTTTCTTTTTTGGTTATTTTGCTTTTGTTTGGCTCTGGCTGCACAGAATCAATACGGAAGGTTCCTTTCCGACAGATAAGGAAATCAGAAGTTGGCCTCTCTTTTTTTTTTCAGCAGAGGAAGCCGCAGCCGGATTGCTGAAGTTGGTTTTTTTTCTTTTTCGGATTTTCAGAGGAGACGTTTTCTTCCTTTTTTTTTTTGTTTTTTAGGCAAGTTTTATTGATTTTTTTTTTCCTTTCGCCCACCACACACAGACTTATTTTATGAACAGAGTATTGACCATATCATATCTTATACAACTTATCCAGAGGTGGGTTTCAGCAGGTTCTGACCAGTTCTGGAGAACCCGTAGCAGAAATTTTGAGTAGAGAACCGGGAGTAAAAATTCTGACTGGCCCCACCCCCATCTATTCTCTGTCTCCCAAGTCCCAGCTGATCGGGAGGGAATGGAGATTTTACAGTATCCTTCCCCTGGAGAGGGGAGGGAATGGGGATTTTACAGTATAGTTCCCCTGGAATGGGGAGGGAATGAGGATTTTACAGTATCCTTCTCCTAGAGAGGGGAGGGAATGGGGATTTTCAGTTGCTCTTCCTGGGGCGTACAGAAACTTACTACCACAATTGAGCCCAATTTTTTTGTCGCTGAGTGAGATATTTGTTAAGTGATTTTACAACCTTTCTTATGAATAGAGTAGAGTAGAGTAGAGTACAGTACAGTACAGTAGAGTAGAGTACAGTAGAGTAGAGGAGTAGAATAGAATAGAATAGGAATAGAGTAGGGTAGGGTAGGGTAGAGTAGAGTAGAGTAGAGTAGAGTAGAGTAGAATCGAATCGAATCGAATCGAATATAGAATATAGAATATAGAATATAGAATATAGAATAGAATAGAATAGAATAGAATAGAATAGAATAGAATAGAATAGAATAGAATAACAGCATTGGAGCAGTGGTGAAATCCAATTTTTTTTTTACTACTGGCTCTGTGGGCGTGGCTTAGTGGGCATAGCTTGGTGGGCGTGGCAGGGGAAGGATACTGCAAAATCTCCATTCCCACCCCACTCCAGGGGAAGGATACTGCAAAATCCCCATTCCCACCCCACTCTGGGGCCAGCCAGAGGTGGCATTTGCCGGTTCTCCTAACTACTCAAACTTTCCGCTACCGGTTCTCCAGAACCTGTCAGAACCTGCTGGATTTCACCCCTGCCTTGGAGCTCTTCTTAAGCAGGAGACCCTACCCCACTTCAGACAAATGGTAGAAGTAGATAATGAAGAAGATAATCTTCATTATCTTAACCTTGAGGGTCAAAGGTCCCCGTTTCCTCTCTACATTTCAGTTTTGCTTCTTGGGAGGGTGCTTCGGCCCCTTGTACGGTGGCCAAGTCCTCCTTTCTACCAGTCGTTTGTGGTCCAGCTTGACCTGAAACCATTGCTTGTTGTCGCGGTAGATTATTCTGCCCTATTTGTCCTTCTTTTGCCTAATCTGGAGACGTATAAACAAACCCAGTAAGCATCTCCACTCCTTCTCTGCGCCAATCATTTCTTTTTAAGTTTCCCAGCAAAGGCAGAAAGTTTAAAGCAAACAACCCAAAAAAAAAAAAATGGATTTAAGAACTGCAAGATCGTTCCTCACCAAATAAGGTAGATTGCTTGGTGGACTCTAAGCTGTTTCCTTTATAAATGGGCTTGGAGAGTTTTCTGATCCTGATTTCTTGTTTCATCCCTGGAGAAGCTGGATCTTTCCTTTCTTTCTCTACCTTTGGCCAAGTGGGGAGAAAGAGAGAGTCCCATCTCTAAATTTGGCTTCTCTCCAGGGAATGCAGAGATTTATTTATTTATTTATTTTTAAATCACCCACTCTGGGATTGTGAGAAAAACTTGAGAAATCTAGTTTGGGAAAGATAAACGTCAAGTGTCGTAGAAAACGGTGTTCCACCTCAAGGAGAAGGCGATATCTCGCTTCTACGGGAAAACTGTGGATAGAAGACGGGAGAAGGATTCAACCAGGAGCAGCCATTCTCTTGGGCAGAGAATGGAGGACAGAGGCAAAGCCATTCAATGAATTTGTGGGTCCAAAATGAATTTGTGGGTTCACCCACACGCAAGGTACGTGCTCCATCGCTAAGGTTCTCAGGAAAAGATTGCACAACCATTTGTCTGGAAAAGGTAGTAGAGGACTCCTGCCCTGGGTAGATGGTTGGGACCTCCAAGCTTCCTTCCAACTCTATGCTTCTATCATTCTATCATCAGAGTTCAGGTAGAACTCTATGCTTCTATCATTCTATCATCAGAGTTCAGGTAGAACTCTATGATTCTATCATTCTATCATCAGAGTTCAGGTAGAACTCTATGCTTCTAATCATTCTATCATCAGAGTTCAGGTAGAACTCTATGATTCTATCATTTTTGAGGTTGGTGTAGTTGTATCTCCCACACCTCCAAACTCTTTTGGGGCTTCCTTCTTCAAGAGTCCACCTGGCCTGCGTGAACATTGCTTCTGTTTAGCCACGACATTCCTTCTGTGGTCTTCCTTTATCAGTTCCTTCGATGGTTGAAGAGCAAAGATGTCAGAGATAGGAGTGTTTATGGGGTGAAAGAGAGGGAGCAATGCTTCTCTGGTTCTCCATGAGGCATATAGGACTCCTTCGATGAGAAGAGGGGCTGCCCCCAAAGAAGAGGGGAGGTCAGCCTGTTCTCCAAAGCACCAGAAGGCAGGACAGGAAACAATGGATGGAAACTAATCGAGGAGAGAAGCAACCTGGAATGAAGGAGAAACTTCTTGACACTGAGGACAATTACCGAGTGGAACAGAAGTTGCTTTCAGCAGTTGTGGCTGCTCCATCACTGGAGGCTTTTAAGAAGAGTTTGGACAGCCATTGATCTGAAATGCTATAGGCTCTCCTGCTTAAGCAGGGGGTTGGACTAGAAGACCTCTAAGGTCCTTTCCAGTCTCTAGTCTATTCTAAATCTGTGCTTGCATTTACGAGCTTTGTCGTGCCCCCAGGGTAGAGAGAGACAAACTCTCTCTCTCTCTCTCTCTCTTTTTCTCGGTCTCTTGGAGAGACGGTGAGGAGAAGTTAATTGTTCCTTACCTCTGCAGCTAATGCGCAGAGTCTCCACCGCTGCAGTTGGCAAATCCTGTCAAGCCGCCAAGTTGTGCTGGCAAATGAGCTTGGCTTCAAAGACCGAGCACCTGGGAAGCCCTTGGTTCAACTTTGCGGTAAGACGGTAAGACGTCGAAGCTCTTCAACCTTCCTTGGTCCAGGCAGGGGAACAACAGATCCGTCCTCTGCATTCCCACCTCCAGTTTATTTCCAGGGATTTGGGGAGGGGGGGGAGAAGGGAGGGAAGGGGAGAGTAAGGGAGGAAAGAAGACTCTTCCCTTTTCTTAATTCTCCCCCACCCCTCAGCGCGGAAGGCAGCTGGGAAAGGTTGCTGCACAAGACAGTGAAATTGGATTTGTGGGTTTGCGTGGGTCAGAAGAAAGAGAGAGCAGAAGGGAATCTGGAAAAGGCTGACGGAGGAGGAGGGGGGAGAGAAGAGAGGCATGTCACTTGCATGGCCCAGCCAGATGGTCTTCTGGGGGTGGGTGGGTGGGTCTCTCTCTGTGTGTATATGTGTGTGCATCTAATCTCTCTTGGAATATATTTTTGGCTCTCAGTTCTGCTGCATGGCTTGGGAGGGAGGCCAAAACTGAGAGCAGAAACAGGGAAATATCTTTATCCCGGCAGCGGGATTCCGATGATGGATAAGCGGTCCCCTCCTTTTCCTCGCCCGCCATCCCAAACTTTTTATTATTATTATTATTCCAAATGCGTATTTCCTAAAGTTAAAAAAAACAAAACAAAAAAAACCTGCGTTTCACTGAAATGCTGCCATTTATAAGAGATCACACAAGATTTATATTGACTGTTTCCCTATGACTGTCATTAAGTGTTGTACCTCGTGATTCTTCTTTTTATGTACATGGAGAGCTTATGCACCAGAGACAAATTCCTTGTGTGTCCAATCACACTTGGCCAATAAAGAATTCTATTCTATTCTATTCTATTCTATTCTATTCTATTCTATTCTATTCTATTCTATTCTATTCTATTCTATTCTATTCTATTCTATTCTATTCCATATTCCATATTCCATATTCCATATTCCATTCTATTCTATTCTATTCTATTCTATTCTATTCTATTCTATTCTTTTCTATTCTATTCTATTCTATTCTATTCTATTCTATTCTATTCTATTCCATATTCCATATTCCATATTCTATTCTATTCTATTCTTCTATTCTATATTCTATTCTATATTCTATATTCTATTCTATTGTCTATATTCTATATTCTATATTCTATTCTATTCTATTCTATTCTATTCTATTCTATTCTATTCTATTCTATTCTATTCTATTCTACGTGGCCCTCATTGAAATCGAGTTTGACAGTCCTGGCTTAGATGGTGCAGAGGTTAGATGGGCCTTACCTGCCAAACTTCTTCTCCTTCACCTCTAGGAATTAACGCTCAGGCTCGGAAGCTCCAGCGCAACCGGACCAAAGGAACCATGACTCTCTTGGTGGCTTGCCATACTTCGCCCCCCAGCCTTAGGCGCACCGTCAGCGAGGCCAGCCTTAGCCAAGCAGGCCCACCGGAAGACCAGAAAGAGGAGGGGCCTCTTCGGCGGCACTACTCCACGCTGCCAGAGACTCTCCGATGCATGGAGGGGGTACCGGACGGGCGGGCGGCGGCTGCCCTTGAAGAGCCAAACGGAGGCAACACCTTGAGACTCTCGCTCTATCAGTCCCCACATCTGCTGCTCCTACAGGGATACAGCCAGCAACATGTAAGTTTCCCCCTCTCGCCCGAGGGAGCCTTCTTCAAGTTCTTCTCCCTGCTAGATGCCTTGGATTGCACTTCCCATTATCCCCAGCCACTCTCCCGGTGTGTTGGAAAGCCACGGCCATGATTCATGGTGGGGTAGTAGGATAGTTCCCCCCAGTGATGGGTTTCAAAATTTTTTACTACTGGTTCTGTGGGTGTGGCTTGGTGGGCGTGGCAGGGGAAGGATACTGTAAAATCTCCATTCCGTCTCCAATCCAGGGGAAAGTTACTGCAAAATCCCCATTTCCTCCTGATCAGTTGGGACTTGAAGAGAATAGATGGGGGCGGGGGCCAGTCAGAGGTGGTATTGACCAGTTCTCCGAACTACTCAAAATTTCCGCTACAGGTTCGTCAGAACTGGTCAGAACCTGCTGAAACCCAACTCTGGTTCCCCGCCCCCCTCCCGTTCTGGAGTTCCCTAGACTGCAACAATAATTCCATAGCTAGGTTTCTTCCAGAAGAGTAGAACTACAACTCCCATGTCTCCCAGGCAGGCTCCCTTCCCCATCCCGCTATTCTCTAGATCCATAACTTTGCCACTCTTCTCAATCGCTTCCCTTCTCAGCCAGCATCCCCCTCCCACCAGGGAGTGGTATTTACTTACCTTCGCTACCGGTTTGCAAATGTGAGGGCGCGCGTACATGCTAGCTTCACTTGCATACACAGGGCCTTCCGTGCAGGCTCAGCAGTAGTGGGTTGCCCCCACTTCGCACCGGTTCTATAGAACCGGTAGCAAAACCGGTGGAAGGCTCCGCCCACCGACCCTGACGTCATCAGGATGCTTCTGCGCATGCAGAAGAGCGTGCGGCCCCGCTGTGAACCGATAGTAAAGGTAAGTAGAACCCACCCCTGATGTTCAGAGCAACAAAAATGTGGATAAATGGGACGTGATGACGTCCGGGCAGGTGGGCGGAGCCTCCCGTAGCCGCTGCTACCAGTTCGCCCGAACCAGATAGAACCAGCTGAATAGTACCACTGCCTCCCACCCAACCCCGGGAGATGTCCACCATCCCAGCATGTGAATCCTCCATCTGTATGGAGGAGAGAACGTCTACATTGCTTTTGGTAGAACCTCTTGTTGGGCTGTGAAAGAGAAGTCCCCCTCCCCCTCAAACTTGGCACGAGAGTCGTCCCCCGCCCCCCCAGTCAGAACAGGTTGGCCCCGAGCTCGGCCCTTTCTTTCTACCTGCTTGTGTGTTGGGCTCCGTAGGACAGGCTGGTGTACCTCTTGAACCGCGAGCAACACACGGTTGGCCAAAGGACTCAAGCCAGCAAGCCAAGCATTAGCCTTTCGGCGCCCGACATCCTTCCTCTCCACTGCTCCATCCGGCGGGTGAAGCTGCCCACCCGTTCTCACCACCGCTGCGAAGAGAAGCTCATCTTAGAACCCATCGCGGGTGCCAACGTCTCCATCAACTTCTCCGAGGTGGGGAAGACGGTAGTGCTCCGTCACGGCGACCTCATCTCCCTCGGCCTCTCCTACCTGTTCCTCTACAAGGACCCTCTCAAAGCTCAGCTGCTGCCCACCCAGACGCTGGCGAAGCTGAAAGCCATGCGCCGGGCTTCCGAACCCGAGCCGTCTTCCGCCACCTGCAAGTTGTGCGGCACCCATTTCAAAGACAAGGCCTCCTCTTCCAAAAAGCAGGAGGGCCAGTCCTCCTCCGGCCGGAAGAGCAGCCAGAGGAAGCTGCAACTGGAATTTGACAAGGCCAACGAAGATCTCTTGCTGAGGAGGATCATGACGCTCATCGAACCCACTGGAGACGACCACAAGTTGACGCCGGCCTTTTTGTTGTGTCTCTGCATCCAGCACTCGGCCACCCATT
Organism: Pantherophis guttatus; assembly: GCF_029531705.1. The sequence goes on from NW_026844103.1 coordinate 1,045,884, forward strand.
TTAGGCTGGGAGACTTTGGGCAGCTCCTCCTCAAGGCGACGAAAACGGTTCAGAAGAGCGTGTGGGTCAGTAGTAGGTTTGTTATAAAAGGAGGGAATGGGAGGAATGGGAGGGCTGGCGGTTTAGGGTTTGATGGTGGGACATCTTTAGTCCTTGTCAGTTTCAGTCTGTTTTCACTCCCGCTCTCACCTTGAGGGGTCCTTGGGGGGGTCCTTCCACCACAAGAATATTTTGTTGCCTTCGGGACAAAACAGGACCTTCTCTGTGGTGGCACCAGAATTTGGTAATTCCTTTGGCTGTTTTCTTCCAGATGTTTCATGATCACCATCAGTGCTAGAAGGGAGAGGGGTTTGGAGGAGGAGGAGGAGGAAGAGGAGAGGAGGAGAAGGACTATTGGTCCTTGGTGGTCTCTGAGCTTGGTAGTTTTCTTGCAGATGTTTCATGACCCAACTAGGTAACTTCATCAATGATAGGAGGGAGTTTGCAATCAGGAGGAGGAGGAGGAGGAGGAAAACTGTGGGGTCCTTGATGATCAAAACGCTTTCGGAGGGATCAAAGCCGCCTCTCTGAAATGCCAAACGCTCCCTTCAAACTTGAAGCATTTTGAATTCCGAAGCGTTTTGAGGTTGGGGAAATGCTTTGCAGGGCCCTCCCGTACGCCAATGTTAAAAGAAGCGTAGGCACTGAATGGAATTTACATTTTGATGGCCACACGACTCATTTAGGTCATGTGAATTGGGTCGGTCTTCGCAAAAAAATGTGAATGAAATCCTTGGTTAGCCTCATAATTGCCACCAGAAATGGAATGGGCAGTTCAAAGCAGCTAGAAATCTTGAAAAGAACATTAATTCTTGCATATAAAAGGTGCTGTTTTGGTTATCCACGCAAGGCAGGATCTGGAAATCGCAGGTCGTTTTATCCATTTCTGTATTTCTTTAGATCACTGGCATGTGTTTTGATTTTTTTTTAAAAAAAAAAAATTTGTTTCGATGTGTTTTCCGGTTCTAGGAGAAAACAAACGAGCTTGCGGAAAAACAATCCTTACAGTAAGTTTCCTGTATTCATATTTATTTCAAGAATAGTTCACCTCTCATGCAAGGGTTAAAGGCCAAGATCTCTTCAGAATCTGAATCAAGGAAAATCCTTCCACCACAAAATCTTCAACCACAAAAACAGGGCCCTTCTCTGTGGTAGCACCAGAATTTGGTAATTCCTTTTCATGTGAGGCTAAGTGCGCTTTGACCCCTGATGACTCTCTACAATGTTTTGATTTTGCTTGGCTTATATTATTGGGCCTATTATTGCTCAGGGATCTTCCCCTGAGGTTAACCTGGCAGCACAGATCTTACTACACATCTGGATCAGGGCAGGCTCTGTTCCAGCGAGATCCACAAATAGATTTGCTGCTTTTCGTGGGAAGCCGAGATGGTCAATCCATTAATTTGAAAACTGAATGCATTTCCAGCAGGGTTGTCCTTGGCTTCAGGGAGGCACAGAGGCCAAAATCCTACTGGGGATTGAAATAGGGAGGGAAGGAGAGGCAATTCTCACCCTTCCCAACCTACAGCCTTCCAGATGTGCTAGGAACACAACTCTCAGAATAGAACTACATGAGAAATCTGGGCAGCTGCTTCTCTCAGCACATCTGGAAGGAAGGTCTGGGAAGGCTCTCCTAGCCATCTTAAGACTTCTTTTAATTCTTGGTCTGTTTTGTCAGCCAGGATCCAGCATCGCTTTCCCGCTTTACCATCTCAGACCTTCTCCCCGACCTTCAGCACGTGGTCTTCTGGATGTCCAACTCCATCGAAATCCTGTACTTCATTCAGCAGAAATCCCCCGTTTACATCCAGAACATGGAAGAAGAGCTGGACATCAAAGGTAAATGGGTGGGAATGATGTCCATTCCTAGAGTTGAGGTGTCAATAAGAGCTTCCTTGAAATGTTGATTTGTTGGAACGTCAAGTAGAACATGACTTTCACCCAGTGCCATTTCTCGGGGTTGGGAAAGCTGGTGGCCCTCCAAATATTTCTGAACCCCACTTCCTTAGCTTCAAGGACCACGGGTGAGTGATATTGGAGATACTTTGTCTCTCTTTGTCTTTCTGTTCTGATTTAGGCTTCCTTAGAAAGTATACAGCACAATCTTAGTCCCGGCAAAACTCTTTATTATTTATTTTTTTTAATTATTATTAATTTGATTTATATGCCGCCCTTCTCCGAAGACTCAGGGTGGCTTACAATGTGCTCAGCAATAGCCTTCATCCTTTTGTATATTTATACAAAGTCAGCTTATTGCCCCCACAAACTGGGTCCTCAATTTACCTACCTTAGAAAGGATGGAAGGCTGAGTCGACCTTGAGCCTGGCGAGATTCGAACCCTGCAGTAATTGCAGGCAGCTGGTCTTAATAACCAGCTTAATAACAGGGTGCCTTAAACCCCTGTACTACCAAGGCTCTTACATAATATCTTTAATACATATGGCTGTGAATTATTGTCATTCCCAGTCCGAAAGGCTTCTCAAACAGTCTTTCAAGGGAGTGTTTACAAACACCAACCTTATCTCCCTTGGAATGCTGCCAGAGAACTAATTGCCACACGCAAGGCAAGGCCAAACTTAGCACAGAGTCAAACAGAGCTTTTCCAAAGCTTTTACCGACCAGATGAACTAAATTGCTTCCTGCAAAAGCTCACCTCCCGTTCGCTTCTCTTTTATGTCTTATGGGAGGGGCCAATCATCTCCAAGCCTTACTCCCAAGTCGACCCCATTTTCTTAATTGCTACTGTCTTCTGGCAGCTCTGCGCATGCACACGCTGGGAACAGGCTGACACTGTTCTTCTGCCTCGCTCTTGTCAGACTCTGGAGACTCCGGAGGCAGCAAAGAACTACCAGATGGCTTTGGCCCCCTCTCTGCCTCCGACTCAGAGCCCTCGTCCGAGCCTTCCCCAGACTCCAGGACTGGCCCACGTTCCTCCCCAACCTCCTCACTGTCTGACTGCTGCCAGCTCTGCTGGCCGCTGGCGGGCCACAACAGTTCCGTTAATTGCAACCCACCTGGAGATCTCTTGTGATTAAACAGAGCTGGGCAAAATGGTTGAGGATCACACTCTCTGCCGTCCAAGCAACAACTTTATGGGCCACCAGCTGGACCACGAAAGGTCCTACAAGGCAAACCCGTCCATCTTTTTCTCCTTTGTGGATGTCCAGCCAAAGAGAAATCCCTCCTCGGTTGAACAGAACTATTTCCCAGGAAAGCTTGAAAGTTGGATGAAAACTGGCCAATTCCTCAGCTGGTTGACCTTGAGTAACCTTTCCTGCTTCCCCTTCTCTCCCCCCTCCTCGCCCGGCTTCATCCCAAAGGGAAAAAGAGAGCAAAGAAACCATGTTCTGGGATGCCTTCCATGTTTTTCGTCCTATCTCAGTTCCCATGCTGATAGCACAGCGACGAAGGTCAAGGGAAGAGAGTGAAATCCCACTGAAAATTCAGCTCCAATCAGTGGATTCAATCCAATCCCTCTCCATCCTCCCCCAAAAGTAGAAAGCTAGCATGTCAGGAGGAAGAAAACATATAAACATGGATTTCTGAGTTGAGCCGGACTGATCCAGAAAGCCAGTGCTTTCCGAAATCTCTACATAAGGGATTGTGTCTTTCCTCTTTTCCAGGATCTAAGGAATCCCTCTTCTCCTTGACCATCACAGCCAGTGAGGAAGCCATGACGGTTCTGGAGGAAGTCATCATGTATACGTTTCAGCAATGTGTTTACTACATCTCCAAGGTATGTCAACCCTTCGAAAGTTAGCACCCTCCCCTCTCCTAGGAGAATGAAATATTCTAGGAAATATTAAAAAGGCAGTATATTATATTTTTGTAATTTATATATAAAGTATATACCATGTTTCCCCGAAAATAAGCCCTCCCTGAAAATAAGCCCTCCCTGAAAATATTTAAACGCATGAGCACCCAGTCTGGTTAGGATTAGGGAGACAGAGCTGGAAATCAGGTAAGATGGCAAGGGAAGCCCCATCTTGCTCCATGCGCTCCAAAATAATAAGACCTCCCCGATAAAAAGGCTAAGTGCTTATTTCGGAGATCAAAAAAATATAAGACAGGGTCTTATTTTCAGGGAAACACTGCATTATATAAATATAATTTATATATTATAATATATTACATTATAGAGGGATGCGGAGGCTCAGTGGCTAAGACGCTGAGCTTGTCGATCAGAAGGTTGGCAGTTCAGCGGTTCGAATCCCTAGCGCCGCGTAACCGGGTGAGCTCCCGTTCCTTGTCCCAGCTTCTGCCAACCTAGCAGTTCGAAAGCACGTAAAAAATGCAAGTAGAAAAACAGGGACCACCTTTGGTGGGAAGGTAACAGTGTTCCGTGTGCCTTTGGCATTGAGTCATGCCGGCCACATGACCACGGAGATGTCTTCGGACAAAGCTGACTCTCTGGCTTTGAAATGGAGATGAGCACCACCCCTTAGAGTCGGGAACGACTAGCACATACCGTGTTTCCCCGAAAATAAGACCCTGTCTTATATTTTTTTGAACGCCAAAATAAGTGCTTGGCCTTGTTTTCGGGGAGGTCTTATTATTTTGGGGCACGTGGAGGAAACCAGAGGAAATGGCGGGGACCGGCTGTGGATGCAGTTAAATATTTTGGGGGAGGGCTTATTTTCGGGGGGGGGCTTATTTTAGCACATGTGCTCAAAAGCCCAATTGGGCTTATTATCAGGGAATATCTTATTTTGGGGGAAACAGGATATATGCAAGGGGAACCTTTACCTTTTATATTATATTGCCCTGGATGAGAAATGTCACTGAATCCTCCTTCCGAGCTAAATAGTTAGCTAAAACAGGAAGGGGAGAAGAAACCAAGTCCATGTTTGAGACTAGCTTTCTCCCTCTAAGTGTGTGTCAGCTGGAGGAATTGTGGTCCAAGGACTTCTGAAGAATCAATGGTGGCCCACTTCTGCCATAGATAAGTGAATTAGATCCCAGGTCTTGGCGTAAAATGATACGGACTGAAAAACGTAGGAATTTTGCTGGTTGATCTCGACTATCCTTAGAAAAATTTCAGTTGGGCTGGACATGGATGGTGGACTTCAGGAGTTTTCACTATTGCAGCTTAAACGAGGAAGCCAAAAAAAACTTGCAGGAGTGGGCCAGCGATGTTCTCCAGATGTTCCTGCATCACAATTTCCACCAGCCACAGACAGCCACAAATAAGAATCCGAGGCTGGGCCCGTCATTGCTCCTGGCTCAGCACAACGCCATGACTATTCCTTCAAAAGCTTCAGGAGAAAGAAAACATGTGACAGAAGAACTGGATTCTTCAAGGAATATTATGAATTTGTGGCTCTCTTCCTGTGGCCCGTCCTGTGTTTTTAAGACTAATAGGCAGAGGTGGGGCTGCTGGGGATTCGCAGGGGTTCGTGAGAACCTCTAGCTGTGCAGTTCGGAGAACCCCCAAAGCCCACTCATGGCTGGCCCTGCCCTCCCCACCCCTCCCCTCTCAGGAGTCCCCATGCAGCCCATTTTGGATGCAGGTAAGTGCAGGGCGCACACGGAAGCTCGGGGAGGACGAAAAACGGGCCTACCGGAAGTTCGGGAGGGCCTCCAGAGCCTGGGGAGGCTGTTTTTGTCCTCCTGGAGGCTCAAGGAAAGTCTCTGGAGCCCGGGGAGGGCAAATCCCCCCCAGCTGTGGTGCAGGACGCAGAGTAGGCCACGCCCACCATGGCCACACCCTCCCAGCAACCGGGCAGAGAATCCCTTGCTAAAATTTTTGAAGCCCACCCCTGCTAATAGGGCATGAGAGGAAACCATATTGTGGCCAAGAATAGAATAGAATAGAATAGAATTTTTATTGGCCAAGTGTGATTGGACACACAAGGAATTTGTCTTTGGTGCATACGCTCTCAGTGTACATAAAAGAAAAGATACATTCATCAAGAATCGTAAGGTACAACACTTAATGATAGTCATAGGGTACAAATAAGAATAGAGAGGAGAGAAGGAGGTAATGATGTGTTGGGTTGGGTTGGGTAGGGTAGGGTTGGGTAGGGTAGGGTAGGGTAGAATAGAATAGAATAGAATAGAATAGAATAGAATAGAATAGAATAGAATAGAATAGAATAGAATAGAATAGAATAGAATAGAATAGAATAGAATTCTTTATTGGCCAAGTGTGATTGGACACACAAGGAATTTGTCTTTGGTGCATACGCTCTCAGTGTACATAAAAAGAGAAGATACATTCATCAAGAATCATAAGGTACAACACTTAATGATAGTCATAGGGTACAAATAAGCAATCAGGAAACAATATCAATGTAAATCTTAAGGATACCAGCAACAAGGTTACAGTCATACAGTCATAAGTGGGAGGAGATGGGTGATGGGAACAATGAGAAGATGAGATGAGATGAGAAAACAGCACCTCTGCGTCCATTTGGTCACCCCAAATCCCGCTCGGCTTGAAGGAGAGTCTTTGTTTTAAGAAGCCAAGAGGTGTTTTTTTTTTGCACAGGTGTGATGAGACTCTGCTTTCATGAATGGCTGAAATGGGCAAAGATCTCCTCGCCCACTTCCTGGTTCCTCAACGGTCCAGGAGGGGAGCGTCCCCTTGGAGCAAGGGTCTCCAACCTTGGCAACTTTAAGACTTGTGGACTTCAACTCCCAGAGTTCCTCAGCCAGGAACTCTGAGAGTTGAAGTCCACAAGTCTTAAAGTTGCCAAGGTTGGAGACCCCTGCCTTGGAGAACAGAGTTGTTGGGAAAAGGGACTTATTGTAAACCAGAAGGAAAGAAGGGAGGGAGAAAGACCAAGGACTCGGTGAAAGGAGAAACATCTGGGAAGCTTTCCAAGTTGGGGGAGGCTCCCGTCTTGCCCCATGGCTGGGAGTCCATCCCTGAAATGGTTGAGTTCCTTCTCCGTGGTGGGGTGGGGGGTGGGGGCAGGACGTCACCCTGTCCTTCAGACAGAAGCCTCCTTTCTTCCCCCTTGCACACAGCCTGCTCTGTTTGGGGATTCTTCCTCCCCCTCTTTTTGAGGGAGGCCGGAGATTCCTTCTGCTGCTGGTGGGGCGGGGAGAAGGGGCAGAGTTGAGAGCACATTCTGATGCGCTGGAGAGGGCCTCCGTCCAACCAGAATTTTTGCCGCATAGCAGAAATGCAAAGCGGGAGAGAGAGGGGGGGGGGGACAGAGAAAGGCGCCTCTCCGAGGAATTTGCAATCCAGATGTTAAGTCGGGGCAGAGAGAGCAGAAGAGAGAAGCCAATTGCTGCCCTAAAACAACAACAACATAATAATTATAATGCATAAGAGCACCAGCGTGCTTACCGTCCCTGTCCTAATGTTCCCTTTTATTCATTTTATGTATTCAATTCACGCTTATACTTCTATATGTTATCTAATACGTACTCGACAAATAAATAAAAATAATAATAAATAAATAAACACCCTTAAATGTATTTTTGCTCCTTGCAGAAACAAATAAGATCAGGAGACTGGTGGGGGGGGTGACTTTGAGCCTAGGCAAGACCCTGATGGGCAACTGAGTTGCTGCCCACCTGGAGCACAGGAAGGGCGTCTCCTCGGGGTCCACCTTGGCATCTACCTGAGCTGCTCTGTTGATCAGAATAGAGCTGGAAGGGATCTTGGAGGTCTTCTAGTCCAATCTCTTGCTTAAGCAGGAGAGCCCATACCATTTCAGACAAGTGACTGTCCAGTCTCTTCTTCTTAAAAAAACTCCAGTGATGAAGCACCCACAACTTCTGGTGGCAAGCTGTTCCACGGGTTAATTGTCTTCATTGTTAGGAAGTTTCTCCTTAATCCCAGGTTGCTTCTCTCCTTGATCAGTTTCCACCCATTGCTTCTTGTCCTGCCTTCTGGTGCTTTGGAGAATAGCTTGACTCCCTCTTCTTTGTGGCAATCCCTCAGATACTGCTATCATGTCTCCTCTAGTCCTTCCTTTCTCTAGACTAGCCATACCCAGAAAAATACGGCATCCTTCACTTCATCCTCCAAGGAAAGATTGAAGGCAAAGGAGGTCCAGGCAGAAGAAGAACATCATGGCTTCAAAATCTAAGGGACCGGTTTGGACAAAACTCAACAGCACTTTTTCATACGCTTGTTGACAAAAATAGGATTGCCAACATGATCGCCAATGTACAATGGTGGACATGGCACAACAAGAAGAAGAAGCCATACCCAATTCCTGCAACCGTTCTTCATATGTTTAGTCTCCTGATCTAATTCAACGCCTCCTGTTTCTCGTTTTCTTCTTCTTCTCTCTGTCCTTCTTTCGCAGTCTCTCTATGTGGCTCTTCCCCCGTTGTTGGAGTGCAACCCCTTCCAAAGCGAAGGCCGGGACGGTTGGCTGTCCTCGCCCCCGTTGCCCGAAGAAATCCACAAAGTGGTGTTGATTTACCAAGCCGCCCTGGACCTTCTCCATCAGTACGATGTCCACCCTGAAGTCACCTCCCAGATGTTCGCCTACCTCTTCTTCTTCTCCAACACCCTCCTCTTCAACCAGCTCATGGAAAAAGGTGAGTGGCTGTCCACCAAGGCAGGGGTTCATCCTGGCACGGGGAACTCATAAAACCATGGGGCACTGCCTGTCTCCCAGCGACCTCCAACGAAAGGTCTCTCTTCCCTTCTGAGCTGATCTCTAGAAATACGTCAGCCGGATGTGGATGATCCATTCCTGTTCTTACTCTCTCGTGTCCAGGTTCTTCTCTGGGCTGTTTCCACTGGTCAAAAGGGGTCAGGATACGGGCCACCCTGCGTCTCCTTATGGAGTGGGCCCAGAGCGTGGGTCTGGGGCCGCTAGCAGACCAGTTCTTCAGCAAACTCTCCAGCATGGCCAGCCTGTTGGCAATGCCAAATTCTCAGCTGCTGCAGGTGAGTCTGTCGAAGGCACCCAGGGTGAGTTTTGCTTGGCTGACCTTGAAAGCGTGGATCAGCTCATGACCGGGAATGGCTGCTGAAGATAAGATAAGCCTGACTTGGTGGCTCAGTGGCTAAGACACTCAGCTTGTCGATCAGAAAGGTTGGCAGTTCGGCAGTTCAAATCCCTAGTACAGGTCTCCTGCGTGAGCAGGGGGTTGGACTAGATGACCTCCAAGGTCCCTTCCGACTCTGTGACTGTTATTATTAAGATAGCGGAGGGCCACCGTAGACATCCAGAAGTTCTAGAATGAGGAAGGTTTGGCCAGGCTGTTCTTCCTAGCCCAGCTCCTTCGACATAAGGCAGCATTGGATTCTGGCACTCTTCCATTGAGGCCAACCAGAATTCATGGTTTGGTCAAGATGAGTCATGGATAGAATTTCAGGTGCTATCGCTCAATGCATCGCCACACACCCAAAGAGGAAGGCCCAAAAGAGACACTGTCCTGGCATTTCCAGGACTTGAGATAGCTCCTCCAAATCATCTTCCATTTTGAACTCAAGGAAGGTCTGCCACACCACCAGAATGTCCTAAACTGATTTTTCAACAATACACAACTGTGTTTGAGGCTCAAATTTTGGGTTCCCCGTGCGCAGTTCTCTATACATTCAGGAAGAAATGTGGAAATTGAGGAAATAATGTTCAAATTATAATCCTTAAAAGGTAAATGTTCCCCTCGCACCTATGTGCTAGTCGTCCCTGACTCTAGGGGGCGGTGCCCATCTCCGTTTCAAAGCCGAAGAGCCAACCCTGTCCGAAGATGTCTCCGTGGTCATGTGGCCGGCATGACTCAACGCCAAAGGCGCACAGAACACTGTTCCCTTCCCACCAAAGGTGGTCCCACTTTTTCTCCTTGCATTTTTTACCTGCTTTCGAACTGCTAGGTTGGCAGAAGCTGGGACAAGTCACGGGAGCTCATCCCGTCACGCGGCACTCGGGATTCAAACCACTGAACTCCCAACCTTTCGATCGACAAGCTCAGCGTCTGAGCCACTGAGTATTTTTGCATCATTTTTTTTGAGTCTTTGTTTTATTCACGCTGAAATATTTTTAAAGCAGATTTTCAATTCCTGCATTTATTGTGGTCGGAAACAGGGCTTTCCAGAAAGTTTTTCCAAACTTTCCAAATCTTAAAATCAGCCCAACTGACATAACTTAGAAATAAACAGAGTTTTAAAAAAAGAGAGCTTACTTGAGGCTTCGTTACTTCGTTCAGATGACCTGGCCTGTCTTGAGAAGTGAGTTTCCTGCCTTGAACTCAGCACAGCTCAATCATATCTTGACCCAGTACCAGACTTCGTCTGCCATGGGGTGCGTCCCGGCTTGGCAACCCAGCAACAATGATGCTCTTGCAGCTGTGAGGACAGGTGAGGCTTCTGAGCTATCATTGCACTCAACAATGGACTAAAGGGCCACCATCAGTGAGCTGTTGGACAGCATTACTTGGTTTGTTGTGTGGATGTTTGGGTGGTTTAGGGGTGGGGAATTGTGCTGAGTGGGAGTGTGTTTGGGGATTGTTGTGTGTGTTGGATCTGGTCTTTGGGTGTTAAGTGAATTTCGTTGTATGTGTATACTGTGTATACACGTACAATGACAATAAAGTTATTATTATTATTATTCTGATGTTATACAGCTGGACTGGTTGACCTCGAAAACCTCAAGCTGGGACAAAGGTGTTTTTTCAAGAGGCCACTGGATTTCCTGGTTTTTCTTTGAAGATGTTTCGCTTCTCATCCAAGAAGCTTCTTCAGCTCCGAGTTGAAGAAGCTGAAGAAGCTTCTTGGGTGAGAAGCGAAAGGTCTTCAAAGAAAAAAAAAAGCAAGGAAGTCCAGTGGCCTCTTGAAAAAGCACCTTTGGGACAACCATGACCTGGAGGACTTGAGGATCTCCATAGACATAAAGATGAGAGATTTAAAAAAAACAAACAAAAAACGGATGGATGGAGAGAGATGAAAGAGACAATGGATGGTTGGATAGATGGAGATGAAAAAAAGAAGATGGAAATGAGAAATGAAAGAAGGATGGATGGAATGAAAGAGAAAGATGTAATAGAAAAAGATAGATAGATAGATAGAAGATAGATAGATAGATAGATAGATAGATAGATGATATAGATGATAGATGATATAGATAGATGATAGATAGATGATATAGATGATATAGGTAGATGATATAGATGATAGATGATATAGATAGATGATATAGATAGATAGATAGATGATATAGATGATAGATAGATAGATAGATAGATAGATAGATAGATAGATAGATAGATAGATAGATAGATAGATGCAAGAACATTTCTGTCACTGCCCTGATTGGTCCATGTCAAGTCCAGTTGCCTCTTGAAAATGCACTTTTGGGACAACCATGACCTGGATGACTGAGAATCTGGACGCCTGTTTCCGGCATTCCCGAACTTCCGGTAGTCCCGTTTTTCACCCTCCCTGAGCCTCTGTGCATGCCCTGCACTTACCTGCATCCAAAACGGGCCGTGTGGGGACTCCTGGGAGGGGTGGGATGGGGAGGGCGGGGCCAGCCAGGAGTGGGATTTGGGGGTTCTCCGAACTGCACAGAATCTTAGCTAGAGGTTCTCCCGAACCCCTGCGAACCCCCAGCAGCCCCACCCCTGATTGTACCCCACATAATCTACGAAGAATGTGGATTTAAGCACAGATTGAAACAAAATGGTCGGATGGGGCTGTCTTTTGCAGATGATGTTCTGGAATCTTTTGATAACCATCCCCCCATCATGCTGCCCACCGGAGGGTTCAAGGTGGACCTGGAGACCGATCATCTTGATGACAACGTCTACCGGCATCTTCTGTACATCCGCCATTTCCTGTGGAGCCTACGCAGCAAAAGTCCCCACTCCAGTGACTCTCTGGAAGCAGAAACCCCAAAGGTAACCCCTCCGCCCCCCACATCCCTTAAACATTATGCATTTCAAAGGTGCTGGCTTGGTTTGTTTGCATACCTCACCATATTTTTCTTTTGTTTTCCTACTTTCTTCTTCAAGACTGAGACAATCAGCTGCCAAGTGACACCCCCAGCGGAGTCTGAGACAATCATTGGGTCAGTCGAGAGTGCCTTTGACTGGACAAATGGCAGGCGGACGATGAACGGTGAGAAGCCAAAGATGGAGGAGAACGGCTCCCAGGTCACTGGTACCAACCTACCCATCTCAGATTATGGGACTTGTGAGACACAGCTACCCAACATTCTCCAACAGCAACAACTTGAGAGGCCAAAGGGGAAGAATGGGACCAAGGCAATCACGGTGTCCGTGGACTCCTCATGTTTACTGACTCCGCCTAACACGCCTCTGATCTTTGACTCCATCGGCCTGGAATTGTCCCCAGAAACTACTCCTGGGAAGGACATCCCAGAGTCTCGGAGAAACGGACTCAACGGGACCAAAACCACAACCCAGGAAGGTATGAAAGACGATTAATCAGGGTTGGATCAGTGGTGAAATCCAATTTTTTTTACTAGCGGTTCTGTGGGCGTGGCTTGGTGGGCGTGGTGTAGCTTGGTGGGCGTGGCAGGGGAAGGGTACTGCAAAATCTCCATTTCCATGCAAAATTGCTGCTCCTTTCCAAATGATAAAGAGAAATATATATAGTTTTAATACACTTGGATTCTCCAAATACAATAATCACCTCAGCTTTATTCCACGTTGGGATTAAAGAAATACACTTTTCCGCTGAAAAGGCAACAGATACAGATTCCAACAGGTGAGTGAAGGCCAGGCAGATCTCCTTCTCCTGAGCATCGGCCTCAGAGTTGAGATGAAAAGTTCTCCATTGTCATTTTCAGGGGCCACCAGCCCAACCCAGTTCCACTGGAAATGCAGGAGCAGCCGGACTAAACCCTCATACTGAGGAAGTTCATTGGGGCTGATCCGGAAAAAGGAAGGAAACACAGTTCTGTCTTCCTGAGTGAACTTGAGGAAGTGGAAACCTAGCTGCAGAAAAGGAGAGTTGTCACAGTTTTTTATGACGTTATTATATCCTCCTGTTAATACTCAGTATTAGTAGCTTTCTGCTCTGCTTGTTCAATTGATTCACTTTGAATGGAGTGAAAGGCTCCCAGTTACAATTACAAATTTGGATTTCAACAGGTGTGTGAAGATCATGCAGCTCAATGCTTTTTCTTTGCTATGTATAAAAAAAGATTGGTTTATTCTACAAGTGTAAAAGATAAAGGAAAAGGTTCCCCTTGCACATATGCAAGTCGTTCCTGACTCTAGGGGGCAGTGCTCATCTCCGTTTCAAAGCTGAAGAATCAGCACAGTCCGAAGATGTCTTCATGGTCATGTGGTCGGCATGACTCAATGCCAAAGGCGCACAGAAAGCTGTTCCCTTCCCACCAAAGGTGGTCCCTATTTTTCTACTTGCATTTTTTACATGCTTTCGAACTGCTAGGTTGGCAGAAGCTGGGAGCTCACCCTGTTATGTGGCACTAGGGATTCGAACTGCTGAACTGCTGACCTTTCGATCGACAAGCTCAGCGTCTTAGCCACTGAGCCACCTCTCCCTTTTCTAGAAGTGTACTTTTCACTAATAAGTATAGTTTTTTATTTTTATCTATCTCGTCACTTTAACTGAGCTCAGTTTCCCTGTGACCAGATGGCTGTAGCTAAACTGCATCTTTGGATGTCAGGTCTGCCATCTTTGGCCTGGCGCCTCACTGGCATCCTGTCATCAATGGCTGTGGGGTAGAGTGGTGGGCATGGGGAAGCAAATGGGCAATAAACTCCTGTGAGTAATTGATGAGAAATAGGGAGCGGGGGAATGACAGCTTGACGAAGAACAGAGAAGCTCAGAACCAGTTTGTGCCAGCCCTCAGGGACATGCACCCTGAGAAAGAATGTGAATTACCCCAAACAACTCAGCGCTCGCAAATCACCTAGGTGAACCTTCATTGGCCGAAGACAAACTGGTCATGGAGGGAGGGCAGGGACGAGGTCCTGATTTTCCTCAAGTAACTTTGGCTTCATTTTTGACTTCTGTGTGTGCTTATGCTTTGTGCTTGCTCTATACTGGTACCCTACATGACCCCTTTACCTGTGTGACCTTGAAGATGCTGAAGATGGAGGCCATCTGCCTTGAGTATTGGGAGTTGACATCTCCAACAACAGAGAGCAATGTATCCTGCTTGTCACATTTGTAAGCTGGAACCATTCGGCGTCGTGTGGACAGAAGAGAGAGGCTGTTCCAGGAAATCCTCCTAACAGTCTCCTTATTGTCATAAATATGGAGGCCGAGTGTGATGTTGGGAAGCAGAACCAAATCCTTGTTGATTTTTGTGGCTGCATGTACCAAGGCCAGAATTAGCGGATAATTCTTGAATTCAATGCTGTAATGAGAAAACATTAGGAAATATTAGAGAGAACATTTTGGGTGCTAAGGGAGGTTGCCTTTCCTTAAGTGTGTTTGTAGGTGTGCTCTCCCAGACTTTGAGGTGGTGAATATATTTGTTGTGTGTCCTTGGACAAGAAAATGTGATTAAGAAGATTGTGTGGATGGACCTTCCTCGTGAAACCCTGGTCCATGTAGAGAGCGGCTGAGTCGTTTACAGATTTACAATCCTAAACAGCCATGACTCATCCACATGAGAAATATCTTTAATAGATTTGGCTGTTAGATTATCCCTTTAAAGAGTACCATATTTTTTTGAGTATAAGACGCTCCAGAGTATAAGACACACCTTATTTTGGGGGGGAGGAAAATAAGGAAAAAAATTCTGTTTGAGAGGCTGCGTTTGCAGCATCCAAAAGCACCAAAAGCTTTGTTTGAGAGGATGTGTGGAGGCCAAAGGGTGGGGGCTGGTGGTTGTGTGGGGCTACATTGAGTGTATAAGACACACCCAAATATTCATCCTCTTTTAGGGGGGAAAAGTGTGTCTTATACGGTATTTCAGCTCTGGGAACCACTCTGTTCATAATACTCAACTGAAGGCAACAAGATTGATTAGCTATCCACTGTAACTAGATTTGCCTTTTCTTTGAGTTTTCCAGCATGATTTTTTTCTCCAAATAAATAATAGAAATGGCCTTTCTCACTAAGCCAGCACAGTTTCTGACACATATACCCTTCCTCACTTATTGTGCTGTTTATCATCCTCCTGAAGAAACTGGAACATTCTACCCTATATTTTATAAGAAGGTTTCTTTATCCAGGAAAGCACCAAGGCTTCTAAACTGCAACAGAACCTGAAAACATCAGTAGAATAATAATTTATGTTTTTAAATTACATTCTCCTCAGACAGGGTCTCATCACTTTTCCATTGTTGCGCAAATACAATTCTGGCTGCTGTTAATATATGCAAAATCAAATATGCAGTCTTTTTATCATATTTTGCTGGTAGAAGGCCCAGCAAAAATATCTCTGGTTTCAGATTAATATGTAGTTTTATCATTTTTTTCCAGCCATGTCTGTATTTTTATCCAATATTTTCTAGCTCTTGGGCATGAACACCACATGTGATATTATTAGATTGTGCAGAAATGGATAGATTAACACTTGCTATTAAGGATAAAGAAGAAACAGAATATTTTTTGATATGGGACACATTTTATCAATGGCTCGATAATAGAAACAGAGGTTAGAAAGGAAGAGATATAAAGGGAAGAAATGGTACAAAGGAGTCGTTAAAAAAGAATATGATGTTAAATGTTAAATATTAAGGTTATTATATCCTTATGTTATATTTTTAATATGATGGTGATGACTAAATATAATGAAGATGTATAAATATGACTATCAAAATATAACTGTACCCAGAATACACACTTTTTGATGAAAATTGAGTGTTATATAAATAAAAAAAATAAAATATGGGGGGGGAAAGAATATTAATTTATGAAAGTTGTCTCCTGAATCCCCAAATGCAGAAACTCTTCGAATATACTCCCTTCTGAGTAAAACATACCTTTTTGTAATTCCTGTCTTTGATGGCTGATGGTGAAACTCTATCATTTCAAAGAGAGCAAACTTTTCCAGGAGCAAATTCCCCCCAATAATGAGATCTCCAGGCTTGTAATAGTCCTCCACAGTTCGCAGAGGGTTCCTCGCTACACATACAGTTTGCATAATCTTATGAGCTGTTGAAGACAGTAGCCAAAAGAGAAAGAGCAGGATAGCCAGCCCATTCATATTTCTGACTTCCTTCTTAGACCATAAATCAAAGTTTGTTGAGAAGCTCCCAGTTCTTCTTGGGAGAGCTCAGACTTTATTTCATTTAGACAGGTTTTGCCTTGGAAGACTTTTGTGGGTAAAAATCTGTGGGGGATACATTATGAATTACTGTACTTCTGATAATTGCAAGGAAGACTAACATCCTACCCACTTAGCAATAGCTTTCCTACATGTACCAGAAGGGGAAAAACATGTTGGTGGTCTCTTGTTCTTCAAGCAGATGGAATTGAGGGTCACGGTCCAGGTGGGATTTGGCCTACCTGAAACCCCTGAGCAACTGCACCCAAGATGGAGTGTGGCCTATGCCTGATTTTTTTTTTTCATATAGGGCTAAGCATAGTGATGAGTTGTAGCCTTCTAAACTGATCAATAATGCAGGTGTTTGTAGAAGAAGGGTTTTATTGATTCTTTCATGGTTAGGGATGATATAGAAGCTCATTTCTCTTATACATCTTACAAATAGTGAATGGGGTATTCACAATATAAGGCTAATTTAAACTCTGCACCGGAAGTGTCTGTGGAGATTCTCAATCATCCAGGTCATGGTTGTCCCAAAGGTGCTTTTTCAGGAGGCAACTGGACTTTCTTGTTTTTCTTTGAAGATGTTTCACTTCATTGGAAGAGCTTCATGACCAGACCGGTTTAGCTATACAATTTGGGATGAACACCCTTGGAATGGTGTGGGAATAAGGAATGGATTTCCAGAGGAAAAAATTGCAGACTGCAGGAACCAGGAGCACCACTCAGGTGACACAGATAAACCTTCAAGTGCTTCAATGACCCTTTAAAAGGATGCAAATAATCAGCTGTCTGAAAGGAATATAAATCCTTCCATTCCCCACTATCCTGTCAGGGCTGAAGAAGCTTCTTGGAGGAGAAGCGACAAGTTTTCAAAAGAAAGAAGAAGAAAGTCCAGTTGCCTCCTGAAAAAACACCTTTGGGACAACTATGACCTGGATGACTGAGAATCTCTACAGACTATAGGTCTATCACTTTCCTGAGAGACCAATAGTGCTGATAGAAAAGGCACACCTTCAAAAATAAAAAATTAAACCCTAACCTTCACACTCCACTCCTTCAGGAAATGATTGATAAAAAGTTTTTGTCAGCGTTGCAATGCTGGCATAGAGAGGGAGCAGAGGAGAGCGAAAGATAAACTCTGAAACTTTTGCCTGATAAATCCCTCTGAAGCCTGGTTGTCGTGGAGAGAGGGGAGGGGGCACATTCCTGGGAAATGACGAGGAAAAGAAGTCTGAAGAATGACTTGGAAGACAGCCAATGAGAAGCAGAGATTTGGGGATCAGAAAGGGAGGGATTGGGAGGCAAAAGGTCAGTCTTGTCCACGCGGAGTCATGATCCGGTGGCTGAGCTCAATTAAAGAAAGATTTCCTTAAAGATGGGCAGTTTGGAAGTTCATTTAATTTTGAGATAGCACCACAGTCTGACAGTTTTATTGACAGGATGAAAGAGTAGCAGTAAAAAAGCTAGTCAGAAACCTGTTACATGTCTTGTTAGTGAGAGCAGTTTAGATCCAGAAACTCAGAGGTTTTGCTGAAAAAAATATAAATACCTTGCAACATATTGATCCCACCAAAAATGGCCAAAAAAGGTTAATACTATCATTTATTGAATGTCTTGCTTGATTCTGAAAGATCTACATTTGAAATCTGCTCTACCTGTCTGATTAGAAATGGTCCCTTCTGGACAAGGGGCACATTGGTAGCAGTAAACCTGCTTGCCCTCTGGAACTCTCCTCCTTTCTCTTGCATGGCACCTCTTCATGCCACACCTGGCAAAGGGCACCTTCTGAAAGAGAAAAGAGAAATGTTTGATATGGTGAATGAAAATGCTTTTTAAAAAATGTACTGCAAACTAGGGCATGCAAAACCTTTGCTAGACCAATTCTAGAATACAGCTCGTCTGTCTGGAACCCGCACTGTATATCGGACATTAATACAATTGAGCGAGTCCAGAGGTATTTCACAAGAAGAGTCCTCCACTCCTCTGCTCACAACAACAGAATACCTTATGCCACCAGGTTTGAAATTTTAGGCTTGGACAACCTAGAACTATGCCACCGTAGTTGGTGGGAGAAAGATTTCTGCTTGTGGGTTCAAAGGTCTAATGACAGGATGAAACGTCTGAATTCTGAGACATCCCCGGTATGATCCCTAAAATGCAAAGCTCCATGGAAGGGCTTTATAAGTTGCAATATGTTTTGAGATTTCCCTAGACTAAGTTTCCAATGGGAAGTTAAGATTCAAACTTTCTGAAAGGATATTTTTCCTGGTGGTTCAGACAGATGCACAGCTACCTGAATGTATGCAATAATAGAGGAATCTCCATACAGAATAATCACTTCATGTTTAAGCCAGGCTTTGAAAATGTGAAGCAACTTTATCACTGCAATGTATTTATCATCAGATTTCAATGTTTCAGTGAAGGCCTTCTCCTCGAGCATCGGTGTCACAGATGAGATGAAACGTTTTCCAGTGTCATCTTCAGGGGCCAGAAGACCAACCCAGTTCCACTGGAAATGCAGGAGCAGCTGAACTAAACCCACATATTGAGGAAATTCATTCTGATTAACTTGGAAGAAGGAAGGATAAGCTGTTCCGCCTTCTCGAGAGAACTCAAAGCCAACACCAAGCTGGAGAAAGTGAGATTCATCTTTCAAAGACAAAGTAAACTTTTATGGTGACTTTAAAGGTTCCCATTGTGTTGTTTCCTGCCCCATCAGTCATGCTGACTCATTTTGAGTGGAAGGCTTAAACTTCTCCCCTTCTTAGCAAGAGCCATCAGTTACATATTTTGCCTGGCTGGGACAGGTCAGAAGCCAAGAACATAAACCATCAACGTGACACAGATAATAAATTGTACTGTTAGGTTGCCTATACTTTTATGAAGAATATGTTAGGAAGGAATTCTTCTTGGCAAGTAGAGAATTTCAGAAATATCTCATTATCTATCTCTTTGGTAGTCCTCGAGTTACGACCACAATTGAATCCAAAATTCATGTTGCTAAGTGAAACATTTGTTAAGTGAATTTTGCTCCATTTTACGACCTTTCTCGCCAAAATTGTTAAGTGAATCACTGCAGTTGTTAAGTTAGTAACATGGTTATTAAGTGAATCTGGCTTCCCCATCTGGCTTGCTTGTCAGAAGGTCACAAAAATTGATCCCATAACTCTAGGTAACCATCATAAATATGAGTCAGTTGCCAAGTGTCCAAGTGCCAAGCCCCAGAAGTTTGATTAGATGACCATATAGCTGCTACAATGGTCGTAAGTGTGAAAACAGTCATAAGTCACTCTTTTCAGTGCCACTGTCACTTTGAATGGCCACTAAATGAACTGTTATAGGTTGAGAATTGCAATAAAAGTATTTCTTGACACATATAACATAAAAACAAATTCAATTATAGCACTAAGTCACATGCTCCTGCTGTGCCCCTCTCCCCACAAAAATCTTGGATTTTGAGTCTGGCTTCTGCATGTGCTTCTAACATACTCTTATCCAGTGGAGCCTCCTTACCTGTGCGACCTTGAAGATGCTGAAGATGGAGGCCATCTGCCTTGAGGATTTGGAGTTGAGACCTCCGATGACAGAGAGCAGAGGGTGCTGCCTGTCACATTTATAACCAGGAATCATTTTGCTTCGAGTGGAGAGCAGGGAGAGGCAGTTTTGAGAAAATTGATAGCTCAATCTGGACATTGCCATAGATGTGGAAGCCAAGTGTGACGTTGGGCAGGAGAACCAAAATCCTTGTTGACCTCTCTGACTGAAAATATCAAGGCTGGGAAGTGCTGATAGTACATGGATTTGTATCTAGGATGACAAAAATTATTAGGAAACATTACCAGATAGCTCAGGCTGGTCAGAGTTTGTCTTGCCTTTGTTGTTATTGTTGCTATTGTTTTTGGGAGAAGCAAATCACAAATCTCATGCAAATGGTCAGCTGTCTGGAAGGAGTATAAATCATTCCATTCCACACCTCCAGTCAGAGCTGAAGAAGCTTCTTCGATGAGAAGTGAAACGTCTTCGCTTCGATGAGAAGTGAAGCAAAACGTTTCACTTTGATCAGAAGTGAAAAAACAGAAAATCCAGTTGCCTCTTGAAAAAGCACCTTTTTTTTTTTTTAATTGATTTATATGCCGCCCTTCTCCGGAGACTCAGGGCAGCTTACAACGCATTAAGCAATAGCCTTCATACTTTTGTATATACATGCTTAGTAGGGCTTTTGGGCCCCCCTAAGCGGTGTTCTTTTTTATACAAAGTCAGCTTATTGCCCCCACAATCTGGGTCCTCATTTTACCTACCTCGGAGGATGGAAGGCTGAGTCAACCTTGAGCCTGGTGAGATTTGTATGGGAGCAGCTCTGTAGTGGACAAAAAAGCTCTAGAGAGAATCATTAAAACTGCCCAGAATATCATTGGACTCCAGCTACCAGCCTTGGATGACATCTTCGAATCTTGCTGTTTGAGAAAGTTGCATAACATTCTCAGAGACTCTTCCCATCCTGCTTACAATCTTTTTGGACTCTTGCCTTCTGGCAGAAAATACAGAACAATTAAAACTCAGACCACACATTTCTGAATAGTTTTTTAATCCCAGAGCTATAATTGCACTCAACAATGAACTAAAGGGCCACCATCAGTGAGCTGTTGGACAGCATTACTTGGTCTGTTGTGTGGATGTTTGGGTGGTTTAGGGTGGGGAATTGTGGTGGGTGGGAGTGTGTTTGGGGATTGTTATGTGTGTTGGACCTGGTCTTTGGGTGTTAAGTGAATTCCGTTGTATGGATATACTGTGTATACATGACAATGACAAAAATGTTATTATTATTATCATGAAGAGGAAACATCGGGCCAATACGGCTTTGGCCAGTCTACCCAGTACTAAGAGGAAACATGCCAACAGTTTGGGGAGTGGCATCAAGCTGACCACGCCCACCCAGTTGGCCATGCCCATCAATCGATCATGCCCAGGGAGTGGCATCAAGCTGGCCACACCCACCCAGTTGGCCACACCCACCCAGTTGGCCACACCACAACCCACAAAGTTAACTATGACCCCTACAACAACCATTACATAGAATACATATTCTTGCACAGAACAGGAAGTTCAAGTGCAAGGCCCAAGAGAGGGTATAAATTATTTTATTTATTTTATTTTATTCAATTTGTATACCGCCCTCTCTCCTGCTGGAGTCAGGGCAATGAACAGCAAGAATAAAAACATACCAATACAAAATCTAAAAAGAATTACACAACTTTGGCCCAAAAAATTAAAACATCCCACCTAAAACCCATTGACACTTTAAAAGCTAAAAAAGGTTAAAAAAGTTAAAAAGGGGGGGGTTTTCACGCCAGCCCTGCTTGATGGAAAAGAAAAGTTTTTAGGGCATCGCGAAAGGCCCGGAGATCTGATATCCTTCGTATCTCCGGGGCAGATCGTTCCAGAGGGTGGGAGCTGCCACAGAGAAGGCCCTCTCCCTGGGGGTCACCAGCCAACATTGCCTGGCTGATGGCACCTGAGGAGTCCCTCTCTGTGGGAGCATACTGGCCGGTGGAGGCTATCGGTGGCAGAAGGCGGTCCCACAAATACCCATGGAGCGCTTTAAAAGGTGGTAACCAACACCTTGAAGTGCACACGGAAGACCACAGGAAGCCAATGCAGCTCACACAGGAGAGGCATCACATGGGAGCGCCCCCTCACTCCCATAATCCCCTGCGTGGCCGCATTCTGCACCAGTTGGAGCCTCCAGGTGCTCCTCAAGGGAGCCCCATGTAGAGAGCATTGCAGTAGTCCAGGCGGAAGTGACGAGTGCCTGAGTGACTGTGTGTAAGGAGTCCCGATCTAGAAAGGGACGCAACTGGCAAATCAGGCGGATCTGATGAAAAGCCCCCTGGCCACGCCGTCATATGCTCTTCTAAAGACAGCCGTGCATCCAGGAGGACGCCCAAGTTACACGCCCTCTCCGTGGGGCCAATAACTCACCCCCAATAGCCAGCAAAGGCACCAGCTGGCTATATTGGATGCCGGAAGCCACAGCCACTCGTCCCTTGGAAGGGTTGAGTTGAAGCCTGTTACTCTCCAGAGTAAGAGAGAGAAATACCTCTCTCTCTCAACTCCATGTGGTCAGCTGCACCAGGACCATGTGTTTGATGATTCTGCTTCATTAAACCATCTTTCTAATCAGTTTGATTCCAGTGTCTTTCTTCCTGCTTGAATTGAACCAGATGGATATTTCTTCCAACCCTCACTATGCAGGAAGCCTTTAGGTACTGGGAAAAAAAAATCTTAATCACATTGCTCAGTCAATAGTTGTACAAAGAAATACCATCAGCATAAAGTTGATACCGGAATTAGAACTGGGTGGGCCTCATTGAGACAACTTGAATATCAGGGGTTGGGGCTCAAGCTCTCCCTTCCATCCAACACTGACTGGAACCATCTCCAGAGAAAGGGAAGAACCACATAACACCCTGTACGCATTCATATTACCCCAGCCAATCCAGAGGTTAACATGGGCAATGGGCCCCTTCCTTTGCCAGCTGACATTTCTAAAGATGTACTTCACAAGACAAACATCAAAGAAACATTTCTGCTCCAACTAGTTGCTAGTTGTCCCAAAGGTGCTTTTTCAAGAGGCAACTGGACTTTCTAGGGTTTTTTTTTTTGAAGACATTTCGCTTCTCATTCAAGAAGGTTCCTCAGCTCTGACTGGATGGTGAGGAACGGAAGGATTTATGCTCCCTTGTAGACAGCTCATCTTTTGCATTATTTTAGAGAGTCATTGAGGCCACTTCAGTGGTGGGTTTGCTACCCTCGGTTCACCCCAGTTCAGGTGAACCGGTAGAGGCAGAAGCGGAGGCTCTGCCCACTCACCCGGACATCATCAAAAACACTCTGTGCCTGCGAAGCGATCATGAGCGCCTGTGCACTCCCGGACTGTGATTATACAAAATATGTAGGTCAATATATATTTCTCCCCTTACAGAGAGATTGCCAGGGAGGACAGATACTTTTAGGTAGACTTTCTCCTCCAAGACTCAAACCCAGCTATCACGCGTGCGGTGGCAAAATTCTGTGTTGCTGCAATGTCCACAAGAAAAAGAAATTGGTGACAGAATTAAAGATGTCAATTGGTACCAATTTTTTTGGAGATATCTATAACAATTATTGGAAAAATACATTTACTCACATACTTATCAGCTCCCCACTCGTGTAAATTAGGGAGTGACCCTAACGTTTTGAGATCGTGTATTTTCATAACAGGTTGCTATTATTTACCATTAATGTCAGTATTATATTTAATTTTATTAATTGTAATTAATTGTATTAATTTAATTTATTGTATGTCTATTGCTGGTCGATGACCATAATAAAGTATTTATTCTATTCCTGTGTGCTCCCTAAGCAATCACACACGTGCCTGTGTTCTCCCGATAGTGAACCAGTAGCACTGGGATTTATTTATTTTTTTAATTTGATTTATATGCCGCCAAACATCTCCGGAGACTCAGGGCGGCTTACAGTGCGTTAAGCAATAGCCTTCATACTTTTGTATATTTTATACAAAGTCAGCTCATTGCCCCCACAAACTGGGTCCTCAAGTGGGATTCAATTTGAATCCCACTAGTGGGATTCAAATTGAATCCACTTGAGGACCCAGTTTGTGGGGGCAATGAGCTGACTTTGTATAAAATATACAAAAGTATGAAGGCTATTGCTTAACGCACTGTAAGCCGCCCTGAGTCTCCGGAGAAGGGCGGCAAATAATCAAATTAAAAAATAAATAAATCCCAGTGCTACTGGTTCACTATCGGGAGAACACAGGCACGTGTGATTGCTTAGGGAGCACACAGGAATAGAATAAATACTTTATTATGGTCATCGACCAGCAATAGACATACAATAAATTAAATTAATACAATTAATTACAATAAATAAATTAAAAATAATACTGACATTAATGTAAATAATAGCATCCCTGTTATGAAAATACACGATCTCAAAACGTTAGGGTCACTCCCTAATTTACACGAGTGGGGAGCTGATAAGTATGTGAGTAAATGTATTTTCCAATAATTGTTATAGATATCTCCAAAAAAATTGGTACCAATTGACATCTATAATTCTGTCACCAATTTCTTTTCTTGTGGACATTGCAGCAACACAGAATTTTGCCACCGCACGCGTGATAGCTGGGTTGAGTCTTGAGGAGAAAGTCTACCTAAAAGTCATCTGTCCTCCCTGGCAATCTCTCTGTAAGGGGAGAATATATATTGACCTACATATTTTGTATAACTCACAGTCCGGGAGTGCACAGGCGCTCATGATCGCTTCGCAGGCACAGAGTGTTTTTGATGATGTCCGGGTGAGTGGGCAGAGCCTCCGCTTCTGCCTCTACCGGTTCACCTGAACTGGGTGAACCGTAGCAACCCACCACTGAAGTGGCCTCAATGACTCTCTAAAATAATGCAAAAGATGAGCTGTCTACAAGGACATAAATCCTTCCGTTCCTCACCATCCAGTCAGAGCTGAGGAACCTTCTTGAATGAGAAGCGAAATGTCTCAAAAAAAAAAACCCTAGAAAGTCCAGTTGCCTCTTGAAAAAGCACCTTTGGGACAACTAGCAACTAGTTGGAGCAGAAATGTTTCTTTGATGTTTGTCTTGTGAAGTACATCTTTAGAAATGTCAGCTGGCAAGGAAAGGGCACCATTGCCCATGTTAAACCTCTGGATTGGCTGGGGTAATATGAAGCGTACAGGGTGTTATGTGTTCTTCCCTTTCTCTGGAATGGTTCCAGTCAGTGTTGGATGGAAGGGAGAGCTTGAGCCCCAAACCCTGATATTCAAGTTGTCTCAATGAGGCCCACCCAGTTCTAATTCCGGTATCAACTTTATGCTGATGGTATTTCTTTGTACAACTATTGACTGAGCAATGTGATTAAGATTTTTTTTTCCCAGTACCTAAAGGCTTCCTGCATAGTGAGGGTTGGAAGAAATATCCATCTGGTTCAATTCCAAGCAGGAAGAAAGACACTGGAATCAAACTGATTAGAAAGATGGTTTAATGAAGCAGAATCATCAAACACATGGTCCTGGTGCAGCTGACCTCCTTGGGTCAAAGCTGGTGGGGGCCTCTGTGCTCCAGGAGGGCTGCCTGACAACGCTCAGCCAGCCAGGGCGGCCTGCACAAGCCAGGATGGAGCTAGGATTGGCCAGATGCCAACAAGCAGATGGGAAAAGCTGGTTTAGGCAAAGCTTCCTCCTTCCTCTCTTCTTCCTCCTACCTGGCCTGCCGCAGCAAGCTTTCCGTCCCCGCCGAGGACATCCCGCCCTTCTCTCCCGCCCCACAGCCGGGCTTACTCGGGAGGAGGAAAGAAAAAAGACCCGACCCCCCAAAAAACCCCCCCAAAAATCCCTATATGATTTTCAAAAGCCCGGGCAAAGACGGCTCTGCGCATGCGCGCGGGTCCTGCCCTAAAACCCGCCCGGGTTGAGCGCGAGGTTCCCGCTCGCAACGTTCCGGGTGTTTTAGTTTTTGGGCGCCGCTTTGCCCAAGAAATAGGGGAGAAATGGAAGAAGAGAAAGAGGGGGGGGGGGAGAGAGAGAGAGAGAAAGGGCGGGGAGGAGGAGGTAGATGGGAGCCTGGAATAAGATGATCAAGATGCATAGGAAGGGGAAGAAAAGGAGGGATTGAAAGTGGCTGGAGCAGGCAAGGAAGAAGAGGAGGCAGAGTTA
Source organism: Pantherophis guttatus (assembly GCF_029531705.1). Next base: position 1,071,788 of record NW_026844103.1, read on the forward strand.
AATGCAGCAGGGGATAGAATAGAATAGAATAGAATAGAATAGAATAGAATAGAATAGAATAAGGAATGAATAGAATAGAATATTCTATTCATAAAGAATTAATAGAATAAGAGTTTAGAATAGAATAAAGAATGAATAGAATAAGATTTAGGATAGGATAGGACAGGACAGGACAGGACAGGACAGGACAGGACAGGATAGGATAGAATAAGAGTTTAGAATAGAATAAAGAATGAATAGAATAAGAGTTTAGGACAGGACAGAACAGAACAAAACAACAAGAGTTGGAAGGGACCTTGGAGATCTTCTGTTCTTGCAATGAATGCTTTCCCAGACTGGCAGCCTTTGAGAAGTGGACCAGCAATCTGGGTGTTTTGGGAATTCTAGTCCTGATGCGTTTAAAGACCGCCAGATGGAGAGAGGCTGAGACATCTTTTGTCTGTTGCCAGGGTTTCTCAACCTTAGCCGTTTTAAGATGGGCGTGATCAATTATAATGTGATCAATCACATGTCTAATACAGTCAGACCACCAGGAGGAGAGAGGGTACGGTTAATAAAAAAAAACATAGAAAATACAAATAAAAACACCTTATGATTATAAACACCATTGTGGTTTCACTTAGTGGCAGTTTCACTTAAAAACCAACTTGCCCATCTCAATTTAATAACAACTTTATTGTCATTGTATGTGTATACACAGTATACCCATACAGCGAAATTCACTTAACACTCAAAAGACCAGGTCCAACATATGTAACAATCCCCAAACACACCCTCACCCACCACAATTCCCCACCCCTAAACCACCCAAACATCCACACAACAGACCAAGGAATGCTGTCCAACAGCTCACGGATGGTGGCCCTTTAGTTCATTGTTGAATGCAATTATAGCTCTGGGATAAAAACTATTCAGAAAATGTGTGGTCCGAGTTTTAATTGTTCTGTATCTTCTGCCAGAAGGCAACAGTCCAAAAAGATTGTAAGCAGGATGGGAAGAGTCTTTGAGAATGTTATGCAACTTTCTCAAAAAAGAGAGATTTGAAGATGTCATCCAGGGCTGGTAGCTGGAGTCCGATGATATGCTGGGCAGTTTTAATGATTCTCTGTAGAGCTTTTTTGTCCCCTGCAGAGCTGCTCCTATACCATGCAAGAATACCGTATGTCAGGACACTCTCAATGGTGCTGCGATAGTAGGACAGGAGGAGATGCTGAGATAGATTATTTTTGTTACTGGATGAGGATCAAATGGGAAGGAACAAAGCTTTCCTCCACCGAATGGGTAAATAGCTCCTTGCAACTTTCAGATCAAAATTAATCACTGTATGAAAGAGAACACACTCTGTATTTACAGAATTCACTCACTGCTAGACGACCTACCATTATTTTATCCTACTGCATTGAATGAGCCCAGCTACGTGTTTGAAATCTGAAATTTAACAATAATGCACAATAATTAACTGGTATATTTCCTGCCTGAGCAGGGGATTGGACTAGAAGACCTCCAAGGCCCTTTCCAACTCTGTTATTCTGTTATTCTATTCTGCACCTAGCTAAAATAATGAGTATTAAAGTTTAACTTCTAACTATTTTGCTTTCTGTAGATGATGCTCATTGCCTCTTCTACAGGTGCTGCTTACAGTAAATTGCTTTTTTAAAGCTTGTCAATGGTTTTAGCCTAGCCCCGTTCAGCTAATGTGATTTTTCTTTCTCATCCAGCCAGGGGTTTTAATTAACCTTCTGAACGCAGCAAGCCTCAAAACAGGACCGCTTCTTGTGGGGCTACGCACAGTTCATTCGGCTGATGGGTGGCTCGTAATTCAAATGACATCCCAGCTCAAAACATTTTATTGCCTCTTCTACGCTACATTTAAAATTAGTGTAACCCGTGTTCCTGAAAACAGTAGAAAAGCTCATTGCTTTTGGATATGAACTGACTCTTTAGTTTTTCACTGATTTGGTTTTAATCTTTTGTATTTTTTCCTTTTATTCATTTATTTTTAAAACAATTGTGCTCTCAGTTTGAACATCAAATAGAAAAGTTATCCAAGACACCACCTTAGTTCCTGAGCTATCTTGAGGTGGGGTTAGTGTTACGGTAGTCATATTGCGTCTAACATTTAGAATAACTGAGTTGGAAGGGACCTTGGAGGTCTTCTAGTCCAACCCCCTGCTCAGGCAGGAAACCCTAGACTATAACATCTAACATCAGATATAAATAATGCTAGTATTAAATATAATATTCAGAAAAACACACTCAGTAGTGTTACTCTCTGGTAAAAGTGTACCCAGGATAACAGTCTTAAAAAAATGTATTTGCCCATTTGCTCAATTTCCTCTCTGGCATCCAGAGGTGGGTTTCAGCAGGTTCTGACCAATTCTGGAGAACCGGTAGCGGAAATTTTGAGTAGTTTGGAGAACCAGTAAATACCACCTCTGACTGGCCCCGCCCCCATCTATTCTCTGCCTCCCGAATCCCAGCTGATCGGGAGGGAATGGAGATTTTACAGTATCCTTCCCCTGGATTGGGGAGGGAATGGAGATTTTGCAGTATCCTTCCCCTGGAGTGGGGAGGGAATGAGGATTTTACAGTACCCTTCTGCTGGCAGATAACCATTAAACCTCCTCTCCTTCACTTTCACCATTATCAGAATGGTGAAATTCTTCTAGAAAGAAGGAAATCCTGCTTTCTAGCAAAGCTAAATCACGCGGCACAGCTGATCCCCCCCTTCACTGTTCTATTTACTTTCCCAAGCCTCCTTTACGTATGTATTGTGCACACATGCGTGCGGCCAGCAAACTGGTAGCAAACCAGTTCAGATTTCACCACTGGGCTAAAGTCACTTAGCAACAGAAATTTTGGGCTCCATTGTGGTCGTAAATCGAGGACTAACTGTAAATGAACTGCTGAATTCAGTTCAAGGAGAGGCTCTCTCCAAGCCAGATGGATTCTATCAGCTCTGCCTTCTCCCTTCTCTTCCCGGATGTTGAAATCATGGCAGCCTTGACACCCGTTTAACTTTTGTGAATGCTGACCAAGCATGCAAGATCACCAGAAGTATTTTTGCATTGTATATCTGGAATTAAAAAAAAAAAATGTTGGGAAAATTGATCCTTTTTTTTTTTTTTTTTAAATGCGAATACTTCTTACCAAGAGATATATTGGGCTGTTTTTCCCCCCCCCATGAATATTTTGGTCGTGTCCAGCCCTTCTTCCAGGAATTTATATGGCAGTATAAATGCAAAGCATGCTTTCTAGAGATGGGGCTGTTTTGGAAGTGACTTGACACCGAGAACAATTTACTACTGGGTTTTTCTCCGCACGACTCAGAAATTCCTCCCAGTACAGTACATCAAGAGCCTAGGAAGAGAGATGTCTAAAAATCTGGTCTGCTTTTTTTCTTTTTTCCAAAAAACCTATTTCAAAATGATTTGAGACCTTTCTATTTATTCAAAAGAATCCTGTTCCGACAATATAGTAAATGGAATTGCATAAATATTGTCTCTCTCTGAGATGGCTGCTGCAAATTGACTTGGCGAAGATCAACTTAGCTGTTAGTGGAAGTCGGGTGGCATATAAATTTAATTATTATTCACCAATTTTGCTGAAAATGGGCAGGTTGAAGGATCTGACACTACCCTAAAGAGTTCTCCTTTCCACTAACTGCATCCACCTTTAAATAATTATTTCTTATCCGTTTCCCAAGTTGGCAATTCTGTTCTTGTTATGTTTTTTAAATTGCTTTTTCCCCTATCAAGCTGATAGCCATGGCTCTCTTCCTTGAATTTTATCACAACCACCGTGATACCGAGATCAGGATCTGCTTTATACACCCTCCTGTAATTAATTATAACCAGTGGTGAAATTCAGATTTATTTACTACCGGTTCTGTGGGCGTGGCTTAGTGAGTGTGGTGTGGCTTGGTGGGCGTAGCTTGGTGGGCGTCGCAGGGGAAGAATACTGCAAAATCCCCATTCCCTCCCCACTCCTGGGGGAAGGATATTGCAAAATCTCCTTTCCCACCCCCCTCTGAGGCCAGCCAGAGGTGGTATTTGCCAGTTCTCCGAAGTACTCAAAATTTCCGCTACCGGTTCTCTGAACTACTCAAAATTTCCGCTACTGGTTCTCCGAACTACTCAAAATTTCCGCTACTGGTTCTCCGAATTATTCAAAATTTCTGCTACCGATTCTCCAAAACTTGTCAGAACCTGCTGGATTTCACCTGATTCACACAATGTAGTTAGTACAAACCAGACATGAAGAAATTGGCCTCCTAAAACTGCCTTTGCCCTCCCCCCCACAAGTCTTGGGGACACCACTGCTTTTTCCCGGTTTATCCCTCTTGGCATGAAAGAAGGAAATTCTTAACACAGCGGGTGGCAATGACATTAACTGTATTTAATTGAAATTAATTTTAGTTACATTTCAAGGTCAGTTAAATCAAATTTGGCTTTTGTCTGGATGCCCACCTACGTCTTGGAACGCAGATACGCCATCAGAACATTTTTTAAAAGGACAAATACGATGTGCCATACAAAAATAAGAGCACACTGGTTTTGTAAACTATGACGACGTTCGCATGCTTGGTTAAAGTCAAGCAAATTATCCAAACACTTTGTGCAAATATCCCAATTCAGTCAATAATTTAACCACCCAGCCAGTGGAACAATTAAGAACTCATATAATGGAACTAGCTAACACCCATCAAATCCCGCCCGTTTTTCCATGCCCACTAATTCATTTTTACCTGTGAGTAAATCTTTTGTAATTAATGTTATAGGTAGTCCTCGGCGTACAACAGTTCATTTTAGTGACCATTCAAAGTTACGACGGCACTGAAAAAACGTGACTTTTGACCATTTTTCACACTTATGATCATTGCATAAGTGCTCAGGTGATCAAAATTCAGACGCTGGGCAAGTGACTCACATTTATGACAGTTGAAGTGTCCCGGGATCACATGATCCCCTTTTTGTGACAAGCCAGGGAAGCCAGATTCACTTAACAATTGTATGACTAAACAACTGCATTGGCTCACTTAACGGTGGTAAAGGTCGGTCATAAAATGGGGCAAAGCTCACTTTAGCAACGGTCTCACTTAACAAGAAATTTGGGGCTCCATTGTGGTCGTAAGAAGGACTATCTGTACTCCGCTACAACGTCTACCATAGAGATCGCAGCAATGCTTAGTTTTTCAGCTCAAGACGCCAGAAAGGCGAATTAAATTCAACACAACTTGGCTCTCACTTGCGATAAACTCAAAAGTTTATTTTGCCAACTCGATGCAAATTCAGGTCAGCAAGTCGTTACCTGTCAGTTTTCTGCCCCGACGTTATTAAAACATCATGTTTTTGATATGGAAATCAAGAGGGAGAGAAAAATGCTTGTACAAGCAGGTTGGGAAGCGCCAGTTGTGTTTCTGGGTCAATCCTTTTGCTATACTTTTTAAGATGACAGAAATTCAGCCTGGGTAAATATTCCGTTACACAAACACATTATTCTTTTGAGCATCAGAGCAAGAGACAATTTACATTCTGGTTGAAATTGACTGTGTCATTAATTCAAGAACTCCGGCCCAGGGCATTTGGCAATTAAAAATGAAAACTGGGTTATCACCTCCACGGCAGGAGTCTGCAAACATATTAAACAGTGATAAATGACCTGTAAATTAAAATGTTAAAATGCAGGCAGGAGAAAGGGCCAGAAAATTACCCTTTCTTTGATTTATGTGAAGGTGGAACAGCGAACAAAATATATACTAAGGTACAAAAGAACCTTGCCGTCGATATTTGGAGAAAAATATTCACTCTCAGAAAACAGCTCCCTTCTATGCAGAGATTCCATTTCCGAACATCTGCATTTGTTTCCAACAACTTCCAAATGTTGTCAGGTCTGGAGTTGATCCTGAAGATTCGACTGTTTGAAAAAAAAGCCAAAATGGCACCAGCACATACACACACATGCCTCTTACCCGGCTTCAAAAGCCAAAGTAAGTAAACAAATATTATCGAAATAAGATCTTGTAGTGACAATGAAATCAGTTCACGAGGACTTTTGAAAACAAAAGAACTTGACCCTGCCAGAAGCATCTCCAACCCAGCTGGATCTGCCTATTCAACAAACCCTGGTTTAAAGGAAACCAGGTCTGTATCTATTGACTAATTACACAGGATCTTTCAAGATCAGGGAAGAAAGACAATACGATCTTGAGCACAAAAATCTGTGCAAAACATCTCTCTAGATTTATCCATCATTGGTGTTAAGGCGAAGCATCAATCTTCTCAACTTTGTGATGGCTGGGGTCTGTCCTTAGTACTTTGTGGGTGACATGTGCAGAGATGTGGGGTTTTTTTTTTTTGTGTGTGTGGGTGTTGGAAGGAATTGGGTTTTTCAATAGACAAACACACACACACTTCACACAACCATTAGTAATTTCCCAGTTCTGTGTAGCAGGGAAACACGTCCCCAGTTTGTGGGAAATTCAATCAGAGATGGAGCTTTGGGAGCATGGATGGAGGATCCAAGTGCCCTCTCCCCATCTTATGGCTTGTACTATAAACTGTGGGTGCACCTCTGCTTTTTCTCACAGCTTCCTGTCACAGCTGGACTCAAATTGTTTTGGATTTCCTTTCCCATTGGTGCTTTTTCCAAAAGGCAACTGGTTTTTCTAGGTTTCTCTTTTCTTTGAAAATGTTTCACTTCTCATCCAAGAAGCTTCTTCGGTTCTTCTTTTTCTGGACTGAAGAAGCTTCTTGCATGAGAAGCGAAACTTTTTCATAGAAAAAAACAAACCAAGGAAGTCCAGTGGGGTTGCCACAAAGAAGAGGGAGTCAAGCTATCCTCCAAAGCACCTGAGGGTAGGACAAGCAATGGGAGGAAACTAATAAAGGAGAGAAGCAACTTAGAACTGAGGAGAATTTGTCTGAAATGGTATAGGGCAGTGATGGCTAACCTTTTTGCCATCGTGTGCCAAAAGCGGGGGGAGTGCAGGGGGGGGGGTCGCACCGTGTGCCCACACCCATAATTCAGTGCACCCCGCTCCCCCCGTGCAGGCACATGTGACACCCCTGCGCCCCCCGCTTTTGGCACGCGATGGCACGCTGGGCCCAGTAGGCCCGTTTTTCACCCTCTCCAGGCTCCAGAGGCTTATTTGGAGCCTGGGGAGGGCGAAAACAGCCTTCCCTGGCCCTTCGGAGGCCAGAAATGGCCCGTTTGCCGACTCTGGTGGGACTGGAAGGCACATTCTTTGCTCTCCCCAGCATCCAGAGCCTTTCTAGGAGCCTGGGGAGGGCAAAAATGCCACCCCCCTGGAGGCCCTCCAGAGGCCGGAAATAGCCTTCCAGTGGCACCGGAAGGCCCGAAAATCAGCTGAGCTAGGGCAACACTCGTGTGCCCACCGATATGGCTCTGCGTGCCACCTATGGCACGCATGCCACAGGTTCGCCACCACGGGTATAGGGTCTCCTGCCTGAGCAGGGGATTGGACTAGAAGACCCCCAAGGTCCCTTCCAACTCTGTTATTCTATTCTATTTCTTTCGGAAAAAGCACCTTTGGGACAACCATGACATGGATGATGGAGAATCTCCATAGATGTTTCTCATCATCTCTTCACCAGCAGGAATTGTTTGCAGGGAAGATGATCAACATAAGTCAAGTTACGGGACACTACCCTGAGACTGAGGCCTTGCCCCCATTTTAACAGGCATTTGGGCCTCTGCAAATTCCCATTGCCAGCTGGAAAGAAACGAAAGGATCAGAGAGAAATGGCTCATGGTCCACTTGTAAATTAAACCCCATCACACTCTTAACTGGTGACATGACTTGTTCCTGCATCTTTGCTTGGCGTGATTTATAGCCTGAAATAAGGAAAAAAAATAATCAAGAGAAGTTGCTTGCTTGGAAGAGCTTCTGATTTACCAAAACTGAACCTGGGTATGGTCTTCCATGGCCAGACACGGACCTCTTACCCATTAAGGAGAAATTTCTTGACAGTGAGAACTATCAACTGATGAAACAGAAGTTGCCTTTGGAATTTGTGGGAGCTTCATCACTGGAAGCTTTCAAGAAAAGACTGGACTGCCATCGGTCAGATATGGTGTAGGGTCTCCTGCTTGTGGGGGTGGGGTTGGACTAGATGACCTACAAGGTCCCTTCCAACTCTGTTAATTAACCCTTGAAAAAAAAATCACACAGGAGATGCAGAAGCCGTCGATCTTCTGGAGAAAAGGAATTTGGGGGGCAAACAGCTTCAGGGTTATGATTATTTGCAAAGGGAAAAGGCAAACCAACTTACAGGCGAGTTTTAAGTGCTTCAAGAAAATGGCAAAGAGAAGAGAAGCAACCCACAGTAATTCAAACCCTTTTCCGTTATTTCTTTTCTTCCATGACGTTCATCGGAGGTGCATTTTTTTTTTTAAGTCTCAAAGGGCTGCTGAAGTCAGATGAAAGAAGGAAGCCTGCAATTCTTTATAAATATTAACAACTCTTTTGATTTAATTTTGTCTTACTGGAGCCCTCTGAACTCGTGTTCCGTTTCACCTGTGAAAGTGGATTCTGTTCCATTCCACCTTTAATTTTGCATCCGTCCTTATCTGGGGCGGTCCCAAACCTGCCGTTAAAAGAGATCTCCGCTAGATCTTACCAGCTTGCAAAACTTACCAGAGGAAAACGGTAATCTTTCTATCTTGTTCATCGCACACACAAAAAAATCCTACGCTTTGAAGTGAGACGAAGGGATTGGGTGACCTGACACGTTGATGGTTACTGATTTATTACGGTTCTTTTTTTTTTTTTTTTATTCTGCCTTTCCTCCAAGCTCAAGGTGGCATACATAGCTCTCCTCACCCCTCCCCTTTGTCCTCACAACAACCCTGTGAGGTAGGTTTAGGCTGAAACAAAACAACGGCTGGTCCAAGGTTTTACCCAGGGAAGTTTCATGCTTTTTAAACCTGGTGTCTCTCTAGACGAAAGTCCAACGCTCGGACCGTAACATAACAAGAGTGCTCCGGGAAACTGTCCTTAAAGGTTAAAAATGTTAAAAAAATTCTATTCCTTCTCTGTCAAAAATCAACAGGAATGAAATTAAGGAACCCACGTGGTTCTTTTACAAGCCTGCAGGTGTGACAATTCTTAAAAAGATCCACAAATTTCGGACCTTTTTTTTTTATCACAATTGGCTCTTTTCATTCAACAGACAATGATTGAAATAAACTTTTATCTCTTTCTCCAAAAGGCACCTGTGGAGCCAAGTGCTGTCTAGGTCAGCCATCCCAATGAGGTAGGCTGGGACTGCAATTCCCAGAATCCCGCCATCTGTCCAATAGGCTGAGAATTCTGGGAAGTTTAGGCTTCAAATTCATTAGGAAGCCATCTAAGTGGGATAAACTAATTTTACTGTGCTCTGGGATCAAGATTTTGGGTAGGGGCGTGACTCCCCATTGTCAGAAGGTGAACTGGGCTGCAGGTAGGTAATACAAAGGAAATATAAACACATATCTGCCGTTTTAGGTGGCAGTTACCGAAGTATGATATTGCTTTGCAAGTAATTTTTCTTTCTTTCTTTTTTTTCTTTTTTTTTTGCAAATAATTTTTCATAAATTGGAGTTCTGAGATACAAAATGGATGCACTTCTCTTCCTCGGAGAGTGGGGGAAAAAAATAATAATAAACCTGTTTTTGAGGTCAGACGTTCCCACCTGAAGTTCGTGCCTCCGTCCTGCCATTTAAGTACGCTCGCACATAAACTACCATGCGTAAAAGGAAAAACAAGGAAGGGATGAAAATTAAGGAAGGCGAGGAGCGAGAGAGAAAAATATCCCAAACAATCAAAACGGTCTGTGTCTCTTTTTTTTTTTAAATCTCGAAAGAAAGAAAAAAAGAAAGAAAAGAGGACATCTCTGAAGTGAAAAACAGGAGCAAATTCATTCCTTGGGTCCAGAAAGATTGAAATTTTTTTTGCCCAATTCATTTGGCACCTCGACAATCTTGACAAACGCTGGCCCGTCCTTCCAAATGTTCAAAAGTTGATTAAAAAAAAAAAAAAAAAAAAAAGGGGAAAAAAAAAACAACCACTGAAATGATCCAGGTGTTAATAGCTGCAGAAAAGAAAAGATTTCTGCTGGGGTGGGGAAGGGGAGAGAAAAAAAAAAGGGATTTTTCTCCCACGGCGCCTCGGGTGCCTTTCTTAACTTCCCGCGGCCTCATTCTCCGGCGGATTGTCCCGAAGGGGCTGTGGAGGTGATGACACCAGTTTGCAAGGCCGCGACCGCTCTAGGGTCTTCGATTCGGGGTCGTTTGATATCGGGTTCTCTCAAATGCTCATCAGAATCTTTCACCCCGGCTTCTCTTGACTGGCTGATGACCACGGGGGTGGAGGAACTAGCTTGAGCTGCAAGTACTTGCAAGGGGTTGGAGAGGGCTGGAGTCGGGGGGGAAAAAACGAGAGAGAGAGAGAAAGGATTTTAGAAAAACTCACAGCGTCTGTTTGGATGAAAGGTAAAGATTTCCCGTTCAGTCATCTCCGACTGAGGGTGGTTTTATCTAGGCTTCCCCAGCAGCACAAAGCCGAGTCCTAGTCCCGATAAACCCCTTTTATTTAATTTACAGGGAATTCCTCTCCAGCAAAGTCTTTCGTCTCCCACCGTCTTTCAAGATCGCTCACAATTACCGACCTTTATCAGGCTTGGAGAGTGGCCAGGCTGATATCTTTCAGACGCCCGCAATACTTGGCAAGAATGCAGGAATGAACTAATTGTCTCCTGCAAACTCCACTCCCTTTTTGCTTCCCTGTTATTCCTTCTGGGAGGGGCCCTTCATCGTCCACCTGTGGCCTTACTCCCTAGTCGACCCTTGTTCTTTAGCTGTTCCCTTCGTCTGGCAACTCTGTGCATGCACACACTGGGAACAGGCCCCAGCTGTTCATCTGCCTCACTGATGTCTGACTCTGAAGGCAGTTGATAACTGGCAGACGGCCCTGACCCCATCTCTGCCTCTGACGCAGAGCCCTCATCAGAGCCATCCCGAGACTCCAGGACTGGTCCATTTTCCTCCCCAACCTCCTCATTGTCCGAATCTGTTGCCAGCTCTGGCGGGCCACAACAGAGACGGTTACTCCATCTCTGCGATCATGTGACTGCATTTCGGGCAACCTGCATTTATATCCACTTGTGATGTCCCGCGATTATGTGATCGCGGTGACCCCGCCACCCTCAAAATTCATTTTATTTTATTTTACGAGGCAGAGTAAGCTCGCTTTTGGAGAAAGATTCTAAAAGCACGCAAACCCTGAGAGAACAAAGGAGAAATGTTATGTATACCGTAAGTCCCACCGCTTAAGCTGTTTGTGGGAATGGCATGCTTTCCGTTTTGGGTCACCGTGCGGACAGGTAACTGGTGCTGTCCGAGGGCCATGGGAGTGGCCGGCTGCAGGATGGTGACCGTCTGTCCGGGGATGCCCTGACCCATTTGGCTGGCCACCGTCTGGATGACACGACTGGCGGTCGGTATGGCAGCAAAGGCGATGGTGGGCTTCTCGTCCAACCCTACAGGGAGAGAAGAGAGATTCTATTGATTGATTGATTTGTATCCTGCCTTTATTATTTTGACAATTTAACTCAAGGCAGCAAACATATCCAACATACCTTCTTCCTTCTCCTATTTTCCCTACAACAACCACCTTGTGAGGTCGGTTGGGTTGAGAGAGGGGGACTGGCCCAAAGTCATCTAACTGGTTTTCATGACTAAGGCAGGACTAGAAATCACTGCCGCCTGGTGATTGGCCCAAAGTCACCCAGCTGGCTTTCATGACTAAGGTGGGACTAGAACTCACCGTCGCCTGGTGATTGGCCCAAAAGTCACTCAGCTGGCTTTTATGACTAAGGTGGGACTAGAACTCACTGTCGCCTGGTGAGTGTCCCAAAGTCACCCAGCTGGCTTTCATGACTAAGGTGGGACTAGAACTCACTGCCGCCTGTCGATTGGCCCAAGGTCACCAAGTTGGCTTTCATGACTAAGGTCAGACTAGAACTCACCGTCGCCTGGTGAGCGGCCCAAAGTGATCCAGCTGACTTTCATGGCTAAGGCAAGACTAGATCTTTGCCATTCTGGGGACATTCTGGGGGAGAAGATACTCCCCCGAGGCTTACCAGCCAAGTCCAGGACGGCCCCTGCCGCGTCGTGGGTGCTCCCAGCTGGCCCCTGGTTGGTCAGGATGTAGCCATTTGCTGAGCTTGCCGAAGTCGTCACCACTCGGACCATTGTAACAGTGGGGGCTTGCTGAACGACGTGAACCGCGTGTCCCGAAGGCTGCTGAGAGGTCATGATGGAGGCGGGCAGGTAAGCGACTGGCTTGGCCACCAGCGCAGAAGGCCTGGGAGGAACTGCCATGATCACCGGCTGGGCACTTACGGGGGATCCTGAGAGAGAGACCGAGGGAGAGGGAGGGAAGGAGGAAGAAAGGGAGAGGAAGAGGGAAAAGGAAGGAAGGGAGGAAGGAAGAAATGGAGGGGAAGAGGGAAAAGGAAGAGAGGGAGAGAGGAAGAAAGGGAGAGGAAGAGGAAGAGGGAAAAGGAAGGAAGGGAGGAAGGAAGAAACGGAGTGGAATAGGGAAAAGGAAGGAAGGGAGGGAGGGAAGGAGGGAGGAAGAAAGGAAGGGAGGGAGGAAGAAAGGGAGAGGAAGAGGGAAAAGGAAGAGAGGGAGGGAGGGAAGGAGGGAGGAAGGAAGAAAGGGAGAGGAAGAGGGAAAGGAAGGAAGGGAGGGAGGGAGGGAGGAAGAAAGGGAGAGGAAGAGGGAAAAGGAAGGGAAGGAGGGAGGGAGGAAGAAAGGGAGAGGAAGAGGGAAAAGGAAGGGAGGGAGGGAGGAGGAAGGCTCAAAGGGATGGAACAAGGAAGGAGAAGAGGAAGAGGAAGAGGGAGGGAAGAAGAAGAGACCCATCATTGGCTAGAACAGGAGATTCGAATCCAGCATTCCCGAATAAAGCTAAACAAATTTCGAGAATAACACTCCGCTAAAAACCAAGAACCAGTTTCTCCAAACTTGACAATTCTCAACGTTGTCCATGTGAAAAAGCCGGGACACTCCCTTGCTCATGATACTCTTTTGGGGTAATTTTCACGAGATATTCCTAACGTTTGTTTGCTATCTTGAGCCCACATCCAGGAGACTAACAGGGTGGCAGAAACTCTGGGTAGAGCCCACCGCTCCACCGGAGACTGCCAGCTGCCACTTTACGTTTGTTTGTGGACTTCACTACCATGCAGTGATAGTCTGCTATGAACTCTGGGGAACGTGTATGGGAGGGGAATGCTTGTGGGGAAAGCGAAAGTAACTGCTGTATCTTCCTGAGATGCTGCTTCAAGGTCAGCTGGGAGAAGAAGGCAGCTGCATACCAACCTACTGTTCTGAAAATATAATGCTTGAGCCTGATTGGTCATTTTGTGTGTGTGTGTGTGTGTGTGTGTGTGTGTGTGTGTGTGTGTGTGTGTGTGTGTGTTCTGTGATGTAAGGCAGTTAGAGGGAGGAAAAAGTTGAGTAACTGTTTCCTCCCTTAACTTTCGGCGTGTGATTCTCAGTTCTGGCTATGCATTATCGCAACACGCTTGCCTGTGAATAAAATTATACTTTTCTCAACAAATGTAGCCAAGGATCATTTCTATTTACAGCAGAGGTGGACTGCTGGGGGTTCGCGAGAACCCCTAGCTAAGATTCTGTGCTGTTCGGAGAACCCCCAAATCCCACTCCTGGCTGGCCCCTCCCCTCCCAGGAGTCCCCACACTGCATCCCCGTTTTGGATGGAGGTAAGTGAAGGGCGCGTGTGGAGGCTCAGGGAGGGCGAAAAACGGGCCTACCGGAAGTTTGGGAAGGCCGGAAACAGGGCCATTTCTGGCCTCCAGAGGGCCTCCGGAGCCTGGGGAGGTTGTTTTTGTCCTCCCAGAGGCTTGAAGAAAGCCTCCAGAGTTCAGGGAGGGTAAAAATGCCCTCCCACCGTGGTGCAGGAGGCCTAGGCCACGCCCATGCCCACCCAGCAACCCCTTGCTAAAATTTTTGAAGCCCACCCCCGGGTTTAAGTGCTGGCAGGTCTGACAGTGGCACCCTTACCAGGAGCACTTTGTGAATATCGATACTCGGGGACAGAAGCAAGCTTGGATCCAAAGTCGTGGTCATGAGGAATCGGGGAGCCTTCCCTCGACACACACTCTGGAGTCTGTAGGCCACTCGTGTGGGGAGAAAGCAGGCCGGGGTGAGTAGGGGATGGGGGTGCGCTCCTGGAAGAGAACAGAGAAAGGTCGAAATCAAACCCAGCGCTCTTTGCAAATTCAGTGTATTTCTTGTACAGGTAAGTCCTCGACTTACAACAATTCATTTAGTGATTCTGGGCTCAATTGTGGTCGTTAAGTCGAGGATTGCCTGTATTCATCCCCATCTCTTTTATTTGACTAAGCTGAGTAGCTAGTCCTCAGCAGCCCATCTTACAATTTACTGACCTTATTTTCACAACTGAGCAAAATGTAGCAAGCTCCCTTTTCCTCCAATATTGGAGAGTTTTGCCCCAAATTTGGCCTCAGACAGAAAACTGGAATTAATTATTGTTTCTATTGTTTGGTCTAAGTTTCAATTTTTAATTTTTTTTTAAACTTTAAAAATACAAAAAAAAAAAATCATCCTCTTGGCCAATTTTTCTAGAGTTAGGCAGTGGTGAGCATCATTTTTGGCTGTTACATTGAACTTACCGGGAAGAGAGAGGTCCAAACGGGGTTCGGAAGCAGGACACCCCCCTTTGCCTCCGTTTGCGGAATGCCTGCTCCACTAGCTTGCCTTCCGAGGGAGGGTCTATCCGCCAAAAAGAGCCTTTTCCCGGCTCTTCTTGAGAACGGGGGACTTTAATAAAGTATCGGTTCAAGGACAGGTTGTGCCGAATGGAATTCTGCAGGAGGAAAATGGGTAAGCCAAGATTTAGCTGTGGTGGCGCAATGGTTAGAGTGCAGTACTGCAGGCTCCTTCTGCTGACTGCCGGCTGCCTGCAATTTGGCAGTTCAAATCTCACCAGGCTCAAGGTTGACTCAGCCTTCTGTCCATCTGAGGTCGGTAAAATGAGGACCCAGAATATTGGGGGCAAGAGGCCGATTCTGTAAACCGCTTAGAGAGGGCTGTGAAGCACTGTGAATAAGTCTAAGTGCTACTGCTTTTTTCCTTCCTTTTTTTTCTTTCTCTCCCTCCCTTTTCTCCTTCCTTCCTTCCTTCCTTCCTTCCTTCCTTTAACCTTCCTTCCTTCCCTTAACCAACCTTCCTTCCTTCCTTCCTTCCTTCCTTCCTTCCTTCCTTCCTTCCTTCCTTCCTTCCTTCCTTCCTTCCTTCCTTCCTGAATATTGCAGGCTGACTCTGCCCACTGCCAGGAGTTCGATCCTAACCGGCTCAAGGTCATCTCAGCCTTCCATCCTTCCGAGGTCAGTAAAATGAGGATGCAAATTGTTGGGGGAAAATAGGATGACTCTGTAAACCGCTTAGAGAGAGCTGTAAGTCAAATGGCCAGCTCTGTCTGCAAGGAATATAAAGCTTTCCATTCCCCACTGTCCTGTCAGAGCTGAAGAAGCTTCTGGGAGGAGAAGCGAAACGTCTTCAAAAGAAAAAGAAAAACCCCAAGAAAACTTACCTGCCAACCTTTATCTGCTGTTCTGTAATACGGATAATGCTTTGTAATATGAGCATAGATGCCACTTAGTGTTAGTTGCTTGTCCTGAGCTGACGAGATAGCTTGAACAATAAGCTGGGCGTAGGAATACGGTGGCTTGGATTCATCCTGTGGATGAGAAAGACGCCAAGGGAGCTTTTTAGCAGCTTCGCAGAATATTAATAATTTAGGCCCGAGCTTGTCTAACAAGATCAGAGGCAACTAAACAGATGTTTTTCAAGGTAAAGGAAGGACTGAGGATTTAGAATTTAGAATAACAGAGTTGGAAGGGACCTTGGAGGTCTTCTAGTCCAACCCCCTGCCTAGGCAGGAAAACCTACACCACTTCAGACAAATGGTTATCCAACACCTTCTTAAAAACTTCCAGTGTTGGAGCATTCACAACTTCTGGAGGCAAATTTGTTCCACTGATTCATTGTTCTAACTGTCAGGAAATTTCTCCTTAGTTCTAGGTTGCTTCTCTCCTTGATTAGTTCCCCCCCATTGCTTCTTGTCCTGCCCTCAGGTGCTTTGGAGAATAAAATAAAATAATTTTAATTGGGTTATTTTAAATTGTGGCCGATGTTATTTAATATCTTTTAAACTGTTTTAATTTTTGTATGTTGTGTTTTTACTTTGGCTGTCCACCGCCCTGAGTCCTGCTGGAGAAGGGCGGTATAAAAATCAAATCAAATAAATAAATAAAATAAATAATAAAATAAAATAAAACAGATCACCCATTTTTCTGGGAAAAGCGTCCGCTTTTTCGATCTGCAAACCCACTCGAAATTCTTAGCCTCAAAACGCGCGTCCCAATAGCCAAAGGCAGGTTAAAAAGCCTGCCATTAACCTCCATTACCGCTACTCTGTTTTGCAAAGACTTTTTTTTTTTTTTTTGCAATAATCTGGGTGGACTTTTGGAGTTGCTAGCTAAGCCCCGGAGCACCGTGTCATACCAGACGAAATAGATTATTGATCCGCGCGCGCCGTTAACAGACTGCTCGAGAAATCTTGCCTAGGAATTTATTTCTCACGAGTCTGTCAGAGTGAAGCCAGCTCTGGATGTTAAAAGGAAGCGTTTCGGAGCTCAAATCCGACGGGGCTTTGAGGCTTCGCCACGCCTGTCTGAAAACATGCGAATGGGGGGCGGGGGCGGGTTGGAGAAGGCCGGTTTAAACGCCTTGACAATGCCAGGAAGTTCAACCGTTGGAACCCCAAATGATTTTGGAGTCAGGATGGCGCAATTGAGAATGGGTTGGAGAAAGGGAAGAAGGTTGTTTTCTGCCACGATTGTGGGTCTCAACTTCTTGAAGTTCCTCCTTCTCTCTTTGACCACCACAAAATATGGAGGATGAAGAGGGTGATGGGAACTGTGCTCTTGTTGGCCAAGGCGATGGTTAACTTGGGCATAGTTGCAGTAGTGGCCAAAATTGTGGAAACCTTTTGGGAAAAATGTATTTTTGAGGTTTGATGGCTAATAATACCATTTTTTATTTTTTGGGGGGAGTTTCAAGATAATCCTACTCCACTGCTTGAATGGCCTGGGAATAGCCCAGACCAGAGGTGGGTTCCAGCAGGTTCTGACCAGTTCTGGAGAACCGGTAATGGAAATTTTGAGTTGTTCAGTAGTAAAAATTCTGACCCCATCTATTCTCTGCCTCTCGAGTCCCAGCTGATCGGGAGGAAATGGGGATTTTGTAGTAACCTTCCCCTGGAGTGGGGTGGGAATGGAGATTTTACAGTATCCTTCCCCTGCCATGCCCAAGCCACACCCACCAAGCCATGCCACGCCCACTATGCCACACCCACAGAACCGATAGTAAAAAATGTCGAAACCCACCTTAAGCCCAGACTTTAACCCAATTGAAAATCTATGGAGCCGACTAAAGAAACTTGTTAGTCAGAAGCCACCCAGCAATAAAACCCGGTTAATAGAAGCCATCATTCAATCTTGGTTTCACATTATAACAGCTGCAGAACTCAAAGACTTGGTTCATTCCATGGGAAGATGTTGTAAGGCCGTCATTCATGCTAAAGGTTACCCAACGAAGTATTAACTGACATGGTGATAATTTTTGCAGATCTCGTTTTTTCTATGGTGGTCGTTTTTGTAGATCTCCTTTTTTCTACGTGTTTCCCTTTCCTTCTTTATACTGTCACTGCTATTCTAATAGCAAATCCTTCGTGAAAATTATTGCATGACATTCTTGATTAAATTATCTTTCCATTGACATATAATTTTATGACACTACTCCGATATAAAGTGGGTATTATTAGCTAGCTTTAGAAAATACACTTTTCCCAAAAGGTTTTTGCACAATTTTGGCCACTACTGTAGTAGAGGACAAGGTGAGAGAGCAGAAGGTATTATAGCTGGTCCTCTCGCCCTCCTTCCCTCATCTTTTCTACAGCTTCTATTGGGGAACAAGAAGAAGGAGAAGAAGACCAGATCCCACCTACCCAAGGTCTCAAGATGGTCACCTCTCTGCCTTGGTTATCTATACCCCTTACCCTCCCGACCATGGACCGAGCTTTTACACAATTGATAGAGGGGAAAAGGCTCATCCAACCTTTGGGCTGTCTCCACCGGAGGCATCCGTCTGCTGCTCCAAAGTAGCTTTCGCTGCGTATTCGGCAGCCAGTTGGAGGTCAGAGGTAACGTTGTGGGTAAAGCGATAACCTGAGGAACCAGCACCTCGAGGACTAGCCGGGCAGGAATTAGGGACACTGCAGGGAGGAAAGAGAGAGTTGTTAGGGTTGTTAACAACTGCTAATCATCATCTTCGTTTAACGGCCTCATAATTCCTTGCGGGGTGGAGTCTAGGCAACTGAATTGAACGAGCAGAATATTTACTGGCCGGATGCCCTTCCTGACACCAATGCGGAGTTTTGTTCAGCAGATATATTCTCATTGTGTCCAGCGAGAGAAATATCTGCCTCTACCTAGGATCGAACTCACAGCCTCCTGATTGTGAGGGCGAGAGCTCCACCTCTAGGCCACTGCACCCCTCCCGTTGTTAACTCTGCTAATGTTGGGTGCGAAAGATCAGGTCCACACAGGAAGGTCCAATTAAGATGATTTAGTGCTAGTCATGTCTATACACAGGAATTTTCTCAGCTAAGAGTTAGCATCTGCTTGGAGTTAAATCAGGGTCAATAGAATTCAAGGGAGGTTGGACTCCTTTGTGGCTACGTAAGGATTCTAAGCTGATTCCTCTTTTGACTCCACCCCAGGTTCTCCTATGTCTAGCCCAGGGGTCTGCAACCTTAAACACTCAAAGAGCCATTTGGACCCGTTTCCAACAGAAAAAAAAAACACAGGGAACCACAAAACCCTTTTCTCTCTTTCTCTCCCTCCCTCTCTGTATCTCTCTCTCTCTCTCTCTGTATCTATGTCACCTCCAGAACGAGGTGGTTGGATGGAGTCACTGAAGCAGTCGGCGTGAGCTTAAATGGACTCCAGAGGATGGTAGAGGACAGGAAGGCCTGGAGGAATGTTGTCCATGTGGGTCACGATGGGTCGGACACGATTTCACAACTAACAACAACAACATCTCACAAACCAGTGACTTTGGCCAGCACAGCCCGACAGCTAAAAACTTCCTAACAAGCTAAAAACAGTCAAACATAAATAAAACAAACATATAAACAATCAACCCAGCAGCCCAACCTATCACCTGAATGAGAAGAAGTAGGATTTCTTTTGGATCCCGCAAAAAAAGCAGACGAGAGCAACTTTTAAGAATTTCACCTAAAAATTGTTAATCGGCTTTTCTGCTGAAGGGCTCTCAAAAGACGGTTAAACACACTCACATCTCCGTCCAAAACAAGATTAAAACTGCAAGGTACGTTGATAAAACCGCAGATAAGGAACCTGTGGTTCTCCAGAAGTTTACTCAACTAGATTATTTCTAGCGAGGTCTTCTGTTTTTATACTGAATTACCGTCACGTGATTTCGTTAGGTTGAACAACAAATTCAACCTGAAAGAGAAACTAAGATCAACCTGCTGAAAGCTTAAGACCTTTGTAATGATTTGACCTCAGGTCCACTTCCTTCAAATCTAACATCAGAAGCCTACGAAGAAGCCTTCTCCTTTGGTTTCCTTCCCATTTATGAGAGGATTTCGAAGAATTTCAGACTGATATAGATGCAGGGAGAAAACATTGGTTGACCGAGCTCCAAAAACAAGGCTGTTTTTATCCTTAACATTAAAGAGTTTCCAGTTTGGAAGGCAAACTTCTAGATACCGCTGCAAATCTGAAAGGAAATGGTGGAATATTCCCTTTTTCCTTCTGCACAAGGTTCTAGAACAATGATGGCTCACCTTTTTTTCCTTGTGTGCTGAAGGCACACGCGTGCTATTGCGTGTGTGCCCACAGTCATAATGCAATGCCCCCCCACACGCCCCGGCCCCCTGCACATCTGTGTGCGATCCCCCGGGCCCCGTTTTGGGCCTAGCAGGCCTCCCTGAAGCCTCCAGAGGCCAGAAATGGCCTGTTTCTAGACTTCCGGTAGGCCTGTTTTTCGCCCTCCCCAGGCTCCGGAGGCTTTCCTGGAGCCTCCAGAGGGTGAAAACGGTCTCCTCTGGCCCTCCGTAGGCTGGAAACAACCCGTTTCTGGACTTCCGGGAGGCCTCAGCTGCCCGGCGCGCACAGAGGCGCGGTGGAGCTGGCCTAGGACAATGGCTCGCGTGCCTGCAGAGCTGGCTCTGCGTGCCATCTGTGGCACGTGTGCCATAGGTTCACCATCACGGTTCTAGAATGTTCCTTTTCTGGATTGATGGAGTTTGCCCATCCCTAATGGATGAAAATGGATCAGTAGTGGGTTTAAATTTCGTTCGCATCTCAGTTACATTGAAGTAATCTGCCAACCTCTGCTCCATCAAGAAGGTTGTGTTGTTTTGGGGGCACCAGAAAAACTTCATTTTGCCTTTTACCAGTACACTGGAGGCTTATTTCCAAAGAGTTGGCTAAGAGGTTAACAGAAACAACATACGATTTCGCTTGGGGTTGATCTTTAACTCATTGCTGATGGTAAACAGATGACCCTACCTCTCAAAGGTAGATTTTGTGTTTTCACAATAAACATTACAACTCAATGGTCCCTTCTGAGAACACACTGGGGAAATCACACCTTTTAATTTTTTTTTTTTTTAAATAATTTTAATAGCAGGACACAAAGGACAGCCAACGTCAATTGAGGAAAAAACGGCCATCGTGGAAAAAAAAGGAAGAAAAAAAAATATTGTTGGGGATTAAAGTCAACGTTAAAATAAAAAGCCTGTTTCAAACGTACATGTGATGTTAAAAGCTAAATCGCATTCCCAAGACCTCAAGCCATCATCCTAAATCAACAGATTTAAGTAATACACCCTGTTTGAGTCAAGCGTTCATGCGTTTATCTTCCCTGCATTCTTCAAATTTGCTTTATTATACCACAATGTCAATTTTTCATGTGATTTTGGATCCAAATGTAACTGCTTACTTACTATTAAAAGCCAAATATATCTATTAGCTGCCAAAACTGGCCTGGAAGGGAAACTACCTCTAAGATTATTTCAGTACAGTATTGCTTGTTTGTGTCCTAAACTATGGCTTGCTTAATCCCAGTTTGTTGAACATACTACCACCGTCTGGCTTCACACAATGGTTTTTGATCAATGCAGGAGCTCAGTTATTCCTCCTCAGGGTTGGCCCATAATAAATTGTGATCGATGGATTTTCAAAACGTTAAACTCTCACCGTTGCATAATTCACCTTACAAATTTGTAGCGGAGTTTAGATCTGTTGATGATTATCTTTATTGTCCGCCAGAAGTTAATGATTCAACCGAGGCTGGGGCGTAACAGGACAATGTTTAACCAGTTCAACTGAGTAGATCTTTTCAGATAGGTCAAAAACAGTTTGTTGGTTCACAACGGATCTTCAACCGAGTGGGTTCACCTGTTGCATTATCCCCTAATGTAGGTTTCTTAAGGTTTGGCTTTACAAACTATTGTTTGTGGCGTTGTGTGAACCCAACAAGATAGGTTGGATGCAAATCAACCACCCAAAACTTTGCATACAGGTGTCCCAACCGTCGCAACTTTTAAGACTTGGATGGATGTTCATCTTTATAACTCCGGGATGTCCAATCTTGGCAACTTGTAAGATTTGTGGACTGGCTGGGAGATTCTGGGAGTTGAAGTCCACAAGTCTTAATGTTGCCAAGGTTGGGACACACTCTGGCTTAGAGGACGCAAGCCTACATTTAGGAGAAGCCGCCAAATGTTGTCAAATTACAGTCTTTGTATTTTGTATCTTTCAATTTCTTGCTGATAAAAGGAGTATTACCAGGGATAAGGGCCACAAGAGGGCACTCACAGCTGCAAATCTAGAAGAAAACACAACATTGCCAAAAAACAACATAGAGGGAAAAAAATGGAATAAGTAAATGGCTGCTTAAGCTCTTCCAGGAAAACATGTTGTAGGAGGATTAAAAAGCAAGCAAGGCCAACGAATCAACCGTCACTAAGTGAACGGTTGCAAGTAGATTTGCAAAGAGCTGAGTGTTGCTGGAGTCAGAGTTTCTACAACCTTTGGCCTGAAGACGTGCAACTTTTGTGTTGTCTACCCAACAGTTTAGCTACTGGAAAAACAGGATGATAAATCAAATCCTAAACACAATCCAAAACTGACTGACACGACAACGGGTGCCTGGTTCTTTTTCCTTAACCTGGGAGCACTCCTGTTCTGCTGGAGATCCCCTCCCACAATTCCTCTTGGTCCTCGGTCCCTAGGAATTCTGGGAGTCGGAGTTCAACGCCTTCGGAAACCAGGTAGACAGAAGTAAAAGTTTAGTGATTGTTGGAAGTTCCAACGGCACTGAAAAGGGACTTAATAAGCAGTCCTCGCAGCTAGGACCTCCCCCACAGACTGGCGATCAATTTATTTAGGGTTATGGCCAGCGGTGGATTTCCAATATTCTTACCACTGGTTCGCTGCATGCGCGCAACTTACGCACATGGACCCAGCCTTCCGCAATGTGCTTTGCTCACTCGCGTGCCTTCCATGCATGTGCCCAGCCTCGGAAACGGGCGTAAACAAGACGGTATAGAGCTGGGGCGGGGGGGGCACCCCACCCGCGATCTCCACTACCGGTCCAGTACGAACCAACTGAATTATCACCTGTGGTTATGGCGTATCGTACACGGACCAGCAACGTATCTTTTGACCATTTCGTCCTTTTCATCAAATTTACGTCCTTAGTAAATTTGGCATGTAGTTAGGAGGCTTGCAGAATTCCTAGATCCCCATTTGCAATCTTCCCAGCCAGCTCCCAAGAAGCGAAGTCGATGGAGAAAGCTGGCTTCAGTTAAGGACTTGCGCCATTTGCTTTAAGAACCGTGGTTTTTTAAAAAAAGGTCACAAAACTCAGGCCCGACTCGTAAGTGCCTCGCTTAGCAACGGAAATTCTGGCTCCAAATCGTGGTCGAAAGTTGAGAATGATCTGTAATGGGGTACCCAGCAGGGGTGAAATCTACTTACTTTCCTTACCGATTCGGAAGTGCGTGCGCGTGTCATGTGCAATTTTGGGCTCTCTGCACATGTGCAAACCTTCTGAGAATACACAGAGAGTAAAAAACAGGTTACTTCCTGATTTTAACTATCCGGGTGTGTGGGTGGAGCCTAGTGCTCTCGCCGCTACCAGTTCTCTGAACTGGTGCGAACCGGCAGCATTTCACCCCTGGTACCCAGTACACAAATTTAACCAAGAAGGAGATTCCGGGAACGGTTTGCAAAATTATACCGAGAAGAATAGAAAACTCCAGGGAAAAAGGAGACCATGATAGGGAAAAGGTCTTCTCAAAACTGCAACCTTTTCTAGTCTCAGATTTTTTTAATTTTTATTTTTTTAAAAAAAGAGGGGTGGGTCCATATCTAAAATAAGCCGGTGACCCTTCCCTCGAAAGGAGAAGCCCTGAATTTTTGATAGGCACGCAGCCAAGGGCACTAAGGCTACACCTATTTGTATATATATGTGTGTGTATCTGTGTGTCTGTGTGTGTATTTTTTGAAAGTGACATGTTGTGTAAGGAACAGGCTTGGTCAGTTTGGTGCACGCCTTTCATTAGAGCTTCAAAAATGTTGCCCCAGAACCTCAAAATGTGTGGAGCAGATACAGACAGCCACACCCGGAAAGGATTTCCTTGGATAGACCGTCTGAAGCCTTCCGCGCTGTTACGAGCCAAGTCAGGATCTGCTCAGGATGGCGTCTCTGACCCATTGTGGTTGCGGAATGGCGACAGCGGCTACCAAGATTTTATGCCGATCTGTGTCTTTTCTTCATGGGCTAACAGAGTGTTTTTCAACCTTGGAGACTTTACCGGTAGTGGCCAAAATTGTGGAAACCTTTTGGGGAATGTGTATTTTGGAGGTTTGATGGCTAATAACACCACTTTTTTTCGGGGGGGGGGGGGGTTTCAAGATAATCTGGGAGGGCCTGGGAATTGCCCAGACCTTAACCCAATTGAAAATCGATGGAGCCGACGAAAGAAACTTGTTAGTCAGAAGCGACCCAGCAATAAAACCCAGTTAATAGAAGCCATCCTTCAATCTTGGTTTCAACATTATAACTGCTGCAGAACTAAAAGACTTGGTTCACTCCATGGGAAGACGTTGTAAGGCCGTCTCCCTTCCCTCCCCACTCCTGTTAAAATCTCCCTTCCCTCCCCCACTCCAGGGGAAGGTTACTGCAAAATCCCCATTCCCTCCCCACTCCAGGGGAAGGTTACTGCAAAATCCCCATTTCCTCCCGATCAGCTGGGACTTGGGAGGCAGAGAATAGACGGGGGCGGGGCCAGTCAGAGGTGGTATTTACCGGTTCTCCGAACTACTCAATATTTCCGCTACCGGTTCGCCTCCTGCAACCCTCTGCCAGCGAAAATGGAGCTTGGGAGGGCCGCGGGCCAGATCTAAGCCCCCCGCAAGCTGGATCTGGCCCCAGGGCCTTGAGTTTGACACCGCTAGCCTACTAGTGTTTCTCCAACTTGGTCACTAGACAGTTGGACTTCAACTCCCAGAATTCACCAGCCGGCGGGTGCAAAATGCAACCCCCGAATGGTGAAATGTGGATGAAGCCATCCTGATAAAGAGTCTTCTGGAAGTTGAGTCAACTGGACTTCTGAATGGTGAAGGATTCTCAGCGGGCTTTGGCAATATGAAGCATTTTAAACCATACCAGTGCTGGGCGTCTTCCTTAAAAGATGTCTGTTTCCAATTAAGGGAGCTCTCTGGATTTAGCTCCCTCTTATGAGAAACAGAAGATCTTCACACATCTTGCATAAAAAACAATGGCTACCAATCTGCCTTCCATTGAGGACCTGCATACTGCGTCAGTCTGAAGACATCTCCGTGGTCATGTGGCCGGCATGACTCAACGCCAAAGGAGCACGGAACGTTGTTCCCTTCCCACCAAAGGGGGTCCCTATTTTTCTACTTGCATTTTTTATGTGCTTTCGAACCGCTAGGTTGGCAGAAGCTGGGACAAGTAATGGGAGCTCACCCCGTTATGCGGCACTCGGGATTCGAACTGCCGAACTGCCTTCCGATCGACAAGCTCAGCGTCTTAGCCACTGAGCCACCGCGTCCCTTAAGGAAGAGGTAAATTACCTTAAAGTCAGGCTCGAAAAAAGTGAGAAAAAACACTTGCTCATGTCTTACACTACTACCTGGCCAGGAACTAAGTAGAGTTATCTCTTTTCCCCTGAGACATTTCTTGAATGGCATCACGAGAACTTCTTGGAAGGAAAAAAAAAACAACCTGGTCGTTTCTGCTCCACCAAAGGAGTTACCTCACAACCTGCCAGATGTTCTTTCTACAAGACGAGACTTATGAAACCCAAGGCTGCTGCCAGCTTTCTAGGTAGCTTTCTACAGCTTGCGGAAAGCAGTTGGTGCCCTCTTTCTCATCCTCTCGTGGTGCCTGGTTTTGTTTTTCTGGATTTCCAATTTTGTACCTTGATTTTATGGGTTGGAGGGCTGTAGATAAAGGTGGGGGGGGTGAGGGAGGGAGAGACAGAGGTTTTGGAGATGCTGAATTCAAGTAACAGGACCACCGCTGTTGCATTAATGGTTCCTCAAAAGGTGGTGGGAGATAGAGGAACGCAGGCTCACCTAACACAGGAGTCAGCAACCTGCAGCTCCGGAGCTGCATGCGGCTCTTTGGGCCCTCTGCTGTGGCTCCCTGTCAGGTGATCCCACCACTGGCTGGCCCCATCCCTCGCCCTCCCCTCTCAGTCACTCCTTGCCTGGCCTGAGAAGGTAAGGGCGATGGCGGGGGATGGAGAAGCGGGCAGGGCAGAGACAGAGAGATACAGAGAGGAGTGGGGAGAGAGAGAGACATAGAGAGATACAGAGAGAGAGGGAGGGGGGAGAGGACAGAGAGAGATGTCAAAAGGATTTTGTGGTTCCCGGTGTTTTTTAACAAGTGGTTCTCTGCCCTAATGACCGGCTGGGTAGGCGTGTCTAGGGGTGTGTGTCATGTGACTGGTAGAAGTGAGTGACATCGAGTTGGCCACGCCCACTCGGGTTTTGTGGCTCCCGGTGTTTTCTTTTCTGTGGGAAACAGGTCCAAATGGCTCTTTGAGTATTTAAGATCGTAGACCCCTGACCTATGCCAAGATGTGACAAATTTAAGAAATCTTGTCAGTTCAAGGGAGACTGGAGTCTGGACGATTGCGTCCATCCATAACTCATGGGAGTCACGGAAATGATTTACCAATGCTGGGTTGGAGATGGATGGTCAATGTCCTGATTTGACCAAGAGTCCTAGATTCCTGGAATGACCTGCCATCCAAGCATTAACTGGACTGGACCTCATTTCACATGAGGGATCAAGTCTGCTTTAGGCTTGTCATCTGCTCCTTTTATTCATTGGATTAAAAAAGGTCTGAATTTCAATCAGGGCTTCTCAGCCTTAGCAACTTGGATGTGTGGACTTCAACCCCAAAATTCCCCAAGTCAACACGGGTGAACTTCAACCTTTGCTCAATGAGGGTTGATGGGCTGGTTTCTGGATAGATAAGATAGCTAGATAAAGCCTCCAGAGTTCCCCAGCCAGCCTGTTTGGACTTCAATTCCCAGAATTCCTCAGCAAGCTGCTGGCTGGGGAATTCTGGGAGCTGAGGTCCATACTTCTTCCAAGCCAGCAGGATGATAAGATATCCACATTCACAATGAATATTTGTGTGGCGAGAAACGGGGCTATGTTTTTATAATTTACCTTATTTTTGAGTGTCGATTTGCATCGACAGATTGGTAGATCGTGTTGCGAGATTGATCATTTCTGTTTATTCTTTTAAAAAAAAGATAATCGTACAGCTTTTTACTTGTCTGTGGCTTGTCAGCTATTTAGAGACAAATGCCACATAAAAGGACTTGTAAGGCATGCTTTAGAAAGCGTTTTCTTTCGTTTCAGCAACAGAAAGTCACAGTTTTTTTTTTCTAACAAGAAGAGGAACATCTGAACGAGTAATTTCAATCAGTCCACGCAAAGTTTTTCAGATTCAGAAACCTAAGAATTGAAATCTCAAAAGCAGGAAATTAAGACTGAACGCATTACGCCCAACAGCCAAACTTTCAAAACACGAATCTTATTTTTCCCTGACTATTCCAGAGTTTTTTTTTTTCCCCTCTCTAAAAATATGAATGGCTGAAGGCCAGAAGATATAACTCTATTTTATGATCGTAAGGATGGCTGCTTTCTTCTCTCTGGTTAAACTACGTGTTTACATTTAATAAATATACCAAATGGGGTAATTTTATGAGCATGCTAAGGGGTTTACATAAAGCATTTTTTGCTTTTCAAATAGCAAAATCAACAGAGATCACCGAGGGGAGCTGCAAAAAAAATAAAAAAAATAAAAAAAAAATCACGATTATTACTGATGCCCAGTTTCTCCAGGCATCTCTTCCCCCCCCCTTTGAGAAAACTCCCACATTTTTGATGGTGACACAGTTACGTAAGAATCAGAATGGGAAAAAAACCTCACAAAACTGAAAATTGTCCACTCCAGCAGTCTAATTAGGAAACATATGAAAGAGAGAAAAAATTACTAATTTTTTGGGGGGTGGGTGGGTGGCTACCACTAAGAAAGGGACGCGTTGGCTCAGTGGCTAAGACGCTGAGCTTGTCGATCGAAAGGTCGGCAGTTCAGCGGTTCGAATCCCTAGCGTCGCGTAACGGGGTGAGCTCCCGTGACTTGTCCCAGCTTCTGCCAACCTAGCAGTTCGAAAGCAGGTAAAAAATGCAAGTAGAAAAATAGGGACCACCTTTGGTGGGAAGGGAACAGCGTTCCGTGCGCCTTTGGCATTGAGTCATGCCGGCCACATGACCACGGAGATGTCTTCGGACAGTGCTGGCTCTTCAGCTTTAAAACGGAGGTGAGCACCGCCCCCTAGAGTCGGGAACGTGCGAGGGGAACCTTTACCTTTACCTTACCACTAAGAAATCTCTTAGTGAGGGCACAAGATGGAAGCATGCAAGAGACTCTTTGAAAACACAGGCAAGTTTATGCACGAGCAAACAAAATTTTCACTTACAAGCAAAAGTTCACTACAAGGAAAACGTATGTATGTATGTATGTATGTATGTATGTATGTATGTATGTATGTATATCTTTAATTTATTTCTAACCTGGTCATCTTTCTTTTTGGCATGCAATTTTCACCCCCTTTTTTTTTTGCAAGTTATTTTTATCTCAATCCGTTTTAACTGAACCGTTTTTCTTCTGTATTATTGTTATTATTATTTTTTTTAAAAAAACCCCAAGACTGTGGTTAAAAACATGCAACGTTTAAAACCTGCAGCTTTAAATGGTTTGCAACCTATCCTAACCTTTTGGGTTTACTCACCAAGGTAAAACCAGCAGCTCCTGGGCAAAAACAGGAAGAAATCCACCAACTTGCATTTCAAGTTTTTTTTTTTTTTTTAAAACCTCGAACGCCTTATTAACACCCTGCCTCTGAAGCCGTACACCCCAAACGTTCCTGCTTTATATTTTTCTGTAAAAAATCTTGGCTTATCACCCGTTTTTCTATTTTGGCAGTTTGCAGACAAAGCATGAGCTCACTGCAGGATGTTTCTGCTGGCATTTTACACCCAGCCAAGAGCTGTTTCCCTTCCTTGTGTGTTCTGCAAAGAAGTAAACAAAACACGAAATACCCACACATCAACTTTGCTTTCTTTTTTAAATATATATATATATATATTCCTGTTGTTTGACAAATCCAAATTCAAAACAAAGGCTTAGCCTGCCCAAAGCCAACTTGCTCAAGGAACTGGAGAAAAAAAGTCTAATTGTTATTGCCTAGCCTTTAACGTGGGGGAAAAAAGCAATTTAAAATTTAAGCAAAGGGCTTAAGGAGGGGAACCCCCCCCCAGAGGGGTGGGTGTGAGAAGAGGAAGAATGTGGAGGAAGGAAGGAAGTTAAAAAAAATCCTTTTAAAAGCAACAGGTTCTTTTTCCACGTCACGGAGTTGAAACTGCTGAAGTGGTTAGGTTTTGTTAAACAGGGCATAATTCTAATAATAATAATAAAAAAAACCTCTCCACCACCACACTTTCGATTTTAAATGACCTTTAAAGAGTAGAATGTCAGACTGAAGTGCTTAAAATTTATTTCTAAATTTAGAGTATAGGTAGACCTCAACTAAGCATCACAATTGAGCCCAACATTTATGTTGCTCAGTGAGACATTTGTTCAGTGAAGTTTTGTCTCATTTTATGACCTTTCTCGTCACCGTTGTTAAGTGAGTCGCTGCCGTTCTTAAGAGGGTTGTTAAGTGAATCTGGCTTCCCCACTGATTTTGCTTGCCAGTAGGTCATAAAAGGGGATCACGGGACCTTGGGACACGGCGTCCGTCGTAAATACAAGTCAGTTGCCAAGTGTCTGAATTT
This sequence comes from Pantherophis guttatus, assembly GCF_029531705.1. The sequence goes on from NW_026844103.1 coordinate 1,101,393, forward strand.
GGATCGTGGGAGCCTGGCGAGGCTGCGACGGTTTGTTAAGTGTGAAAAATGGCCCTACGTCACTTTTTTTTTTCATTGTTGAGTTTGAACGGATTATCTGTACAGTGTTGGAAAGGAGGAGGGAAAACAAGAAAAAGGAAATGAACGAAGAATGCAAAATTCCTGTCTGGAAAGGTTAGGCGTAATCCGAACCCATCACTCTCTGAGACGGGACACAATCCGCCATCTCCACCTCACAGTAGTGGCCAAAATTGTGGAAACCTTTTGGGCAAAGTGTATTTTCTAAAACTAGCTAATAAAAACCACTTTTTTTTTATTGGAGTAGTACCATAAAATTATATATCAATGGAAAGACAATTTAATCAAGAATGTCATGCAATAACTTTTATGAAGGGTTTGCTATTAGAATAGCAGTTACAGGATAAAGAAGAAAAATGAAACACGTAGAAAAAACGAGATATGCAAAAATGATCACCATGTCAGTTAATCCTTTGTTGGGTAACCTTTAGCACGAATTACGGGGTTACAAAATCTTCCCATGGAGTGAACCAAGTCTTTCAGTTCTGCAGCAGTTCTAATGTGAAACCAAGATTGAAGGATGGCTTCTATTAACTGGGTTTTATGGCTGGGTCGCTTCTGACTAACCAGTTTCTTTAGTCGGCTCCATCGATTTTCCATTGGGTGAAGGTCTGGGCTATTCCCAGGCTATTCCAGCAGCAGAATAGGATTATCTTGAAACTCCAGGAAAAAAAAAATGGTGTTATTAGCCATCAAACCTCAAAAATACACTTTCCCCAAAAGGTTTCCACAATTTTGGCCACTACTGTAGGACTGACTCTGCATTGAGAACCTCCATTAGATAAGATTTTTAAAAAATATATAATTTTATTTATGGTGGTGTTTTTTTTTTTTAATTTGATTTATATCCCGCCCTTCTCCGGAGACTCAAGGCGGCTTACAGTGCGTTAAGCAATAAGTTAAGTTTTTCTTCAACATATGTAAGTTTTTACTGAACAGTACATTATCTGGGTCAATTTACATTATACAAAATAGTAATAATACAATATACTCCGTTTAGATATACATCATAATAATCTTTCAACTTCTGAGATTTACATATACATTGTAGTTATAATGTATTATATTTTGAGGCAGTGTAATGCATCGTAATATTATCCCAATTTCTACTTTCCACCTCTTATTTCTAACCCCTAATACAACAATTCTCCTATTTAAAAAAAGCATTACATATCTATCCATCATCTCCATTAGATAGATTGATAGTTCTCCAGTCCCAGCTTGGATTAAAAAAAAAAAATTCCTTGGGACAAAACCTCAAAAGAGAATTGCAAAAACTTTTGTACACCATTTCGTCGTGGCGCAGATGGATCTGCTTTCCTCGAAGGGAACTAATTTAAACGGTGTTTCTTCAGAAACCAAGGCGAGGAGGAGGATCGTCTTTAGGAAAAACAAGACAAAGAGGAAGAAAACTTCCCAGCATTTTCCAAAAGAAAGTTACGGGGGGGAAGAAAAGATTTGCAAGAGCCCAATGATGAGAAACAGAGCAGGGATGGCCTAACCAAGTTTGATTTGATTTGATTCTATCGTATTCTGGCAAATGCTGCCGCTTAGCTTAAGCCAAACAAACAAACGAGGAAGAAAAAAAAAAGAAATAATAATAATAATAATAACAATAACAATTGGGAAATGTCTGCCAAGAGGGGAAAGAGGGAGGCGCGGTCTCTGCTTTCCAAAAAGGAAAAGATCTTTGCTGGAAAACTTTCCCGGGGACCAATCAGGAAGACGCAGGGCGAGGGCGCACCAAATTAGGTAAGCGAATGGTGCCAAAAGGGGTGGATGGGATGGGATGGGGAAGGAGAGGGGGGGGACAGGGAAGGAGAGGAAAGCTGATCTCATGAGAACAGCTTCCCAGCACCACCAGGAGGGGGAGGACACCGGAGAAAAAACTGAACTTTTCTTTTCTTTTCTTTTCTCTCTCTCTCTCTCCTCCACCTTCTCGCCACAGGATGGTTGGCATTCCTCAAAACGAGCCTTGCAAAAGCTTTTGCCGGAGAGATGCCCGGGGTCGTGGCAGGCTCGAGAAACAAGCCTCTTGGACCAACAGGGGTGGGTGGTCTCCCATTCCACACACCCCCAGTTTGCACAGACATACACAAAAAAGGACCGGTGCGCTAAGGTAGAGTGCCTTGGAATATAGAGGCTCTGTTTGGCACCGGCTTCCCCCTTGCAGGGGGGGGGGGCAGAGGGGGGGCTAGAGTGCTAAATCCCAACTCAATGCAGCCAAGGAACTAAAAGGGAATGGAAAGAAGAAGAAGAAGAAGAAGAAGAAGAAGAAGAAGAAGAAGAAGAAGAAGAAGAAGAAGAAGAAGAAGAAGAAGAAGAAGAAGAAGAAGAAGAAGAAGAAGAAGAAGAAATAATGAAGGGTTCAGGGGAAGGAGAAAAATCAGAGGGGCTCTTGTACACCCTATTTAGAAAGGTTCTGGAGTTTTGTTACCAGCTCAGCGGAAGTTGAAAAGTGTTGAGTGACTTATAGAACGAGGGCAACGTCCAAGCTTAAACTTCTCCTTCTTTGGGAGGGAGCGAGGGCAGAACAGAGGGGGGGGGGAGGGGAGGAAAGGAAAAGAAAAATGAGAGGAAGGAAGGACTAAGAAGGAAAGAAGTGGCGGGGTAGAGAAGAAGGAAGGAAGGATAAGAGGGAAGGAAGTAGAGTGACAGGAAGGTAGAGGGAGGGAGGGAGGAAGGAAGGGAAGGAGGCAGAGGGGTAGAGAGGGAGAAGAGAGAGAAGGAAGGAAGAGGGGAAAGGAAGGGAAAGGAAGGATGGAAGGGAAGGAGGCAAAGGAGTAGAGAAGGAGGGAAGGAGGGAGAAGAGAGAGAAGGAAGGAAGGAAAAAAGGGGAAAGGAAGGGAAGGGAAAGGATTGAAGGAAGGAAGGAAGGAAGGAAGGAAGGAAGGAAGGAAGGAAGGAAGGAAGGAAGGAAGGAAGGAAGGAAGGGAAATCTTGTATTAAGACTCAGTATGAGACCATAAGAGAGTTGGGAGCTGCTCTGACCCAATTCCACCTTAACCCTCTTTTGCTCAAAAGGATACTCAGAGATCAACTCAAGGCAACCATCAAAAGACCCCTCCCCTCCTTTTCATCACGAGTCAAAACAGCAGCAAAAATAGGGGGTTAGCAGTGACCTATTTCGCCCACCCATTTCCCTCCTTGCTGTGTCCCACCTGGACCCAAAAGGAGAGGACGGATGCTATCAGATCAGGTGAGGCCAGCTGCTTGGGTGACCCAGGTAAGAAAAGTCTCAAAACTGTTATTTCCAGCCCATCTAACAGAGCATCAAGTGGAATACAGCCGATGCAGCCAGATATGGTCCTCTCTCAGCCGCTAGAGCAGGGGGCTCCATCCTTGGCAACTTTTAAGACTTGTGGACTTCAACTCCCAGAATTCCTGGCTGAAGCATTCTGGGAGTTGGAGTCCACCAGTCTTAAAGATGCCAAGATTGGAGACCCTGACTGATGAATCCTGGGAGTTGAAGTCCACAAGTCTTAAAGTTGCCAAGATTGGAGACCCTGACTGATGAATCCTGGGAGTTGAAGTCCACAAGTCTTAAAGTTGCCAAGTTTGGAGACCCTGACTGAGGAATCCTGGGAGTTGAAGTCCACAAGTCTTAAAGTTGCCAAGTTTGGAGACCATGGCTGAGGAATTCTGGAAGTCCACCAGTCTTAAAATTGCTAAGGTTGGAAACCTTGGCTGAGGAATCCTGGGAGTTGAAGTCCACAAGTCTTCAAGTGCCCAATGTTGGAGACCTGCACTCTAGCAGGTCTCCAGCATCTCAAGTTCAGAGGAGACTTCACACTTCCCAGGACCCTTGGTCTCAGCGATGGAGATCTTGGCTCTTTCTCTCTCTCTCTCTCTCCACCAGCTTGGGAAAAGGACTCATGTTTCCCATCAAGACCAGCAAGCTGAAGCTTGCCTGTGTCAACACTGGCTCTCGGGTGTGTCGAGCAAAAACGTATCACCGTTTGGGGCACGTGATATTTGCTTCCTGAAGAAAGTGAAGTCACCGCAGAAAGAAAAAAAAGACACCCATTGCCTTCCTCCCTCCCAGCTTCAGCACCGTAGTTCCAACCCAGGGCTCCTAACTTCTAACTAACCCAACTTCTGTTTCACATGAGCTTTGACCCAAGTGGTCCACGATCATTGCTGTCATTATTTTACAGCTTGCCTTTTATTATTATTATTTTTATAAATCACTCAAGGAGGCGACATACTTGATCCTCCTTCCTCCTCCTATTTCTCCACAACAACAACAACAACGATTAGTCATAATTTGTTTCTGGAACTCTGCACTTTGATATGGCCCAAGGGATAATCAAATGCTATGGTTTTCCCAGTTGCAATGTACGGCTGTGAAAGTTGGACCATAAGGAAGGCTGAGCACCAAAGAATGGAGGCCTTTGAACTCTGGTGCTGGAGAAGACTCCTGTGAGTCCCTTTGATTGCAAGGCGATCAAACCGGTCAGTCCTAGAGGAGATCAACCCCGACTGCTCTTTAGAAGGCCAGATCCTGAAGAGGAGACTCAAATACTTTGGCCACCTAATGAGAAGAAAGGACTCACTGGAGAAGAACCTAATGCTGGGAAAGATCAAGGGCAAAAGAAGAAGGAGAGAAGGAGGTGGCTGGATGGAGTCACCGAAGCAGTCGGAGTGAGCTTCAATGGACTCCAGAGGATGGTAGAGGACAGGAAGGCCTGGAGGAACATGGTCCATGGAGTCGCGATGGGTCGGACATGACTTCGCAACTAACAACAACAACAAAGGGATAATCAATCAATCAATCAATGTACAGGTGTATTTGATTGTTATCTGTATAAGGAGGTGAGAGATGGGTACCTCGATCTACATGCCAAACGAGTGATCCATTGGGATCCCCATATCAAAACAACTTACCTTATGTGCGTCCAGAATCTGAAAATAACACTGAACACAGCACAGTACTTGAACAAAACGGTTCGGATGAGATCGGCATAGGTGGGATTGATTGGGGTGGATTGCAGAGGTGACCTCTAACTATAATTTTTATCATATTTGATCTACATCTTAAATCACTGTATTTTATTCCAGTTTCATTTTAAATCGTCGTTTATTTAAGAGCCGCGGTGGCGCAGTGGTCAGAGTGCAGTACTGCAGGCTACTCCTGCTGACTGCCGGCTGCCTGCTATTTGGCAGTTCGAATCTCACCGGGCTCAAGATCGACTCAGCCTTCCATCCTTCCGAGGTGGGTAAAATGAGGACCCAGATCATTGGGGGCAAGAGGCTGACTCTGTAAACTGCTTAGAGGGCTGGAAAGCACTGTGAAGCTGTATATAAGTCTGGTATAGCTTGGGAGGGAAGGAGGGAAGGAAAGGAAAGGAAGGGAAGGGAAGGGAAGGGAAGGGAAGGGAAGGGAAGGGAGGAAGGAAGGAAGGAAGGAAGGAAGGAAGGAAGGAAGGAAGGAAGGAAGGAAGGAAGGAAGCCATAATGGCGCAGTTGTTACAATGCAATGTTGCAGGCTATCTCTGTTCACTGCCAGAAGTTCGATCCTGATCGCCTCAAGGTTGACTCAGCCTTCCATCCTTCCGAGATGGATAAAATGAGGACCCAAAATTGTTGGGAGCAAGAGGCTGACTCTGTAAACCGCTTAGAGAGGGCTGTAAAGCACTGTGAAGCGGTATATAAGTCTAAGGGCTATTGCTATTCCAATTTAATTTTAAATGGTATTTTATTCCAATTTAATTTTAAATGGTATTTTACTCCAATTTCATTCTAAATTGTATTTTATTTCAATTCCATTTTAAATTGCTTTTATCAAATTTTAGTAATAATTTGCTTCTGGTACTCTGCACTTTGATATGGCTAATCAAGGGCTAATCAATCAATCAATCAATGTAATGTATGACTACCTGTATAAGGAGAGAAATGGGAATTTTTGGGAAAAGCGAAGTGGTGTTTGTTGATACGGAGCTGGGCACACCTGTGCTGGAGACCCCCGCTGCTTACCTGATGGTGCCAGTGGGAGAAGGGAGGGGGCTGACCATATTCTGTAGATCCGGCTCCGGAATGTGGATCTTAAGCGGCGAGATCTGTGGGTAGAGTGGCCGGAGTGGAGGAGATGCCGTGTCCTCTCTCGCCTCCTCTCTATGGTAGAGGGACGTGAATTGGATTTTGATGACTGTGCTGGGAAACCGGATAACACACCTGGGGGGGCAAAAAAGGAAGAAAAACAGACACAATTGAGTGTGTGACACGTAAACCCGAGTATAAACATCAGACACGTATTTTAAACAATGCAGAATTGGAGGATCTCTTTGATATGCTCCTGGGTCCCAAAACGGTAGCTTGAAACTTGACACACCGATCAATGAGAGTTTTTTTTTTTTTTAATTTGATTTATATGCCGCCTTTCTCCGGAGACTCAGGGCGGCTTACAATGCGTTAAGCAATAGCCTTCATCCTTTTGTATATTTATACAAAGTCAGCTTATTGCCCCCACAAACTGGGTCCTCATTTCACCTACCTTAGAAAGGATGGAAGGCTGAGTCAACCTTGAGCCTTGGCGAGATTCGAACCTGCAGTAATTGCAGGCAGCTGGTCTTAATAACCAGCTTAATAACGGGGTGCCTTAGACCACTGTACTACCAAGGCGAGTTTAACTAGCCATTATTATAGTCCGGGGGTCGGCAACCTTAAATACTCAAAAGAGCCATTTGGACCCGTTTCCCACACAAAAAAAAAAACCACCGGGAGCCACAAAACCTGAGTGGGCGTGGCCAACTCGATGTCACTCACTTCCACCAGTCACATGATTCCCCCCCCCCCCCAGCCATGCCTACCCACCCGGTCATTAGGACAGGACACCTGTTCCTCAAAAAAAAAAAAAAACCCGGGAACCACAAAATCTTTTTGACATCTCTCTCTCGCTCTCTCTCTCCCCCCTCTCTCTCCCTCTTCCGCCCTCCCTCTGTATCTGTATCTCTCTGTTTCTGCCCCGGCCGCTTCTCCATCCCGCATCGTCGCCCTTACCTTCTCAGGCCAGGTGAGGAGTGACTGGGAGGGGAGGGCTAAGGGCGGGGCCAGCCAGTGGTGGAATCATTTGACATGGAGCCACAGCAGAGGGCCCAAAGAACCGCATGCAGCTCCGGAGCTGCAGGTTGCTGACACCCGTTATAGGCAATCCTCCATTTAGAGGAGCCTGGTGGCGCAGCAGACTAATAGCCTGTTATTAACATTCAACTGCCTGCAATTACTGCAGGTTCGAATCTTGCCAAGGCTCAAGGTTGACTCAGCCTTCCATCCTTTCTAAGGTAGGTAAATTGAGGACCCGGATTGTGGGGGCAATAAGCTGACTTTGTATAAAATATACAAAAGAATGAAGGCAAGAGCCTTGGTACTACAGTGGTTTAAAGCACCCTGTTATTAACACCAGGTGTCTGCAATTACTGCAGGTTCGAATCTCCCCAGGCTCAAGGTTGACTCAGCCTTCCATCCTTTCTAAGGTAGGTTAAATGAGGACCCGGTTTGTGGGGGCAATAAGCTGACTTTGTATAAATATACAAAAGTATGAAGGCTATTGCTTAACGCACTGTAAGCCGCCCTGAGTCTCCGGAGAAGGGCGGCATATAAATCAAATTAAAAAAAAAAAAAAAAAGGCTATTGCTTAACGCATTGTAAGCCGCCCTGAGTCTCCGGAGGAGGGCGGCATATAAATCAAAAAATAAAATAAAATAAATAAAATGATGGAGCCCCAAATTTCCATTGGTAAGCGAGATAGTTCTTAAATGAGGTTGGTCCTGTTTTACGACCTTTTGCGCCACAGTGGTTAAGTGAATTCCTGAAGCAGTTAAGTTGCTCACACAGTTGAGGGAATTCGGCTTCCCCGTGGACTTTGCTTGTCAGAAGTTCGCGAAAGGGGATCACGTGACCACCCTCCCCGG
>NW_026844103.1:1114380-1160159 GCF_029531705.1 Pantherophis guttatus
ATGGGATGGAAGAGGAGGAGGAGGACTGTGTGGTCCTTGGTTGCTTCCTTGCAGACGTTTCATGACCCAACTGGGAACATCATCAGTCAAGACCCTGTTGTTCCGCCAGGCCGGACTATCAACACAATAGTTTTAAATTGGGGTATTTAAATTTTTTTGGGTTTTAAATCTGAGCCAATTTATTTAATTATTTTAAATTTTATATTGGTGTTTTGTTTGTGTTTTTAAATAGGCTGTACACCGCCCTGAGTCCTTCGGGAGAAGGGCGGTATAGAAATAAAATTATTATTATTATTATTATTATTATTATTATTAAGTCAAATCAGATTCACTCAACAACCCTGTGACTAACTTAACAACCGCACCGATTCACTCAACAACTGTGCCAAGGAAGGTCGTAAAACGTGGCAAAACTTACTTCACCCCTGTCTCGCTTAGCGACAGACATTTTGGGCTCCCTCATTGTTGTAAGATGAGGACTACCTGTACTTGATTACAGACCGCATTCTCCAAACGTGAAGTAGAGGAAAAGAAGCTTTTAAAAGGCCAAAAACGAGGTTAGAAAAAGCTGCCAGTTTCACATTTGGCTATGGAAATATATTCCTTCTCACTGCCCCGTTTCCAACCCCCCCCACCCAGCTCTCAGCGCGCCAATTTTTTTTAAGCAGCCTTGGACTCCGGGAAGAAAAATATTTAATAACTCCCCCCCCCTCTTTTCCTGAAATAGAGCCTGCACAGACACCCGTCCCAATCCCACCCCATTGTTTTAACCGAACAAGTCATAACAAGGCTGCGTGGCCAACCTTTTTCCCTTCTCAAGTGAACAGCCGGGTTAGAGAAATACAAGACGTTGTTTTTAAAAAGGAAAATTAAAACAAAACAAAACAAAACAAAAAAAAAAAAGATTGTGCTTTCTCCCAAAAAAAAAAAAAGGGGGGGGACCCCTTTTGTTTTTTTTTCAACTTCCATCTGCAAAATGTTTCTTCCTTCCTTCCCCCGTGGGGGGGGGGGGGGGGGGGGGGGGCAGGAGGCCGAGACGAATAAGCTACGATTCGGGGTTCTGGATGGTTGAGTCTCCCAAGTTAACAACGGAATAACAAGAGTTGGAAGGGATTTTAAGAGGTCGTCTATCTATCTATCTATCTATCTATCTATCTATCTATCTATCATCTATCTATCTATCTATCTATCTATCTATCTATCTATCTATCATCTATCTATCTATCTATCATCTATCTATCTATCTATCATCTATCTATCAATCATCTATCTATCTATCATCTATCTATCTATCTATCTATCTATCTATCTATCTATCTATCTATCTATCTATCTATCTATCATCCATCCATGTCTGTCTGTCTGTCTGTCTGCCTACCTATCTACCTACTTACCTACTTACTCTGTTTCCCCGAAAATAAGACCCAGCAGGAAAATAAGTCCTAGCACGATTTTTCAGGATGCTCGTAATATAAGCCCTACTCTCAAAATAAGCCCCAGTTAAGATTGTCAGCCAGATGGGTGTATTTATTACCATATTTCCCCCAAAATAAGACCTAACCAGAAAATAAGCCCTTTTGGAGCAAAAATTAATATAAGACCCGGTCTTATTTTCAGGAGGAAAATCAGATTCATTTATTGTGCCAACCACGTGCAATTTCCTTTCTCCCTTTCTCTGTTTCGTTCTCCTCACTGGTACAGGTGTCCTCAACTTACAACCATTGGCTTGAAGTTACAACAGAACTGGGGGGGGGGAAGCGACGTGTAACTGGTCCTCGCACTTATAACCGTTGCAAAAATCCCCGGTCACGTGATCAAAATCTGGTTGCTTGGCAACTGGCATGTATTTATGACGGCTGCAGCATCCTGTGACTTTCCTAGCTGGCTTCCGTCAATGGGGGAAGCTGGGATTCACTTAAGGACTTCATGATTCATTTAACAACCGCAGTGATTTGCTTATCAACTCTGGCCAAAAGGTCATAAAATCAGGCACAATTCATAAAAGAACCTTCTTGTTTAACCATGAAAATTCTGACCCCAACGGTGGTCATAAATTGAGGACAAAAAGGAGAAAGTGCAAGTAATGTTGTTTCTGCATTCCGTCAAGGGTTTCCCAACTGCTTTACTCCTGGGTAACCTGTTTGTCCTCTTGAGGAATGTAAGGATTGTGCTTCCTCTCCCCCCGTTCCCACGGGGGAAATAGTGATCTTTAAAATATATATATATATATTTCATGTTTTTTCTTTAACGTATATGAGTGCTTAGTGAACAGTACACTGTATATGTACTGTCACTTTACTTTATACAGACTACTAATAACAATAATAATACCATTTAGGTATACATGATAATAATCCTTCAACTTCTAAAACTTACAAATACATTGTATTTATATTATATTATACAGTAGTGGCCAAAATTGTGGAAACCTTTTGGGACAAGTGTATTTTTGAGGTTTGATGGCTAATAACACCACTTTTTTTTTTTTTTGGAGTTTCAAGATAATCCTATTCCACTGCTGGAATGGCTTGGGAATAGCCCAGACCTTCACCCAATTGAAAATCTATGGAGCCCACTAAAGAAACTTGTTAGTCAGAAGCGACCCAGCAATAAAACCCAGTTAATAGAAGCCATCATTCAATCTTGGTTTCAACATTATAACAGCTGCAGAACTCAAAGACTTGGTTCACTCCATGGGAAGACGTTGTAAGGCCATCATTCATGCTAAAGGTTCCCCAACTGACGTGGTGATAATTTTTGCATATCTCGTTTTTTCTATGGTGACAATTTTTGTATATCTCATTTGTTCTGCGTGTTTCACTTTTCTTCTTTATACTGTAACTGCTATTCCAATAGCAAATCCTTCATAAAAGTTATTGCATGACATTCTTGATTAAATTATCTTTCCATGGATATATAATTTTATGGCACTACTCCAAAAAAAAAAAAATGGTGTTATTAGCTAGTTTTAGAAAATACACTTTTTCCCAAAAGGTTTCCACAATTTTGACCATAACTTTATTTTGTAGCCGTGTGCACAGTAGCGTTTCCCCAATTACTACTTACTACCTTTTTTTTTTTACCCCAATACAAGAATCCCCATATTAAGTAGCATTCTGTATCTCTTACCCTTTACTCTTTAAGCATACAGAGTAGTAGTCTTTCAACTTGTAACATTTATATATACATAGTAATTATAGTAACTTGTATCATGTGACAGTAGACATCGTAACATTTCCCCCGTTTCTAATTTCTAGTTCTGTTTTCTAATCTTTAGTAAGACAAATCCTGTATTAAGAGGTATCCTGTATTTATCCATCATTTCTACTTGCCATTTTTAGTATTTCAACTCTTACTGACTTTTTGATCAATCTCCCATGTTCCTCCCTTGGGATCTCGTATCTTACACACCACAAACCCGCCACAATTAATGCCCGCTCCATAAAATCAAAGGATTGTTGTTGTTAGTTGCGAAGTCATGTCCGACTCATCGCGACCCCATGGACAACGTTCCTCCAGGCCTTCCTGTCCTCTACCATCCTCTGGAGTCCATTTAAGCTCACGCCGACTGCTTCGGTGACTCCATCCAGCCACCTCGTTCTCTGCCGTCCCCTTCTTCTTTTGCCCTCCATTGTCCCCAGCATTAGATTTTTCTTCAGGGAGTCCTTCCTTCTCCTTAGGTGGCCCAAGTATTTGAGTTTCATCTTCAGGATCTGGCCTTCTAAAGAGCAGTCAGGGTTGATCTCCTCTAGGACTGACCAGTTGGATCGCCTTGCAGTCCAAGGGACTTGCCTGAGTCCTAACCCTAACCCTAACCCTAACTCTAACCAAAGGATAGGAACAGGAAGAAGAAGATACCTTCTCCAGAACTTTCCTGGTGACACCAAAGTCCCCAACAAGGATTGACCCTCAAGATCTATTTGAAGAACCAACCCAAACCTGCTTCCACCCTCAGATACCCAAAATAAATCTGACAAACCACAAAGCAGCCCAACCGTTGACTGGGTGGTTCCTCAGATGTCCTCAGCAACGTACTACAAGATCACACAAAGTTGACTCGGGAATATCTGCTTGCTAAGCTCTAATTGTGCCCTCGGGGTGTAACTTTTAGGAGGTGCCTAATTAGCTCAACAGCAATCCTGTTATGGACAAAACCTCCGTTCCAGATTTCAAAGAGGGTTTTTTTTTGGGAGGGGTTGGAAATGAGGATGGAGCACCTCAACTCCACCTTCCTCACCGAACTTCATGCAGTTGAGAAGCTTTGTCTCCTATTCAATTATTACGGTTCCCAGCAGCCAATGACAGCGAGGAACGCTTCAATCCAATGACGATGCTGGAGGTGGGAATATTTGCATTCCAACCGGATGATTCAACAAAGCTCATCACAGCCTTTTCAAAGACGGCCGTCCCTCCGTTGCAATTTGGCAGCCGCTTGGTGTCCTTTCCATCAACGGCAACTCAAGGAAACCAGAAGGGAAAAAATACAGTTGCGTAGCTGTGTCTGGTTTCAAAATACGGCTTGCATCACATTTCATTCAGGATATAAACAGAGCAAACATTACTCCTTATTAGCACTGATGGTGTTACCTATTTCGGGGGATGAAAAGTCTGCAAGAAAAGCATGAAGCTCAGAGAGCATCAAGGATCTTCTCTCCCCTTCCTTCCTTCCTTCCTTCCTTCCTTCCTTCCTTCCTTCCTTCCTCCCTCCCTCCCTCCCTCCCTCCCTCCCTCCCATTCAACCTATTTTCTCCTTCCTTCCTTCCTTCCTCCCTCCCATTCAACTTATTTTCTCCTTCCTTCCTTCCTTCCTTCCTTCCAACCTATTTCTTTCCTTCCTTCCCTCCCTCCCATCCATTCAACCTATTTTCTCCTTCCTTCCTTCCTACCTACTTATTTCTTTCCTTCCTCCCTCCCTTCCATTCAACCCATTTTCTCCTTCCTTCCTTCCCTTCCTCCCATTCAACTTATTTTCTCCTTCCTTCCTCTCAACCTATTTCTTTCCTTCCTTCCCTCCCTCCCATCCATTCAACCTATTTTCTCCTTCCTTCCTTCCTCCCTCTCTCCCATTCAACCTATTTTCTCCTTCCTTCCTTCTTTCCTCCCCTCCCTTCTATTCAACCTAATTTTTCCTTCCTTCCCTCCCTCCCATTCAACTTATTTTCTCCTTCCTTCCTACCTATTTCTTTCCTTCCTTCCCTCCCATCCATTCAACCTATTTTCTCCTTCCTTCCTACCTACTTATTTCTTTCCTTCCCTCCCTCCCTTCCCTCCCTCCCTTCCATTCAACCTATTTTCTCCTTTCTTCCTTCCCTCCCTCCCATCCATTCAACCTATTTTCTCCTTCCTTCCTTCCTTCCTTCCTTCCTTCCTTCCTTCCAACCTATTTCTTTCTTTCCATCCTTCCTTCCTTCCCTCCCTCCCTTCTCATTCTCCTTTAATAGTAACCACACAAGAGTTTTCTAGCTCTTCACACAGAGTTTTCTAACTCACCTTGCCCTGATGACGTAACCTACTTGGGTAATAAAATGTCTGCCAGCCAACCATCACGTTCAGGAAGCATCAAAAACTTTTCTAAGACCATAAAGGCAGTCATCAACTTACAACCATTCACTTAGTGACCGTTTGACGTTACAAGGGCACACTGCAAAAAGTGACTCCTCCCCCCACACTTAGGGCCGTTGTAGCATTCCCCGTCGTCACATGATCAAAATTCCAAAATTCTTGGCCACTGACTCGTATTGATGACGGCTGCACTGTCCTAGGGTCACGTGATGCCCCTTGTGCCACTTTCTGACAAGCAAAGTCAACGGGGGACGCCGGATTCGCTTAACGACCGTATTGCTAATTTAACGACTTCCCAACGGCGGCAGGAAAAGTAGCAAAACCGGGCCAAACTCACTCAAGAAACTGTCTCGCTCAGCAACGGAAACCTTGGGCTCCATTGTGGTCATAAGTCGAGGACTCCCTGAACCTGCTATTTGGCAAGCCTTTGAGAAGGGAACTTGGCTGCTGCCTTCCGTGCCCTCCTCTCAACCTTCCTGTGTCAATAAATCTCCACTCGGCTGTTTGAACAATGATTAATAATAAACAGAGTTAAACAGAGGGGAGAAAGGGAGGAATCATGAGTGATTTTATTCCCTTCTCTAGATTCTTTCAATGACGTTTAGCCCACTAGCTAAATTTCAGCTCCTTTGCTAGCCCGGTAGTCCTCGACTTACAACAGTTCATTTAAGTGTCCGAAATTTCAACGGCACTGGAAAAAAAAAGTGAAAAGGTTTTTCACAATTATTATGACCCCCTGCAGCATCCCCCATGGTCAAAATCCAGATGCTTGGCCGCTGACTCGTATTTATGACCGTTGGAGTAGTCCAGGGTCATGTTCATCAGCTTACAGCGGCATGGAGAAAAGTGACTTAGGACCGGGTTTTTTTCACCCTGAGGACCGCTGCAGAATCCTCGCGGACACGTGATCAAAATTCTTGGCAACTGTCTCATATTTATGACGCTTGAAGTGTCCCGGAGTTACGTGATTCCCCCTGGCAACCCAGCCTGGACCACCAGACTAAGCTTGTGAATGTGAGATTTTTTTCTAACACTCACTCACTCCATCCATCCATCCATCCATCCATCCATCCATCCATCCATCCATCCTTTATCATCTGTCTCTATCTGTCTGTCTGTCTGTCTGTCTGTGTTTTCCCGAAAATAAGACCCTGTCTTATATTCTTTTGAACCCCGAAATAAGCGCTTGGCCTTATTTTCAGGGAGATCTTATTATTTTGGGGCCCATGGAGGAAGATGGGGCTCCTCTTGCCATCTTACCTGATTTCCAGCTCTGTGTTTAAATATTTTCGGGGAGGGCTTATTTTCGGGGGGGGGGGGAACTTATTTTAGTTCATGCGCTCAAAACCCCAATTGGGCTTATTATCAGGGAAATAGGGTATCTCTCTTTCTTTCTCTCTCTCTCTCTCTCTCTCCAGTCTCTCTTGCTCTCTAATCTCTCTATCTATATATAATCTAGATCTGTATATATATCTCTCTCTCTAGTGTCTCTCTCCCTCTCTCCATCCATCTATCCTCAACACACAGAGAAACTGAGGAAAAAACAAAGGACAAAAACATATATAATATCTCTGTCTGTCTATCTGGTCTCTCTCTCTCTATATATATATTTATATATAATTTATATCTGTATCTCTGTTATCTCTCTAGTGTCTCTCTCCATTCCTCCATCCATCCACACACAGAGAAACTGAGGACAAAAACAAAGGATAAAAACACATCTATCATCTATCTATCTATCATCTATCTGTCATCTATCTATCTCTATCATCTATCTATCTATCTATCTATCTATCTATCTATCTATCTATCATCTATCTATCTATCTATCGTCTCTCTCTCTCTCTCTCTCTCTTTATATATATATATATATATAATTTATGTCTGTATCTCTGTATCTCTCTCCCCCTCTCCCTCCCTCCCTCATCTCTTTCTCTCTCTAATCTCTATCTCTCCATCTCTCTCTTTCTCTATCTGTGTCTGTCTGTCTGTCTATTTTAAATGTGATTTTTGTGGGGTTTTGGGGGGGGGGAAGACTTGTGAGGAGGAGCAGCTGGCTCCTTGAGAGAAAACTTTGCAGTGATGAATGGCCCATTAAGAAGAAAGTTGATGTCGGAGCAAGAGTAATTTACATAACAATTAAACCAGTCTGGTGTATCCAGCAAAGATGCTAATACAATGACTCTTCCCGGGAGATTTTGCCATTAAGCTACTTTATGAACTGGGTTCTGGGGATAAAAAAAACAAAAACAAAAAAACGGTGGTTGCATTTTGCTCCTCTGGAGTGTGAAAAGGAGAAAAATGACATGGGGAATTCTTCTTCTTTTTTTTTTTTTGCTCTGATATACCCAAGCGGGCCATGATGTCCAAAAATATGAGATATTTTTCTATGGAGTCCTGCGGGAGTAAGAAGAGACGATACGAAGGGGGGGCTGGAAGATGGTGGCTTTGAGGCAGTCACTAAGCAACGGTCGTAAGTCGAGGACTACCTCTAGACCAAAATGAACTGCGCCAGTCAATGGAAGGGAGATCAGAGGTGTGCAGTAATCCTCAATTTACAGCGTCCACTTAGGGACCGTTCGAAGTTACGACGGCACTGAAACAAGCGACCGGGAACCCTTTCTCGCACTTACAACTGTTTCCAGCCTCCGGGGGGGCCTCCAGAAAGGGTAGGGAAGGCCGTTTTCACCCTCCCCAGGCTCCTAGAAAGCCTCTGGAGCCTGGGGAGGGCGAAAAACGGGCCTTCTGGTCCCACCGGAAGTCGGGAAATGGGCCGTTTCCAGCATCCGGAGGGCCTCCAGAAAGGGTAGGGAAGCCTGTTTTTGCCCTCCCCAGATGCCAAGAAAGCTTCTGGAGCCTGGGGAGGGCGAAAAAATGGGTCTACCGGGCCCACTGTGCCATCGTGTGCCAAAAGCAGGGGGAGCGCGGGGGAGTTGTGTGGGCATGCGCGGGGCGCATTGAATTATGGGTGTGGGCCCACGTGCCTGCGACACCCCTCCACACTCTCCCCGCTTTTGGCACGCGACAGCAAAATGGTTAGCCATCACTGCCCTATACCGTTTCAGACAATGGGCACTCTATTTGGTTTTGGGCAAAAGAGAAACAATAGAATAGAATAACAGAGCTGGAAGGAACCTCAGAGGTCCTCTAGTCCAACCCCCTGCTCAGGCAGGAAACCCTACACCGTTTCAGACCAAAGGGTTGTCCGGTCTCTTCTTAAAGACCCGGCCACTATCCCTTTGTCCGAATTCCTGCAGGATTTCCACTTATCCCGTCCCTTCCCATTGGCTGGAGAAGGGAAGAGGCTTAAAGGCCGTTACCAGGGCCCAAAATCCCTCCTCCGGTTGCCAGGCTCTCTGATCCACCGAGGAATCCACACTTACAAAGCCCTTAAACCCCCCAAACCCCCCTCATCTTTTTTTCTTCTTGTTTTGGGGGGGAAAAAAGAAAAGAAAGCTTGTCATTGCACAGGCGATGCCGAAATCGAAGGCCTTTTTGCATCCGCTCTCTCTCTCTCTCTCTCTCTCTCTCTCTCTCTCTCTCTCTCTCCTTTTGTCACGCTCGACAAACTTTAATAAACATTTCCGTTTAAAAAGATCAAGCGAGCCTTTTTTTCTGGGTACACCGTCTCTCTCTGTTTATAGAAAGCAGGACAGGGGAAGGGTTTTTGTCCGCGGTGAAAGGGGAGGAAGAGATTTGAAACACTGCAAACCGCAAAAAGCACCCTTGTCACTTCGGGTGATCTTTCTGTCCGGAAAATGGGTCCATTTAAGCCTCCAAAGGTTTGAACTGGACTTTATGTCGCTAAGCGAGACAGTTGTAAGAAATTTGCTAAGTGAGTTTTGCCCCGTTTCACCCCCTTTCTTGCCACAGCTGTCCGTTAAGTGAACCTGCCTTCCCCATTGAGTTTGCTCGTCACGAAAAGGGATCATGGGACCCTCCAACCGTCATAAATATGAACCAAGCTTCTGAATTTTTTGATCATGTGAGCTGCAGCGGTCGTGAGACTGAAAATCTGTCCTAAGTCACTTTTTTTCAGTGGCGTTGTAAATGTTGTGACCCAGGCCCAAGTAAGTAGTAGGAAAATCAGTCCGTGAAAAAGCAAACTATATTCGAACAGCTGAGAATTACTTCATTCCCAGTGTCGTTCAACTAAATTAAAGCAAATTCCTCCCAACACAAATTCCTCAGTCCTATCGCAAACCTTGGTCCAATTAGGCAAACTGCCAAAGGGCTTTCTTGGCAAACTTTCAGAAGTCACAGATACAAAAATAAATACAAGACGTAGACGAAGAAGACGACGAAGCTACCAACGTTGTTTTCCGGCAAAGCCCAAACGCCGTTGCTGGTCTGTTTTAAGCCTTATGGGAGGGGCCAATCATCTCTTGGCCTTACTCCCAAGTTGTCCTCTTTGCTTGAGCTGCTCTTGCCTTCTGGCAGCTCTTCTCATGCGTGCATTAGGAACAGGCTCCTCCTGTTCCTCTGCCTCTCTACTGTCAGCCTCTGGAGGCTCTGGAGTCTGCACATCACTCCCCAATGGCCCTGGCCCCATCTCTGCCTCCAGGATTGGCCCATGTTCCTCAGCCTCATCGCTGCCCGACTCCGGTGCCAGCTTCGCAGGCTGCTGGAGGACCACAACAATAAATTTGAATGGTCACTAAATGAACTGTTGCAAGTCGAGGACTGTCTGTCCCCAAGGGGAAGGGAGCTTGTGGTATTACATCACAACATCTATTTCACGGTTTTGATGACATCTTGCCTTGATGCAGACGCTGCTTTGCATGATTAAAATTTGTGTGATTATCTTCCACGAATGAATCAGGGAGAGACACCAGATTTCCTATCGTGCCATCTTCCTGGTTCATGACTAAGGTAATTGGCTTAGCTAAGGTAATTCTTAATCTGGTTCCAGGAAGTTCGTTTCGAAGCCGAAGGGACGGAATATCAAGGATTTAACTCTGAAGGACGGCGAGATATTATCACCCAAGAAACTGAGCTGTTTTTAGTACGAGAAGAAAAAAAAAAATAGAATAGAATGATGGAGTTTGGAAGGGACCTCGGAGGACCTCTAGTCCAACCCCCCCCTGATGGAAACTGATGAAGGAGAGATTCAACCTGGAAATAAGGAGAACTTTTCTGACAGTGAGAACAATCAACCGATGGATCAGACGTTGCCTCCGGAAGATGTGGGAGCTTCATCCCTGGAAGCGTTCAAGAAGAGACTGGACTGTCAGAAATGGTTTAGGGCAGTGATGGCTAACCTTTTTGCCATCGCGTGCCAAAAGCGAGGGGGGCGTGGACGTGCCAGCCCACACCCATAATTCTATGCGCCTCGTCCCCCACGTATGTGTATGCAACCCCACCACGCTCCGCCTGCTTTTGGCACGTGATGGGACGGTGGTCCCAGTAGGCCCGTTTTTTGCCCTTCCCAGGCTCCAGAGGCTTTCTAGGAAGTTGACAAACGGGCTGTTTCCGGCCTCTGGAAGGCCTCCAGGTGGGTGGGGAAGGCCGTTTTTGCCCTCCCCAGGCGCCTAGAAAGCCTCTGGAACCTGGGGGGAGAGAAAAACGGGTGTTTCTCCCCCCCCACACACAGGGCCTCCGGAGGCAGGAAACAACCTGTTTCCCTACTTCCGGTGGGCCCAGAAGGCCCGAAAATCAGCTGAGCTCGCGTGCCCATTGGTATGGCACTGTGTGCCACAGGTTCGCCATCACGGGTTTAGGGTCTCCTGCTTGGTCTGGGGGTTGGACTAGATGACCTACAAGGTCCCTTCCAACACTGTTGATCTGTATCTGTATCTAACTGTTCTATTGTGTTGAAGAATACACCTCTATGACTCTAGAACGAGTGCAGAGAAGAGCAACCAAGATGATTAGGGGACTAAAACATACGAAGAACGGATGCAGGAATGGAGTATGTAGTTGAATGAAAAGAAGGACCAGGGGAGACATGATAGCAGTCTTCCAGTATCTCAGGGGCTGCCCCAAAGAAGAGGGAGTCAAGCTATTCTCCAAAGCACCTGAGGGCAGGACAAGAAGCAACGGGTGGAAACTAATCAAGGAGAGAAGCAACCTAGAACTAAGGAGAAATTTCCTGACCGTGAGAACAATTAATCGGTGGAACAACTTGCCTCCAGAAGTTGTGAATGCTCCAACACTGGAACATTTTAAGAAGAGATTGAACAACTATTTGCTTGCCCGAGCACGGGGCTGGACTAGAAGACCTCCAAGGTCCCTTCCAACCATTATTCTAACTATGGTTTGTTGAAGAAAGCATGACACACTAAACCAAACAACGGACCATATCACTATTTAGCGTGATGTTTAAACCCAACCACTGTAGTTTGATGCTTCCTTTGAGTAGACCTGCTTAACATGAGGTTGGTAAGAGAACTGCGGGATACCAAAGCTTAAAAATCAAGCCAAAGAGTTAAAACATCGTGTAACAATGGTTTCTTTCTATGTGAAGCTAGCTATGGTGTTTTGGAAGTCATGGTATCAGGCTTATGTGCAATCAGGAAGTCATGCTTTATTTAAGTAATTGTGGTTAAGAAAAACCAAGGTTATCAGATTCTGGATCTTAATCTTAACTTATTGTGGAGCCTGTGCTTGCAGGTCGTACCTGCTGTTTTTGTGAAAGACTTTCGGTTTCGTTTAGTGCAATTTCCCCACTCAGATGAAGCATAGAAACAACACAGAATTAAAAGCCACAACACCCCATTCGATGGTTGAGCTGCTTGCTTCGAGCATCTCTACCTTGAGACGGTCCTCTCTCCAAGCCAGCCAGGCGTCAAAGGAGCTCGTATCACACCGAGCCAAGCTGCCGCCTCAATTTTGGTGAAATTCGTAACACTGATTGGAAAGGAGCATGGAAATTGGGGCCAAGGTTCTCTTTCAATAATAATAATAATACCCTATTAACATCTTATTAATGGCTCTTGCTGGTCATATCCACCCGATCCACTAGAGTGGGGAGGGAGAATTGCTGTGGGTCCCATCCCTTAAGGAGATACATCTGATGGGACCAGCGGTCGACTTCAAAAATTTTAGCCAGGGGTTCTCTGCCAAGTTGCCGGGTGGGCGTGCCCAGGGTGGGCGTGGCCTAGTCGGCCTCCTGCACCACGACTGGGAGGGGGGGCATTTTTGCCCTCCCCAGGCTCCAGAGACTTTCCTTGAGCCTCCGTGAGGGCGAAAACGGCCTCCCCAGGCTCCGGAGGCCCTCTGGAGGATGGAAGTTCCCAAACGGCCTCCCCAAGCCTCCAAACACACCCTGCACCTACCTGCATCCAAAACGGGCCACATGGGGCAGGGGTGAAATTTACTTACCTTTCTTACCGGTTCGGAAATGCACTCTCCGTGTGCGCGCACGAGAGAGCAAAAGCACATGCGCAGAGGGTAAAAACCAGGAAGTAATGACACCCGGGTGGGCCACAATTGCTACCGGATTGTGCAATCCGGTCCGAACCGGGAGCATTTCACCCCTGACATGGGAACTCCTTGGAGAGGTGGGGTAGGATGGGCGGGGCAGGGCCAGTCCAGAGAGGGATTTGGGGGTTCTCCAAACTGCACAGAATCTTAGCTAGAGTTTCTCCCGAACCCCTGCGAACCCCCAACAGCCCACCCCTGGTCATATCCACCCGACCCACTAGAGCGGCGAGAGAGGAATGTCGTGGGTCCTGTCCTTTAAGGAGATACATCTGATGGGACCCAGAAGGGGGGCCTTCTCCGTGGTGGCTCCCTCCCTTTGGAATATCATCCCTCCAGAAATTAGACTGTCCCCCACTTTGACAGTCTTCCGGAAGGTCCCGAACACGGGGGTTGGCCAGCGGGTCTGGGGAACCCAGAGTCCAAAGCAGTGGTGGGTTTCAATTTTTTTTACTACTGGTTCTGTGGGCCTGGTTTGGTGGGGCGTGGTGTGGCGGGCATGGCAGGGGAAGGATACTGTAAAATCTCCATTCCCACCCCACTCCAGGAGAAGGTTGCTGCAAAATCCCCATTCCCACCCCACTCCAGGGGAAGGATACTGTAAAATCTCCATTCCCACCCCACTCCAGGGGAAGGATACTGTAAAATCTCCATTCCCTCCACACTCCAGGGGAAGGTTGCTGCAAAATCCTCATTTCCTCCTGATCAGCTGGGACTTGGGAGGCAGAGAATATTTGGGGGCGGGGCCAGTCAGAATTTTTACTACCGGTTCTCCGAACTACTCAAAATTTCCGCTACCGGTTCTCCAGAACTGGTCAGAACCTACTGAAACCCACCTCTGGTGGTGAGTGTGTTGTTAACTCTAGAAGCAAAAAATCACCCGACTTGATCTTGGATTGCTGCAAACGTCTGTGGCTACCAACCCATGAAAGGGTTTTTTTTTTGTGTGTGTGTGTTGTGTTGTTAACTCTGGAAGCAAGAAATCACCCGGCTTGATCTTAGTTTGCTGCGACCGTCCGTGGCCTCCATCTCAAGACAGACCTCGCTTTCAGACCTCGGCGGTCAAATCTCGCAGCGAGAAAACAAATATCAACTTCGGGGTAAACGTAACGGCAACTTGACCATTGTGCGAAACGAACAACCTGCGGAGGAATCTCGTCCTGGCTCACTCCAACCACGGAAACAAGCCCGTTTCCATGTCTGAACAGGGCCTCCAGGGACGAGAATCTCAGATTAATGAAGAGGGTTCGAGACACCGTCGCTTGCTGCTTCTTCCTGTTCTCGAGGAAACCACTCACCATAAAAGTTGCTTTCACTAACGGGGGGCCTTTCCTTGGAGCAATTTCGCATTTTGTTATTCTTTTTTTTTTTTCTGTTGTCGTTTTTTTTTTTTGTTCGCTCTGCTCGTTTTGCAAAAGTGTACAGCACACACGCGCACACACACACACACACACACGCCGGACGACAACACAGCTGTGAAACCTGAATCCTACCGACCGAGATTTATGTCGCTGCTGTGAAATAGGAAGCTTGGCAGGACGTTTATATATTTTCCGACACACACACACAGCAGAAGGGGAGAATATAGAAACACCACAACTCCTTAAAACACCAGAGATATTTTTTTTTTCTCCGCAGACTCCATCAGAGAAGAGAGAGAGAGAGAGAGAGAGAGAGAGAGAGAGAGAGAGAGAGAGAGGAAAAAAAGAAGACTTAAAGTGCATTTCCTAAATAAATAAATGAAGAAAAAAAAAATCTGGAATATCCGAGCTAATAATTAAACTCGCCGCAGGATGATTAAATGTCTCCTTAGATGCAGATTTCTGGAGCTGATCTAGCCTTTGATAGCTGCTCTCTGCAGGCGTGGAGATAATTGGCTGAGATTTCTTTAATAATAACACTGGGACTTTTAAATATTTTCAGATGCAGGTAGTCCCTCGACTTCACAATGGGGAGCAGAATTTCCCTTGCTAAGCGAGGCCATTTGGTTCAGCCAGACGGGCCCGATTTTGTGGCCTTCGCCGCGTGGTTAAGCCAACCGCGGCGGTTGTTAAGTGAATCAGGCGGTCGTTAAGTGAAACTGGTTTCCTCCACAGAATTTGCTTGTAGGTTGGTAGCCAGCCAGGGAGATCGCAAAACGGCGATCACGTGACCCAAGGATGCGGCAACCACTCTAAGCACATGGATCATGTGGGGCATACTGCGACGGTTGTAAGTGCGAGGACCGGTTGTAAGTCTGAACGGTCCCTAAATGGATGGTTGTAAATCAAGGACTACCTCCATTCATTTTTCCAAAAGTGCTTATTTGAGAAAAAAAAAAAAAAAAAAAAAGGCTTGCACAAATGGAAGAGAGAGTTCAATTGAATTAAATCTGAGTTCCTCCAGGAGTTAACAGAGACAAAGCATATTTTCTCCTCCAGTTTTTTCCCCCAAACAACCCTGTGAGGTAGGCCAGCCCAAGAGCAAGCGACTGGCCACAAATCATAATAATAATAATAAAAAAATCTTCTGTGAGTTTTCTTGCTCTTGGTCCCGCAGCACAATCATTAACCTGGTTTATTGATCACAAGCTGGTCATGAATCACTCTTAACAGTATATTTAGCTTTTCCTGCCAGCTTCTCTAAGCCACAGTTACAATCGAACTCGTGGCTGGCGGGTTGCTTTAACAAGCCAAGATCTACTGCAAACCCCTAACTTAGGCCCTAGTAAATACAGGTATCCCTCGACTTAACAACAGTTCATTTACTGACCATTCAATTTATAAATTGGGTGTTTTAATCCGTGTTTCGGCCAAAATATTTAATAATTTTAAGGGATTTTTAATATTTGTATTATCTGTATTTTATCTTGGCTGTTCACCGCCCTGAGTCCTTCGGGAGTAGGGCGGTATAGAAATTTAATAAATAAATAAATAATAAATAAATAATAAACGTCACAATGTCACTGAAAAAGTGACTTAGACCATTTTTCAGAGTTACAAACTTTTGCACCGTAACCATGTGATTTTTGCACCGTAACCATGTGATCAAAATTCAAAGGCTTGGCAACTGGCATGTACTTATGACAGTTGCAGTGTCCCGGGGTCCCGTGATATCCTTTGGCAACCTTTCGACAAAGTCAGTGGGGAAGTCAGATTTATTTAATGGCTGACTTACTGACTTTATCAACAGCGGGGGGATTGACTTAACAACTGCGGCTAGGAAGGTCGTAAAACGGGGCAAAACTCTCCCTTAACCAATGTCTCACTTAACAACAGAAAGTTTGGGCTCAATTGTGGCCGTTAAGTCAAGGACTATCTGTATAATAGTATATATTTTACCCTTGAGAAGGGAACCTTGTTTTCAATTCTTCGATCCTGCAGCCCAAACACAGAAAATGGGATTTCTATTTATAAAACTCCCCTCGATATTCCTTCCCCGAAAGGTGGAAATGCTAACACAAAACGGACAAATATTTCAGCTGCTTCTTTCTGTCCTGCCAAAAAATCCCGTGTTAAAAAACTTCTGCGGAAAGGCATTTTAAACACAGCCATATGCAAGAAAATATACCATGGAGCTACTATTTAACATGCATGCGGAATTTCCTTTCCTGCAGGGTTTTTCCCCTCCCTGGGAAATTTATGGACCAGAAACATATATAGGAAAGGTTTTGCAAGCAAAATAAATAAATAAATAAAATAAAAACATCCAGAAGTAATGATATCCATATGCTCGGCCAGATCTAAACAAGTTTCAAGTTTTAACCTTGAAAGGAAAAACGTGCCACAAGTTTTGAGGCCTGGCTACGAGCAGCAAGCACTAAACGCAAGGAAAACTGGAACTGTTTACCTGCGAGAAAACACAGGGCAAATTCCATTTAAGGGGAGGGGAAAAAAAGCAAGCAAGAAGGGGGGGTAGGAAATATTGCATCATCGGTTTTACAAAACTGGAAAGGGAGGAGTCTGGGGTTTATTTACCCTGATCATAAACAGTAGACGAGAAAGCCAATTTCCACCCCACTCCCTCCCTTCGGCAGAATTATCCGCAGTCGAGAAATCAGGAAACCAAATAAAAGCTTAACATTGCTTTTTTTTAAAAAAAAATGTCTTTGCGAGTTAAAATAAAAGGCGTTGCTTTTTAAAAATGTCTTTGCAACTTAAAATTAGCTGGGCTGGCTTGAGCTAAATTTTAAATTGATTTTAAATTGGGTTGTTTTAATTTACGGCCAGAATATTTAATTATTTTAATTAATTATTTTAATACTGTTTTTTAAATTTTGTATGCTTTGTTTTTACTTAGGCTGTGCACCGCCCTGAGTCCTATTTGGAGAAGGGCGGTATAGAAATTTAAACAAATAAATAAATAAATAAAATAAAAGGCATTGCTTTTTAAAAATTTCTTTGCCAATTAAAATTGCTAAGGCATTGCTTTTTAAACTTCCATGGCAAATTAAAACAAAAGGCATTGCTTTTTAAACTTCCATGGCAAATTAAAACAAAAGGCATTGCTTTTTAAACTTCCATGGCAAATTAAAACAAAAGGCATTGCTTTTTAAACTTTCTTGGCAAATTAAAACAAAATGAAAGGCAGGGCTTCCCAAACTTTTCCCCTTCCTTACGGAAACTTATCAAAAAGCCCTTTACAATTTTTTGTGTCCCTCTGGTGATGGATGATGGGTATCGTGTGTCCCTTACCCAAAGGGTAGGGGAAAAAATACACTTTTTAAAAATCCAAACTTACATAATTTACCCAGGTGTGGAAAACACGGTTACAAATGTTTGGAAGGGGAATGTTGTTGCTCGGGCACTTTTAAAAATCAATCAATCATGTAAAGACAAGTTGGCTTTCCCAGCCTCTTAATTTGGCACCCGTTGCAATTTTAGCAGAGAGAGAGAGGAAGTTAATTGAGGGGGCACGGACGCCATCGGTTCTTGCAAAGCAGGAAGGGGAAAAAAAAAAAAAGTCAGCCATGTTTTACAAGGAGAAATTAATTGCCCCGATAAAGAGTCCCAGATTTTTTTTTTTTCCCCCGGAACAAAAACATTTCCAAGTTCAGATTTGCCTTGGGGGAAAAAAAAGCCAGGAACCGGAGACAGGTCACCAAATACCTAAATGCAAGAAAACAGCTTGCAGTTATGTAACTTTTGTTTATTTTTAAAAAATAAAAGTATAACAAAGATTCATTTGAAAGCTGGTGACAAAAAGCCAGCCAGACTGCAGGTTTCAAGTCTGAAGAGATGCCATTTGTTTTTGGCCTATTCTTTTCATGTTTGTTATTTTTTTTTAATATAAATGTATTTTTTTTTACAAGTGTGTTTTGTTTTATTTATTACTTTGTTGCTTGTATGTAAGCCTGAAAGCTTCCTTGTGTGTCCAATCACACCTGGCCAATATAAATATTCTATTTTATTCTATTTTATCTATTTACCAAATTTGTACACTGCTCACCGTATTTGTGTGCGTCTAACTCATCTTTCTTTCCACATTTATTTTTATTTTATGTATTTAACAAATTTCTATACCACCTCTCACACTTCAGTGCCTATTCTTTCCATGTTTTATTATTTTTTTTAATCATAAATGTATTTTTTTTTTGTACAAGTGTGTTTCGTTTTATTACTTTGTTGCTTGTATGTACCCTGGGAGTTTTGGCACCAGAGATAAATTCCTTGTGTGTCCAATCACAGCTGGCCAATAAAGAATATTCTATTTTATTCTATTTACCAAATTTCTACACTGCCCACTACACCCGTGTGCATTTAACACATCTTCTGCCTATTCTTTCCACATTTTTTATTTTATGTATTTAAAATATTTCTATGCCGCCTATCACACTTCAGTGCCCATTCTTTCCATATTTATTTCCTTTTTTTACCGTGTTTTTTTTTTTACAAGTCTGTTTTGTTCTATTTATTACTTTGATGCTTGTATGTTCACTGGGAGATAAATTCCTTGTGTGTCCAATCCCAGCTGGCCAATAAAGAATATTCTATTCTACTTTATTCTGTTTTATCTATTTATCAAATTTCTACACTGCCCACTACAGTTGTGTCTAGATTATCTTCTGCCCACTCTCTCCACATTTTTAATTTATTTATTTAGCATATTTTCATACTGCCCATCACACTTGAGTGTGTCTGGGCCACCTTCTCCCTGTTCTTTCCGTGTTTATTTTTCTTATTTATTTGGCAGATTTCTCCATCTCCATTTCTCCATCTGCCCACCACACTTGTGCCTGGCCCACCTTCTGCTTATTCTTTCCATGTTTGCTTTTATTTTATTTAGCAGATTTTTATACTGCCTATCAGAGTGAAGTGCCTCTGGGCTATGTAACCATAAATTCAATTTGCAAAAACGATGCAAAAAAACCAAGGAGAAATGAATTTATCTTACAACCAATTCATCTGCTGGTCAGCAACTCCAACAATTCCAGGTAAGGCAAAAATTGGACACGTTATTGGGAAGACGCAGCCGGCCCAAACTCCTGTTTCATTGCAACTTTGCAAAAATAGCAATCATCCCTTGGAAAATTATCTTAGGAGGGAGAAAGGTTAGCAAACTCTTGGGGATTACTGCTTCCTTTCTCAGTTTCCAAAGCACACACGTTTGTGACACACACAATACGTGCACATACCCTCCAGGTTTGAAATCACATTGAGCCACCATGACACACAACGTGGAGGCTACAACTAATAGGAACTCTTAATGATGCCCACAGGAAAGTCAACAGGCTGGGCTGACACATTTCACCAAACCGTAGTTTGCTAAATCCTTAATCCGTCAACTCACCCCCCCCCCCCCACTGGATAGTGTACTCATCCGTGCCGAGCCATAAACCATGGTTTGCCAATGCCCAAGCCAAGCAAGGCTCACTTTTCTGCAGCCCCTCATGTGAGCAGGCGTGTGTTTATCTCTGTTAATACCTTAAGGAGCAATACTGCATCCATCACACGGTTGATTCACCCTGAATCGGTCAAGAAATTTTGTTCTTTTCAATTTCACTCTTATCTGCCCAAAATGTATTTATGGGATCCAGCTGTTTGCTCCTTATCAGGCTGGGAAATTCTTTTTTTCCATTCCTACGAAACCAAAAATCCCTCAAGGAATTTCCAAACAGAGATTATTTTAGCAGAAAACTCTCTGCTAAAAAAATAATAATAATTAATTACCATACAAATTCCTTGTGTGTCCAATCACTCTTGGCCAATAAAAAATTATATTCTATTCTATCAAAGATGCTGCTGTTTGGACTATAGAGGCAGAAGATCTCCTACCCAAGTCCCTTTTTCAATCAGAAAATAAACTCAGAATAAATAAAACTCCTTCTTACACACGTGGGCCACTTTTTTACACGATTATTCCCCATCCTAAGGTCACTTGATGGCTTTTGCCATCAAAATACCCTTTACTTTCTCATCGCTATTGTTGTTTTAATTTACCAGGCACAAGATGTGTGTTCACACAACTCCTTGTTCCTGTTCAGGCAGCTTCATTTATTGCCCAAACCACACCAGGTTAGGTTCATGCAACAGGCAAAAAATTTTTTTCCCAGGAAAGAAAGAATAGGGAGACTTAGAATTTCACCTTCGTCTTCATCAACCTCATCTTCGTCATCCCTCATCGTCTGTCACTTTCAGGAATGCTCTTTGTGCTTTTTAAAAAAATCCCTTTTACCCCATTTCCATGGCCTAAGGGCTTGCTTTATTTTATTTTATTTTATTATTATTTTTTGCATTTATCTCTATGCCAGAGTTTCTCAACTTTGGCAGCTTTTAAGAGCCGTGGATTTCAACTCCCAGAATTCTCCAGCCAGCCCATGAGATGGTGGAAGAGCAGAGCTAAATGTTTGAAATCCATTTTCTGCCCTAACTAAAGAGGCCTCTTCTTTTATTATCCGAAGGATTCCATTTTCAGGCCCAAACTTTCCAGAATAACAACTCCAATTTTACACATTGTTTTTGATGGCTTTCTATTTCCTTTAGAAGGAACATCAACATTCATGCTAAAAGCATTCTGTTAGGGGTCACGAAGCGTCTCCAAGAAAACAAGCAAGCTCCGAGAGCACCAAGGACTTCTCATTTCAACCCTGAGCTACACACTTTATTAGCATTCTATTTTTTTCCCCCCTTAAAATTGAAAATATTCTTTTTCCTCGTTTGCTTGGAATTCCTCCTTGACTGCAAAAGTTGAGGCATCTCGTTCTTACAATCGTCACTTTAAATACTTCCCCTCCTTAAAACACTCCTTCATTTATTAGTTCCCCTATTATACGCTCATAATTAGCTCTCGGGACCACCCACACTAAATCATTTTGAAATTCCGGTTGTGCTGCTCTGAAATACCCCCAATGGTTTTTTTTTGTTGAGATTCAGATTTAGCAGACTAAAACTGCTCATCCCCGAAACCAAGTTACCTTCTGCTTAGAACAGAGGGGTGTCCAATCATGCGAACCTGTGGACTTCAACTCCCAGAATTCCCCAGCCAGCCATGTTGGCTGGTTGGGGAATTCTGGGTGTTGAAGTCCACAGGTCTTAAAGTTGCCAGGGTTGGAGACCTCTTGTCTAGAAAAGAAATATTGTCTCATCCTTCTGGCCTTCAAACGTGCTTTTAAGTCAAGAGAGGTGCAATTTTAAGACTTGTGGACTTCAACTCCCAGAATTCCCCAGCTAGCAATTCTGGGAGTTGAAGTCTACCAGTCTTTAAAGTTGCCAAGGTTGGACATTCCTTGTCTAGAAAATAAACCTGGTTTAGTGTGAAGCACTTTTTCCAAAACAATCTTACAAACATGAACAGCAGCAAAAAAAAATTCCAAGATTGCTCCAAAAGGAAAGTTTTGCATGATACGATCTAAATATCAACAAAGAGTTATTCCAACATGTGCAGTTGTGTGTTTTCTTGTGTTTTCTTGTCCTTTTTCCCAATCTCCCTGGAGTACCATAGCAGCGAAGGTACTAAATTAAAACTCCGGAAAAACACAGGCAAATCACTTCTGACAACTTTGCCAAGAAAACTTATATACGGAGTGGGGCCCGAAGGACTATAACAACAGAACAAGCAAAACACCACATGCTTTGAGTTGTTGTTGTTGGTTTTTTTTTTCACAACCAGGGAGGGCCTGGGGATGGCGAAACAACAGAGGAGAGAAAAGGAAGCAAGACACCGGGATTCTGTATTGTATCTTGAGTTTAATCGGACTATAATTGCACTCAGAATTCACACGTTCTTGTGGCCCTAAGGAGCAATGTAGAGCCGGGTTAAATTCAGCTATCAGGGATTTCCCACACCCCCCCACCACCACATTCTGGAAACACTACTGGTTGCCTTCACACCTCTCACAAAGCTGAATTGTGGATTTGTTTGCTTTTTGGCTGGGCTGGCTGTTTATTCATTAAGCTGCTTAGCTCCCTGCCTGGTTTCCAGGATCACCCCCCCACCCCCAATCTGTGCAATTTCCACACCGCTTAATTCAGATGGTCAAGAGGGACTTGTGCCCTCACCTAAGGACCCCAAAGCAGGATTTGCACCTGGGGGGGTGGTTATCTGGACTCGCCACCTTCTTCCTCTTTCTTTCTAAATAGACCTGAGATGTTGGGGTACAGGAAGAAGAAAACGTAGAGCTCTCTGCTCAGCAGGATGGCCTTCTTTTAATTATCCGGATAATTAATTAAGCAATGACTGGTAGGAGGAATGACCCAGGAAAAGGAAGGGTTCCCAGCGATTGGGGGGAGGAAGAGTTGGGGGGGTAGAAAGCTCCCCCACTCCTCAAAAGGATCTCCCCTCTAATTTCTTCCCTTTTTCTAAGCTGGTTCCTAGGCCAGGAAACCTATCATTTAAATGCCTTCCAGATAATCTCCGGTCAAGTAATCTCTATCAAAGCCTTCCCCCACCCAAGCCTTTTTAAAAGAGACCCCCATTTTGGGGGGCCACCCCCCACCTCCCTGAAAAGGCCAGAGCAGGTCCCTTCTGACAACCTGCCACTGAATGGAGCCTGTTGGGTGAACCTATCCACCAGGCCATTCCACGGTTCAAGTGTTTGCATTCTCCCCCACTTTTGGGGGGCACGCAGCTCCCTTAAGCGGGGGGGTCCAGCGGATTGTGTGAACCCCGCAGTCGGATCCCAGCTCTTTAGAGAAGCCTCTCAGGTGCCTTCGGTGAAGAATAACTTTCAGAAATTAACTCAAAACACTGCCATCCCTTCCCCCTCCCTGCAAGGTAGGCCTGTCTTTCCTGGGCTAGACACCCCCCCAAGTCAACCGTGGTCTCCTTCCTTGAGAGAGGCGACCCCCTTTTCCAGAGGCTTCCCCTCTCCCCAAAAGGAACTCCATCCCCAGACTTTTCCTGGGTGGCGGGTTCTCCTCCTCCTCCTCCTCCTCTCCAGCTTGTCTTGCAAATGCCCCCCTTCCCACGACCTTAACCCCCTGCACCCTACCTCCCACCCCCTTGCCAAGCTTTTTCCGGGCCGCCTCCTCCTCCTCCTCCTTTGGGGGCTCCACTCGTTCTGCACCCCGCGAGACCACGACTCTCCCGTGCGCGCAAAAGAGCTCTTGTCAACAAACCCTCCGGCTCCTGCCCCGACACGTGTCGGCCCCTCTCCCTCCTTCTTCCCCCCCTTCACCGGGGCTTCCTCTCCCTCCCCTTGGAACCACCCACCCGGCGCGCCTCCTCCTCCTCCTCCTCCTCCTGTTCTCCCCCCTACCCCCCCTGCGCTCCCAGCTGCATCTCCAACCTGGCCCGCGGCGGGCGCCCCCCATCCCCATCTCGCCATCCTCCCCACCAGCCGCTCCTCCTCTTCTTCTCCTTCCTCCTCCTCCTCCTCCTTCCCACCCGGTCCCGGCGGGGCACTTACTGCGGGGGCAGCTGGAGGGGCGGCCCTCCCCTCCGCTGGAAGGCTCCGTCGACGAAGACGCCGTTCTTGCCGAGGCAGCGGAGGAAGAAGTGGGGCGCGCGGAAGGCCAGCTCCAGGTGGCGGCGGGAGATGAAGCTGGAGTGGCCCATGTGCACGTCCACCGCGCCCTGCGAGGAGTTGCGCCCGATGCTGACCGCCGCCTGGCGCATCAGGAACTCGAAGTCGCGGCCCTGCAGCCGGGCCAGCGGCGCCCCGCCGGTGGTGGTGGTGGAGGAGGAGGAGGAAGAAGAGACGGAGGAAGATGAAGAAGCCGCGGGGACGAGCGGCAGCAGCAACGGCGGAGGCAGCGGCTGGGGCGCGGCGGGGCTGCAGGGCGCCGAGCGCAGCGCCACCAAGGCTCCGGCCCCGCCGCCGCCGCCGCGCCCGTCCTCGCCGACTTCAGCCATGATGTTCCCCGCCAGCCAGCGTGCGAGCCAGCCAGCCGACTCCCCCGCCGGCCTCCGGGGCGGAGCCGCGGCCGTAGGGGGAGCCGCCCCGCTGCCGTTTGCAGCCGCCGCCGCTGCTGCTGCTGCGCCCTGCTTGGCTAGGCTAGGCTGGGTGGAGAGGGGAGGGGGGACCTCGTTGCGCACGGGTTGGTGGGGAGGGGGCGGCCCGGGGGCGGGGGTCGACGGGGGGGTCGATTAGAGGAGGGGTCGGCCTAGCTGGCAGGCGCCTCCGCGGACCCCTCCCCGCGCGTGGGGAGGGGGGCTGGCGCTTGGAAAGAGGCTGGCGCTTGGAGAGGGGTGGTCCCGGCTGGGTGCGGGTTGGGGAGGAGAGTGGGGAAGGGGTGGGTCTTGCCTATGCGGGTCTTGTATGTGTGTGTGTGACCCGGGAGGAGGGTGGATGGGGTGGATGGGGGGAAGGGAGGCGACCGCGTGGCCGGGCAAAACAAACACGATCGGGCCGGGCAGGGCTGGCTGCTCCCCGCGCCCCCCCCCCGGAGGGAAGCGGCCACTCGAGTCTTGGGGCGAGGAGGGGGCGTTGTCCCTTTCCACGGGGGGCTGGCTTTCTCGGGGGGGGGGCGGGATGTGTTTCAAGGGTTTTGGGGGGAGGGCGTTGGTGGAGTTTGCCGGGCTGGGGACCATGGGGGTTGTGGTCCGCCTGGCCTGGAGGATGGGTGGGGGGATTCTCCGGGGGTGCTTCTGGACCGCCCGCGGTCTCGTGGGGGTGGGTGGGAAGAGAAAGCAGGTTGGAGGGAACAGAAACTGAGCTGGCTGGCGCAAAGGGAGGTTGGCACGGATGTAGAGATGGGTGGAGGCGAGGCGACGTCAGTCCGGGGTGGGCCCCGGTGGTGGCAGCCGCTTGGGAGGGGAGGAAAGGCCGTTATGCAACCTCTCTGGCAAGCAGGAGGGAAGCCTGCCCTTTCGGAGTCCCCGCTTGGGGTTGCGTTTTCACACGACGCTCTTTGACTCGTTTGCACCACGCGGTTCTAGGCGGAGTTTTAGACAATCTGCTCTGCAAAGTCCCCGGAGGCAGGTCGTGGGAATGCAACCTTTAGCGTGCTAACCCGAGTTGAGCGCGTTTTTTGTGTTGCAAAATTGCCTTGTTTTCATCCGTCCTTGGCCGGGGCCGGGCAAAACACAACCCAGGCCGGCCGAGTTTTGCATCAGGGGAGCGCGCAAAGAAGCAGCGCGTAATTGCAAAAGAGCGCGCAAGGCGCAAAGTGTCAGCTGGCCCTTGACAATTGGGGGTGGGGGGTGGGGGGCTCCTCCGGGCATGCACGGTGGGCGTGAGAGACAGTCGTGCAAGCCACGTGGCGTCGGAGAGACCTTGCGGTTGGCCCTGGTGGGCCCCCTCCCCCTTTACACGCCCCCTTTTCATGTAGAGTGTAAACTTGGCGGCTGTAAGAATTCTGGGAGTTGAAGTCCAAACATCTGAAAAGTGGCCAACTTTTGAAAAACACTGATTTAGGTGGAGGGGAGGGGAAGGGATGATGTTTTCTCCCCCACTCCCGTGCCTCACCTCTCCCCCTTGTGTCTTCTTCACCTTAAAATCGCTAGATGCCACTTCTCCAAGAAGGTCCTTGTTTTCAACGTGCTTTCAAACTGCAAAAGAAGAAAAGTTTAAAAAGTTTAGGGGGCCAATGTAACAAAAGAACACCGCAGTTTCCCAGCTGGGAAAGGACCCAGAGGTGGGTTTCAGCAGGTTCTGACCAGTTCTGGAGAACCGGTAGCGGAAATTTTGAGTAGTTTGGAGAACCGGTAGTAAAAATGCTGACTGGCCCCACCCCCATCTATTCTCTGCTTCCCAGGTCCCAGCTGATTCAGTATCGTTCCCCTGGAGTGGGGAGGGAATGGAGATTTTACAGTATCCTCCTGGAATAGGGTGGGAATGGAGATTTTACAGTATTGTTCCCCTGGCGTGGGGAGGGAATGGAGATTTTGCAGTATCCTTCCCCTGGAGTGGGGAGGGAATGGAGATTTTACAGTATCCTTCCCCTAGAGTGGGGAGGGAATGGGGATTTTACAGTATCCTTCCCCTGCAGTGGGATGGGAATGGAGATTTTACAGTATCCTTCCCCTGCCACACTCACCAAGCCACATCCACCAAGTAATGCCACGCCCACCAAGCCACGCCCACAGAACCGGTAGTAAAAAAATTTGAAACCCACGACTGGAAAGGACAGCTTTAGAATAGAATAACTTTTAACTTTATTGTCACTTTGAATGTACACTAATCGGCATAACATTAAAATGAAAATTTCATCGCGTACAGCTCTCAAAAGAGTCACCACCTCCGATATACGCTACATAAACATGACAAGATAAATAAATGAATAAATACAAAATTATGCATATTCCCACCTATATGAGATAGAGAAACAAGACAGTCTCATTTGGATGTATACATGTAGATGGCGAAAAAACCCCGAATCTTGCGAGTTAGGAAGTACAGGGGGTGTCTGGGCATGTGTCACACCAATATTAGCCAATCCGATAAGTAGTGGGTTTCACATCCCGGCGCTACCAGTTCGCTATCGGTAGTGTGAGTGTGCAGCGCTCACATGCGCAGAGCGTTTTTGATGATGTTGGATGGGCGGAGCCTCCCACCACTACCGGTTCACACGAACCGGGAGCAACCCACCACTGAATCGGATGGGTGGCTGGGGAATTCTGGGAGCTGAAGTTCACCCATCTTCAATGTTAATTGAAGAGCTTTGGTGGCGCAGCAGACTAAAGTGCTGTTAAGTAGCACCAGCTGCCTGCAATTACTGTGAGTTCGAATCTCGGCAGGCTCAAGGTTGACTCAGCCTTCCATCCTTCCGAGGTAGGTAAAATGAGGACCCGGATTGTGGGGGCAATAAGCTGATTTTGTATATATATAAAAAAGAACACCACTTAGGGGGGCCGAAAGCCCTACTAAGCAGGTATATACAAAAGTATGAAGGCTATTGCTTAACGCATTGTAAGCCGCCCTGAGTCTCCGGAGAAGGGCGGCATATAAATCGAACCAATAAATAAATAAATAATGGAGAGTCTCAATCATCCAGGTTGTTTGAAAACATTTTGCTTCTCATCCAAGGAGCTTCTTCAGTTTAGAACTGAAGAAGACTTTTGGGTGAGAAGTGAATCTCTTTTTTTTTTCCAAAGAGAAAATTAAGAAAGTTCAGTTGCGTTTTGGAAAAGGCATCTTTGGGACATCAATTTTCAAGTTACCAAGGTTGAGATACATTGCTTTAAAGAGTGTTCTACCATCGTTTGATCGTCTTTTTAAACCTGTCAAATTATTGAAGAAGTGAGTTTACCTTTTCGTCCCAGATTGAGACATTTGAATGATGGGTGATTATCATTTCTGTCCCAAGCCACATTATTCCAAGATAAAAAAGTTTCTCTAATTTGTCAAACGTTAGATAAACTTTAAAAGCATTTCGGCCTGACCTAGAGTGAAACACACCCACAAGGAGTTTACAAACTTTAAATGCGTTTTGTTTCCATAAAAACATTTTTGTAAAAAGGTACACGTGAGGGTGGGTGTATTTTTACATGGAAGACAAATAGAAAACACAACGTCTCGGGAGAAAAATCCAGTTTTCTATTTGTGTGAATGAACTAGGTCTGGAATCTGAAAATAACACTTCCTTGAGTTTTACAGCTTGGATTTTTGTAATCTTACACTCATCAAGAATATATTAGCACCTTTTTTTTTTTTTTTAAAAAGTGTGTTTAGAATTTGAAAAGCTGTATAATCTATTTTTGGGTGCCAATTTTCTTTCCACGGTTACTTTCTTGGCCTGCTTAATGCAAACATATCGGGGTAGGAAATTGTTATAATAAAATATTGTTATAACAATATTATAAATGGCTATAAATGAGTATTGTAAAGGATGCCGAACATTTTTACAATAAGAGCCAAACAGGAAGGGGGAAACGATAGAAAAAAAAAGGCAAAGAAACAGATTTTCCTTGAGTTCCACTCTAACTAGGTGAAAAACTGCATTAAAATGTGTTAAAAGGAAGGTAATCTTCATGAACAAATCTTGTGATTTCTTCTAGGCCAAAAAAGTCGAAGTATTTTTTTTTTTTACAACAGCTGTGAAATAGTTATTAGGACCATAACGACAAGGCAACATATTACCAGCCCTGTGCCAGCTGCAAATATCATCTGTTGCCAACAGATTTATTTACTAAATTACTTTTTAAAAAATAGATTCTGTTCAGATGACAAGAAGTATGTTTAAAACGCTGTGTTTAAAACGGAATTGACTCATCTTTCTTTGGACTGAAGTTCCAAGCATTGCTATGGTGTCCCATTTCCATGTTTAAAATGCAATCTGGGAAGGAATCTGTTCCTTAGCTAGTGCAGAAATGAGACTTATTGGAAGGCAAGGAAGCAGGGTTGAGAGGATTTTTCAAGGATGGAGCCATTCAGGGATGTGTTAGGACTACTGCGGTATTTCTCAACTTCAGCAACTTTAAAAGGGGGGGACTTCAACTCCCAGAATCCCCCACAGGCTGGGGAATTCTGAGAGTTAGCATTCATGCCTCTTAGAATCAGTGAGGGTGAGAAATTGGCATGCACCACTTGGAGTGCCCACAGGATGGCAGCACAAAGCTAAACATTTTTCTGTAAGTCTCTTCTGCCATCTAGTGGTCCCCCATAATTTTTCACTCCAGATAAAGGTAAAGCTTCCCCTCGCACATATGTGCTAGTCGTTCCCGACTCTAGGGGTGCTGCTCATCTCCGTTTCAAAGCCGTAGAGCCAGCGCTGTCCGAAGACGTCTCCGTGGTCATGTGGCCGGCAGGACTCAATGCCAAAGGCGCATGGAACGCTGTTACCTTCCCACCAAAAGTGGTCCCTACTTTTCTACGTGCTTTTGAACTGCTGGGTTGGCAGAAGCCGGGACAAGTAACGGGAGCTCACCCCGTTACACAGCACTAGGGATTCGAACCGCCAAACTGCCGACCTTTTGATCGACAAGCTCAGCGTCTTAGCCACTGAGCCACCATGTCCTTTTTTCACTCCAGATATGTAGCCCTAACAGCCAAGATTTTGGGGATGTGACCTTCAGAGCCCCATCCAGTCAGATGGAATCCGAAAATTATTTCATTCCCAGAAAATAATAACAATGCAGAAGCCCCTTAGCGAACATTGAGATGTAAATGTCATTCAACCTGTTTGCATTTTGTTGTGTGGCCTTCGGATTCCTTCTGGTCCCCCTTTGGCGCAATCCCTCATCCTTAATCAACATTGAATTGTGAGGCTAAGATAGAGACAATCTCAGCCAAGCTTTCAAGATTTTATTGTTAACACTTTGCACTAACACTTTGCAACAACAAAGTAGAGTTACAGTAGTTTGCGGAGTCTGTTTCCTGACCTAGCTTCCTTCAAAGGGCCGAGATACACAGTTGCTTGCCATATTGTGGTGAAACACACAAGGAAATGATGTACAGAAGTTGGCTTTAGAGTCTTTAAGAACTTAAAAGTTTCACCTAGAGGGGAAAAAAAAAACAACTGGGGCGAACAGTCCCTTATAGTTTTATTGCTTTTTCAAGTCTGTGTTTTGATGCTTCCATATAAGTTGGGAATCCCTTAAGTACGCCTCTGAACTGAAGGAAATTTTGAGTAGTTCGGAAAACCGGTAGTGGAAATTTTGAGTAGTTCGGAAAAACCAGTAGCGGAAATTTTGAGTAGTTCAGAGAACCGGTAGCGGAAATTTTCGAGTAGTTTGGAGAACCTTGGTAGTACAGTGGTCTAAAGCACCCTGTTATTAAGAACAGCTGCCTGCAATTACTGCAGGTTCAAATCTCACCAGGCTCAAGGTTGACTCAGCCTTCCATCCTTTCTAAGGTAGGTAAATTGAGGACCCAGTTTGTGGGGGCAATAAGCTGACTTTGTATAAATATACAAAAGTATGAAGGCTATTCCTTAACGCACTGTAAGCCGCCCTGAGTCTCCGGAGAAGGGCGGCATATAAATCAAATTAAAAAAAAAAAAAAAAACCCCTCCCCGGCAAATACCACCCCTGGGGAAGAAGGCCACCAAATCAATAATTTAAAAAAACAACAACTGCAGGAGCAGAAGTGAAGACAGCAACGTACATATTGATTTGAAACCAGCAGTCAAAACTTTGTGGCATCTCCTTTACCGCAGGAAAGAGCCCATTCGCTTCCACCCCTCAGCGCTGTTTTTTTGACCCCGGCTTTGGATAAGAATGACGCTGATGGAGGAAAGCCATTACGATGCCCTGCGAGCCAACCGACCGCTTTGAATTATTAATTCCTTCCTGTGGTCCTTCGGCTGGGTCTTGCTGCTTTTTGAGCGAAGGAAGATCAGAATGCATTTTATTCCAAAATGTGCAGGGCAAACCTCAGACCTCAGGGTGGAACGGCATCCGGCTGGGTCCTATCAATCAAATCTACTTTGGGCATTTATTTTCCGCAGCCTTGAAGGCTGGATGCAAATTGGATGCGCTTTTTATTGTGGTTGTTTTCTTGCATTGGGAAACGGGGGTGGGGGGGGGGGGGGGAAGCGGGAAGGTTAGGGGGTGTCTGGCGCTGCAGCGAATTCCTGGGGACTTGGGAAGGGCAATGGCCGTAACACCACCGTCGTCATTATTTCGCGTTTTGTTCCAATTGTGCCTCCAAGAAGAACAAAGCAATGCATTCATTGGGTGCCTTCACACCAAACTAGATCCAAGCTAGAACTAAGGAGAGATTTCCGGACAGCGTGAACAATGAATCAATGGAACGGCTTGTCTCCAGAAGTTGTGGGTACTCCACAGAGGTGGGTATTCACTTACTTTCCCTACCGCTTCGCAAATGTGAGCGCACGCACCCAGTCCACGCATGTGCCCGGCCTTCTAAGTATGTGCTTTGCTGGCGCCCGTGCCTTCCGTGCATGCCTCTGGCCTCAAAAACATGCCTAAATAGGGTGGCATAGAGCTGGGGCAGCTGGGCGGAGCCACCTGTGATTTCCGCTACCGGTTCGGGCAAACCGGACTGAACCGGATAAATACCACCTCTGGTGCTCCCATCACTGGAAGCTTTTAAGATGAGATTGGGCAGCCATTTGACTGAGATAGTATAGGGCCATGATGGTGAACCTATGGCACGCGTAGCCATATCGGTGGGCACGTGAGCTCAGCTTCGGCGCGCATGTGCGAGCCGGCCAGCTGATTTTTGGGCCTTCTGGGCTTATCAGAAGTAGGGAAACAGGCTGTTTCCTGCCTCTGAAAGGCCTCAGGGAGTGGCGGTGAAGGCCCGTTTTTCTCTTTCCCCAGCCTCCAGAGCCTTTTTAGGAGTCTGGGGAGGGCAAAAACGGCCTTCCCCACCCCTCTGGAGGCCCTCCGGAGGCCGGAAACGGCCCGTTTGCCAACTTCCGGTGGGACCGGAAGGCCTGTTTTCTGCTCTCCCCAGCCTCCAGAGTCTTTCTAGGAGTTCTAGGAGTGGGACCGGAAGTTGGCAAACGGGCCGTTTTTTGGTCTCCGGAGGGCCTCTAGGGCAGTGGGGAAGGCCATTTTTGCCCTCCCCAGACTCCTAGAAAGGCTCTGGAGGCTGGGGAGAGCAAAAAACAGGCCTACCGTGCCATCACGTGCCAGGAGCGGGATGTTTGTGTCTGTGTGTGTGTCATGCGCGCATGCGTGGGGGCAGGGCACATAGAATAATGGGTGTGGGCACGTGCATGGATGACCCCCCCTGCTCCTGGCACACGATCACAAAAAGGTTAGCCATCCCTGGTATAGGGTCTCCTGCTTGATCAGGGGGCTGGACTAGAAGACCTCCAAGGTCCCTTCCAGCTCCCATTCTGTTTTGTTCTCTAAAGCACCCGAGGCTAGGATAAGAAGTATTAGGTGGAAGCTGATCCAAGAGAGATCCAAGTGACGGGGCGCTCCCATGTGACTCCTCTTCTGCGCGAGCTGCATTGTCTTCCGGTGGACTTCCGGGTGCGCTTCAAGGTGTTGGTGATCACCTTTAAA
This sequence comes from Pantherophis guttatus, assembly GCF_029531705.1. The sequence goes on from NW_026844103.1 coordinate 1,146,646, forward strand.
GCGCTCCATGGCTTAGGGCCGGGGTACTTACGGGACCGCCTTCTGCCACCAATAGCCTCCCACCGGCCGGTTCGCTCCCACAGAGAGGGCCTCCTCAGGGTGCCGTCGGCCAGACAATGCCGGCTGACGACCCCCAGGAGGAGAGCCTTCTCTGTGGTGGCACCTACCCTATGGAACAATCTACCCCCAGAGATACGAGTGATCTCCGACCTCCGGATTTTTCGTCGGGCCCTAAAAACTCATTTTTTTCAGCTAGCCGGTCTGTCCTGATTTTAGGGTTAGTTTTAAAATTTTAATATTTATTTTAATTGACAAGTTTTAAATTATGGGCCAAATTTATAAATTATTTTAACTTTATTTTTAACTGTGATGTTTGTATAGATGTTTTTTATCTGGCTGTTCACCGCCCTGAGTCCGAAAGGAGAAGGGCGGTATAGAAATTCGAATAAATGAAATGAAATGAAATGAAATGAAATAAGGAGAAACTTCCTGACAGTGAGAACAATTAACCTGTGGAACAACTTGCCTCCAGAAGTTATGGATGCTCCCATCACTGGCGGGTTTCGAGAAGAGACTGGACAGTCGGTCGTCTCAGATGGTACAAGGTCTCCTGCTTGAGCCAGAGGTTGCATTAGAAGAGCTCCAAGATCCCTCCCAACTCTGTTATTCTATGTTCTAATCTCGACAACCTCCAGCCCTGTTGTCCTTAGCAGCAGGAGGCCATCAGGATGCTGAACTCCTATTTTGTAAGTTTTGGTTTGCCCGGTTAGTGGTTCTGAAAATTTGGGGCTGACCGCTTGCAACCAATTTTCAAAACACCTGGAAGTCCAAAAAGGGACCTTTGAGAAGAGGTGTTCCACGCTGAGATGCCATTCCTCTTTTCACTTCTCACCTTCTATTGGGTGTTAATTTGATTTTTTTTTTTTTTACCTTCAACGGGGTGCTAATAACTTTTTTGCAAAGTCCCCTCCCTCCCTCCGCTCTCCTTTGTCTGACCCTTTTTCAGATCAGTTTTCAGCCCAAAGGTGTATTTTTTTTTTGTGTGTGTGTGCTTGTGCAAAGAAAAAAATAAATAAAGTTGCATTATGTTAATGTGTAAACAAACAAACAAAACGTTTGAAGAAAACCGATTCAGCTGTTTCAGAGTTATTGGGGCATGAAAGTAACAGCTGGTTTTAGGTTGTAGAAAAAAATGCTTTTAAAAGTAAAAAAAAAAAAAAAGTTGGCCACGCCCACCCGGTCACATTACTCCTTCCACCAAGCCACGCCCACAGAACCGGTAATAACAAATTTTAGATTTTACAAATGACTTTGGAAGAGGAAACGGCTGTTTTGGGGGAAAAATCCAGTATTTTCAGGGTATCTGTGGCAACAGGTCTTCCACCTGTCTCAGGTGCCTTCCTTGTTACCTGTGGAATGTGTGATCCTGCACTTTCCTGAGCCTGCAAATCTATGGCCTGGCCTGCAGGGGGCACTGTATGCCTTCGATAGACTTCTCAGCTGCAGATTTCCTAAAAAGGCATTTTTTTTTTTCCTGCTGGAGTCCTTGCAAATGCCAAAGGTTTGGCCAAAACTTTGCTTTGGAATGCAGGAAAGTTGGAATAAGATCCCGAAGAGCCTGTCCTCGGCTTTAGACGCCTGGAGGGAGAGCAAAAGAGCCTTGGTAGTACAGGGGTTTAAGGCACCGTGTTATTAAGTTTATTAAGACCAGCTGCCTGCAATTACTGCAGGGTTCGAATCTCGCCAAGGCTCAAGGTTGACTCAGCCTTCCATCCTTTCTAAGGTAGGTGAAATGAGGACCCAATTTGTGGGGGCAATAAGCTGACTTTGTATAAATATACAAAAGGATGAAGGCTATTGCTGAGCACATTGTAAACCGCCCTGAGTCTTCGGAGAAGGGCGGCATATAAATCAAATTAAAAAAAAAAAAAGCCTCTCGTGAAAAGATGGTTTCACCTCCTTCATGCTCCATGCGATTCTCAGCATCTCCCAAAGGATTTGTTGGCGAAAAGCTGTCCACAGCAAACTTTGGTATAATGGAGGGAGGAATGAACAGGTATCCCAACTCCAGGGGTGGGTTCGAAATTTTTTTTACTACCGGTTCTGTGGGCGTGGCTTATTTTGTGGGCATGACTTGGTGGTGGTGAGTAATGTGACTGGGTGGGCGTGGCCAACTTTAAAAAAAAAAACTTTTAAAAGCATTTTTTCTACAACCTTAAGAGGTTGCAGAAAAAAAATGCTTTCGGGAGCCTCTGATGATCAGGCAACTCAGCTGGGATCGCCAGAGGTTTTTAAAGGCATTTTTTTCCCCCCACATCCTCTTCAGCCAAAGAGATTGTAGAAAAAAAAATGCCTTTAAAAGCCTCTGATGATCCCAGCTGAGCCGCGCGATCATCAGAGGCTTTTAAAAAAACTTTTAAAAGCATTTTTTTAGCCGAAGAGGTTGTAGAAAAAAGGCTTTTAAAAGTAAAAAAAAAAAAAAGCCTCTGATGAGCTGGGCGGGCCGGGAATCGGTTCGGGGGCATGGCCAGCCAATGTTATTACCGGTTCTCCAAACTACTACAAATGTTTACTACCGGTTCTTGCAAACCGGTGCGAACCGGGAGCAACTCACCACTGCCCAACTCCCTTTAGGAGAGATGAGGTCTGTGACCAGGTCTCTTTTCTGCAGAAGGTTATTGCAAAATCCACATTCCCACCCTGCTCCAAGGGAAGATTATTGCAAAATCCCCATTCCCACCCCACTCCAGGGGAAGATTATTGCAAAATCCCCATTCCCACCTCACTCCAGGGGAAGATTATTGCAAAATCCCCATTCCCACCCCGCTCCAGGGGAAGGTTATTGCAAAATCCCCATTCCCACCCCACTCTGGGGCCAGCCAGAGGTGGTATTTGCCGGTTCTCCGAACTACTCAAAATTTCCGCTACCGGTTCTCCAGAACCTGTCAGAACCTGCTGGATTTCACCCCTGCTTTATAGGGGAAACACATGACCCCAGGACTCTGCCATCGTCATAAATACGAGACAGTTGCCAAGTGCTTGAATTTTGATCACGTGACAGTGGGGCTGTTGCGATGGCCATAAATGTGGAAAACGGCCATAAATCGCTTGTTAGTGCCCTTGTAACTTTGAACTGTTCATTAAATGAACTGTTATAATTCAATGACTATCTGTATTCTTTTTTTATTTTTTTCTTGAGCTAGAATGGGAGGCGGCTAGAGAGGTTTTCTCTGAAAACGGGGCCAGATGTTGGAGTTTGCTCTCGATTACACGGCGAAGAAACTCTTTCATCATCTTTGCCAATAAACTCCGATGATCTTTGAGGGCTTGCTCAGCTGTAAACTGCCTTGAACTTGCAAACACGTTTATCAATGCATCTGCCCCAAGTGATCGAAAGTGGAAAATAATCTCTCTTGCTTCATTCAGAAAGGGGGGGGGAGGAAAGAAAGGAAGGAAGAAAGAAGGACGTTGGATAGGTGGAGCTCTCTGCTGAAATCTCAGTTTATTGTTGCCATCCTGTCTTGCAGCAATAAACTTGGGCAGGAGCTCCTTTGGGTGATGAAATCCTGCAGCCCTCTCTTCCTCCGATCCCATTCGATACCTGGATGGATAGCCATTCGATACCTGAATATTTGTGGAAAAACCGGTTGGGCGAGGGAGCGGATGGGATCGTTGTGCAAAAATAAATTGAATCGGAGAATTGAGAACCTGCTAGGTTTCCAATATTTGAGGGGCTGTCACAGAGAAGAAGGGGTCAACCTATTCTCCAAAGCACCTGAGGGCAGGACAAGAAGCAACGGTTGGAAATGTATCAGAGAGAGAAGCAACCTAGAACTAAGGAGAAATTTCCTGACAGTGAGAACAATTCATCAGTGGAACAACTGGCCTCCAGAAGTTGAGAATGCTCCAACACTGGAAGTTTTTAAGAAGAGGTTGGATAACCATTTGTCTGAAGTGGTGGAGGGTTTCCTGCCTAAGCAGGGGGTTGGACTAGAAGACCTCCAAGGTCCCTTCCAACTCTGTTCCAACCCATCAAACTCTGATGGGCAAACTCTGGAGGGACACAGACATTGCTAATTTCAGTCTTGTGCATGGACAATCGGCGATCACGATACCCATGAAAAGAGCTGCCAGAAGGCAAGAGCAGCTAAAGCAAAAGGGACGACTCAGGAGTAAGGCCAAGAGATGATTGGCCCCTCCCATAAGGCTTAAAAGACCAGCAACAGCTCTTGGGTTCTTTGTCGGAAAACAACGTTGATAGATTTGTTTCTTGTCTTGCTGCATTTATTTCTTGTCGGCGTCTTCTGCTTCTGAACTTTTGCCAAGAGAAGCCTTTGGCAGGTTGCCTAATTAGACCAAGGTTGGTGATAAGGCTGAAGAATTGGTGTTATGAAGAATTTGTTTTGAATGAGTTTGGACTATGCTGAGAATGAGTAAATTCTCAGTTGTTCTAATAAAGTCTGTTTCGAACTGATTGTGTCTGATGATACCTACTTGGGCCTGGGTCACAACGGTTACAAACTCATGGTAAACCGATCCCATACTAGACTGCAGAAAATACGACTTCAGCAACAGAGTGGTCAATGCCTGGAACTCACTACCTGACTCTGTGGTTTCTTCCCCAAACCTCCAAAACTTTAACTTTAGACTGTCTACTGTCGACCTCACCCCATTCCTAAGAGGTCTGTAAGGGGCGTGCATAAGCACACCAGCAATCCTACCGTCCCCGTCCTAATGTTTCCTTTTATTCGTATCCTTCTCATGCATTTGTAATTATGTTTGCACTTGTATCTGTCATCAAACACATGTTTGATGAAAGTAAAAATAAATAAACAAAATAAAAAATAAATACACGAATCAGTCCTAGGAGTCTTACAGTAGATCTATTTGCTCAATGTCTTGTGCCCCGATTGCAACAGATACAAGATATTTCTGCTTACATTAAATTACATCAGACTTATTAGAAATTGGGGAGCTCCCCTGGAAGAAGGAAGTCAAAAAGAGAAATATTCTCTTTTTTTGGCTCGTTATAGAGTTTAAATGATATGGAGAACTTTGATTCGGCACTGTGCCGGATCTGTAAAATAAAAAATGATATGGAAAGATATAGAATCCTTTAGAGATTCTGTGGCTTAAAACGAAACAGGAGAACGGAGCTGAAAGAGTAGGATAATACATCACATTTAAATACATTTGAATATAATAATAATAATAATAATAATAATAATAATAATAATAATAATAATATGCATATTTCACCGCTACTGCCAAGAATACAGCTTATCAGGTTTTGTACAAAGTCACCCCATCTGGGCAAACTCACTTCGGGAGAATTAATTCCTTTCAGGGAGAATTGAAATATATATATATATTAAAAAAACGCCCCGGGAATAGAGAAACCCAATTTTATTATTTCGTGCTGGAATTTCATTTCACTCAGAGATGAGCTTCAAACTCCTTTTTTACTTCCCAGGACAGGTGTGTATTTAAGGTGATGCAGAGAAAAATAGCATAGGCCCTTGTAGCCTTGGAAGGGAAGGGGAGGTTGAAAGATGCTCCTTGAATTTCCCACAATGCCTTGAAGGAATTCTGTAGGGGGAAAATGGGAGGGAATTTACAAGGGAAGTAGAGCAGGGGGCAGGGAGAGCAAACCTCACTCCCTTTAGCACTGATGATGTTACCTAGTTGGGTAATGAGATGCCTGCAAGAAAACAACCTTCCGAGAGCCCACAGTCCTCCTCCTCCTCTTCCTCCTCCTCCTCCTTTCCGCAAACCCCTCTCCCTTCTAGCACTGATGATGTCACCTAGTTGGGTCATGAAACATCTGCAAGAAAACCACCATGTTCAGAGAGCACCAAGGACTACAGTGATGTCATATCTACTACCCCACCTGCTACCATCAACTTACTACCCCACCTACCACCTTCAGCCTTTTCTCTCCTAGACTAGAGGTTCAACGGTTAAACATCTCTGAAGGGTGGATTATTTTTAGAGGAAGAATCTATAGATGTTGGCTGCAGTGTCAAATTCAAACGCAAACCTTTATTGTCAGCGTACAACATGTGTACTATGGAGATTGGCTGAGCCAATCATTCCAGGCTCAAACCATCCATACAGAAGGCAGACAGGTAGAAAGCACCAAGGACCCCACCGTTCCCTTCCTCTCCTGCTCCTCTTCCACAAACCCCATTCCAGGAGTGGGCTTCAAAAATTTTAGCAAGGGGTTCTTTGCCCAGGTACGGCCATGGTGGGTGTGGCCTAGTCAGCCTCCTGCACCACGGCGGGGAAGGGGTATTTTTGCCCTCCCCAGGCTCTGGAGGCTTTCTTTGAGCCTCTGGGAGAGTGAAAACGGCCTCCCCAGACTCCGGAGGCCCTCTGGAGGTGGAAATGGGCCCATTTCCGTCCTTCCCGAACTTCCGGTAGGCCCGTTTTTCACCCTCCCCGAGCCTGCGTGTATGCCCTTTTTTTTTTTTAATTTGATTTATATGCCGCCCTTCTCCGGAGACTCAGGGCGGCTTACAATGCGCTAAGCAATAGCCTTCATCCTTTTGTATATTTTATACAAAGTCATCTTATTGCCCCCACAAACTGGGTCCTCATTTCACCTACCTTAGAAAGGATGGAAGGCTGAGTCAACCTTAAGCCTTGGAGAGATTCGAACCAGCAGAAATTGCAGGCAGCTGCGTTAATAACAGGGTGCATAGACCACTGTACTATCAAGGCTCTTACCTGCATCCAAAACGGGCTGAAGCGCTGTAATTTACAGACAGAAGCACTGTAATTTAACACCAGATGCCTGCAATTACTGCAGGTTCGAATCTCGCCAAGGCTCAAGGTCGACTCAGCCTTCCATCCTTTCTAAGGTAGGTAAATTGAGGACCCGGTTTGTGGGGAGCAATAAGCTGACTTTGTATAAAAATATACAAAAGTATGAAGGTTATTGCTTAACGCACTGTAAGCCGCCCTGAGTCTCCGGAGAAGGGCGGCATATAAATCAAATAAAAATAGAAAATAAAATTAAATAAATAAATAAATAAATAAATAAATAAATAAATAAATAAATAAATAAATAAATGTGTATGGACTCCTGGGAGGGGCAGGGCCAGCCAGGAGCGGGATTTGGAGGTTCTCCGAACAGCACAGAATCTTAGCTAGAGATTTTCCCGAACCCTTGCAAACTCCCAGCAGCCCCACCCCTGCCCCATTCCCTTCTGGCGCTGATGATGTTACCTAGTTGGGTCAAAAGGACCCAGGCAGAATTACGCAGACGATAGAATCAATCGTGGTCAAAATGTTCTCGTCCTATCTCTTGTCTTCGGTCCATGCTGAGTTAACAGTAAGCCCTCCCCCCCCCCGTTTCTCCGAGGCTTATGTAATCAGAGACATGTCAACAGATCTGAAGCAAGCTGAACTTTCAGAGGATAGGGAGGAAAAAAAAAACCCAGAGACTCTAAAAACAAATGCAGCAGAGAGTGAAGTTTGCACAGGCAATCCCGAAGGGTGACTTAAATGCTGACGGAGAGGGAAAAAAAAATGAATTTTTTTTTTCATGCAAAACCAGTCTTGTGCTCCTTCCCCATAAATCTCCATTTCCCATTGGATTTTTTTTTTTTTTACTTTTTAGTCTTTCCCACCTGACATCCTGAAGTAGAGTAACTTTGGCCATCCATTTGTATGTTGACAGCCTTGTTTAGAATATCACGGTTATTCCATCCTAATCTCCTAACTAGGAGCCTGGTTTAGCTCAACAGACAGAAGCATTGTAATTTAACACCAGCTGTCTGCAATTAAAGTAAGATCGAATCTCGCCAAGGCTCAAGGTTGACTCAGCCTTCCATCCTTTCTAAAGTAGGTGAAATGAGGACCCAGTTTGTGGGGGCAATAAGCTGACTTTGTATAAATATACAAAAGGATGAAGGCTATTGCTTAACGCATTGTAAGCTGCCCTGAGTCTCCGGAGAAGGGCGGCATATAAATCAAATTAAAATAAAAATAATAAATCTTTGGATTGATTTGCACCTGAAGTGTTGAGTGACCACACACACAAAGGTTGAGAATATATGTGGTAACTTTAGTGTCTTACATAGTGACATTATGTAGTTCGTTACTTTCAAGTTACAGAATATCATTGGCTCACAGAATCTTCCAGGTAACTTAAATCATAGGTTAATCATTACTGCTGGCTTAAGCACTTCCAATATTTGGCTATAATTAAAATCTAACACACATCCCACTTCCTCTCCTCCTGTTCCTCTTGCTTACAGAATTAGGGTCTTATCTTCTAATGTAATTTCCTGGCGCTTACGTGCAAGTAACCTTACTTATCTGAAGTTTGCCATCCGAGATAGGAAATTTCCTGCACATATGTAGATTGTGGATTCCTACACTGAAGGTCACCATCAAAACCAGGAGGAGGCAAGCCAACGCCTGTTTTTCCTGCTGGGATAAAGGTCAGAAGCGATAAACCACAAGGCTCACCAAAGACTGATGAGCAATCACTCAAGCTAGAGCTCGGGGCTGTTTCGTCGACGCCTGATACGGAGCGACCCAAATTTCTAGTGCAAAGCTTGGAATGAAAATAAGGGGAGTGCCGAGATGATCTTGGATGTTGGGTTGGATTGTCTAAGGATGGGCGTCTGAGACGGTCATGTTCCTTCCGTCCGTCCCTTCCATCCAAATGTGATTAGTACCAACCTCCAAATCCTAGAAGGTACCTCTAAAAATTAGTTACCCGAGGAAAGTTCTGCTATCATCTATGGAATTCGCCGGCAATATAATGCTGAAGAGGTTACCAAGTTAGGTCATGAAATGTCTACAAGAGAAGTATCAAGTTCAGAGAGCACCAAGGACTTCACAGTCCTCCTCTTCTCCTCCTCTTCCTTGTCTTCCTCTTCTTTCAACTCCTCCTTGTCTTCCACTCTGCAAACCCCACTCTCTTCTAGCCCTGATGATGTTCCCTAATTGGACTATGAAACATCTACAAGAAAACAACTGAGCTTAGAGAGCACCAAGAACTCCCACAGTCCTCCTCTTCTCTTTCTTGTCATCCTCTTCTTCCTCTTCCTCCTCAACTCTGCAAACCCTACTTCTTCCAGCACTGTTGATGTTCCCTACTTGGGCCATGAAACATCTACAAGAAAACAACCAAACTTAGAGAGCACCAAGGACTCCACGGTCCTCCTCCCCTTCTCCTCCTCCTTTTCTTCCTCTTCCTCCTCTTCCTCCTCAACTCTGCAAACTCCACTTCTTCCAGCACTGATGATGTTCCCTACTTGGGCTATGAAACGGTTGCAAGAAAACCAGAGAGTACCAAGGACCCCACAGTTCAACCCTGAGCTACATAAGCAGAATGCTCTCCTTTCTAGGGGTGCCTTCCTACACGAACAACTTCTTTTTAAGCACTTTGTGAAAACTTATCTTTCCATGTTGCCTTTGCGAATTTCTTGGGAAGCTCAGGACTTTGGGTTATAGGCAGGGAAGTTGAAAATTCAGGCCAGAAGAATGCAATGGGAGCTCAACACCCACAAAGCTACGCGTAACATTGATGTGGTCACTATTGGTACTACAGTGGTTTAAAGCACCCTGTTATTAACACAGCTGCCTGCAATTTACTGCTGGTTCGAATCTCTCCAAGGCTCAAGGTTGACTCAGCCTTCCATCCTTTCTAAGGTAGGTGAAATGAGGACCCAGTTTGTGGGGGCAATAAGCTGACTTTGTATAAATATACAAAAGGATGAAGGCTATTGCTTAACGCACTGTAAGCCGCCCTGAGTCTCCGGAGAAGGGCGGCATATAAATCAAAATTAAATAAAAATAAATAAATAAAATTGGTGACCCCAGCTTGAGAACGTCTCGCCTTCCTCTAACATCAGAAGAAGTGGAGATGTTTTGAAGTTGGACTTGACTTGGGTTGGCTTGTTTGCTCTATGGATTCATCGCAACTCGCTTTGAGTCTATAGATATAAGAAATGAGACACAAATATTTTAGTCCATGAATCAACAATCTTGCTTCACATTCTGCTAAAGCCACGTTGTGGTCCTCAAAACCACAAAGATCCAGGCTCCCGATGGTGGTACAGCTGAAGCCAGCCGTGATGACTTAACAAAACACACACTGATATGTGTTTGTGTATTTTGTTAAGGAAAGTAATACTTTCGAAGTACATTATGTTCTTGCTTAACAAAGCTGGTCTGAATTGCTCTTTCATAATAAAGCAAGTAAGTTCATATGACTTCACAGCCTATCATGTGTCAGTAGGAGGAGCACCAGCTCTCCTCCTCTTTTGCAAATAAATAGAACTGTAAGTCGCATCAGGACAGATTCACTTCTCCAGGCATAGCAAGGCTGACAAAGGATAACCAAGAAATTGGGAGAAGAAAGTTGTCCCAGAATTGTCTGCTCAAGGACAGAATTCTAGCTGAAGCTCATAGAAGAATCACCCGGCCAGAAGATCCAAGAACTCACGATGGATCTTCTTCCTACCTTATCCATGGAGACATGGTTCTTGGTGGTGCTTTTGATGGGACTTATTCTGCTGTAAGTATTCTACGTTGGCTTTCCACCTTTCCCTTCCTTTTTGTTCTTTTTCCTCGTTGTTCTGAAAAAACAAAAAAAGGGTAGCTCTTAATTTTCAACATCGATAAGAGAATATTTGTAGCTTGAGGTTGAACTGTGGAGTCCTTGGTGCTCTCTAAGATGGGTGATTTTCTTGCAGATGTCTCGTAAGCCATGTAGGCAACATCATCAGTGCTAAAAGAGAGTTGGGTATGTTGTCTGAGCAAAGTTCTAGCACTGATGATGTTAACCTTTCTGGGTAACGGAATGTCTGCAAGGAAATAACCAAGCTCAGAGACCACCAGGACCCTTGTATATTATAACAGCAGCGAGATTGTTGATAGGTCAGTATTGGAAAAAGGAAGCTATGCCCACTATTGAAGAATGGACTTTGAAGATGGCTAATTTTGCAGAGATGGCGAAGATTTCAGCATATCTAAAAGATCGGACACAAGAGACTTATGTATGGGAGTGGAAAAACTGGATAGATTATGTGCAGAATAAATATCAAACTAGGAAATATCAGATAGGCTTTAACTGAATGTATTATACAGGAATAGAATAACTGAATTTTGTGAGGATTTGAATAATACACAGGGGGTGGAGGGGTTCAAGTTTTATAAAATGTGACTTTGATTTGGATTATATCTTGGGGAAGTCCCGGGGGGGGGGGGGGGGTTAGGGGGGGTTAGGGAGGGTTAGGGGGGGGAAATGGGGGTGAAAATGTATTTGTAAAACTTTTTCAATAAAAAAAAAAAAGAAACCACCAGCACCCCATAAATTTTAACATAACAGGGTGAATGGGTGTGACCAGTCTACAAAGAGTAAAATCACCCAGCACCCGGTTTTTTTATTCATTGATGGGCAGCTAGAAATCCCAGTCCAGATTGTGATAATGGAGCAAGTCTGACCTTCTATCCAGAATGTTTTAATTGAACGTAGTCATTCAGAGATGCGTCTTCAGAACTTGAAGCTCCCAGTTCAAATCTTGTTCCTGCACCATTAATTCTCGGGATGGGTTTTATCTAAGTCACTTTCTCTGACTCATATCAGGGTGAGCAATATTTCTCACCCTGACATGCAGGAAAGCAAAAGAATATTGGCAAAAGATCTAGGTGTGGCTGGAAAAAAGTGATGGGACAAAGATTGGCATTTAAACCAGAACTATTCCTATTAGGAATCATAACAGAAGGTTACGGTAAAGGATCAACGTATTTAATATTACATATCATCATGGCAGCGAGAATGGAATATGCCCAACAATGGAAGAATGAGAATATACCGGTACCTCTAGAAAGGGAGATAATAAAGAAAATATTAGACTGTGCAGAATGTGATAGATTGATGCTAGAACTAAAAAAATAAAGGAGAGACAGAAAAAGTACGAGAGTTGGAATAGATTTTACCAATGGTGGGATTTGAGAAATGGAAGTCGGAACAGGAAATAACTAGGATGGGCAGACTGAAAGATGATGTAATATATGTAAACATAAATGTATATAATTAGCAATGTATGCTGAGTAGATATTTATGTTATATTTTAGTGTGTATGGTGAAGACAGTGCCAGGACCGTTGCACTATGTCCAATTTCTTTTTAAATATGATATATTGTATTTTTTGGAGTATAAGACGCACTTGAGTATAAGACGCACCTTAGTTTTTGGGGAGGAAAATAAGAAAAAAGCTGATTGGCGGGTGGAATACCCCCAATCAGCTGTTCCCAGAGGTGAATTTTAGCAACAGGTTCCTTGGTTGTGAGCTCTGTGCCTTGCTTTTTTTTTGCTTTTTTTTGGCTTTTTTTCCTGCCTCTGAAAGCCTCTGAAACAGCTTCAGGAAAAAAGCCTCTGAAACAGCTTCAGAAAAAAAGCCTCTGAAACTCTGTTTGGAGGCTTTTTTTCTGAAGCTTCGTTTCTGATGCTTTTTTCAGCCTCTGAAACCTCTGTTTGAGAAGCTGGGCGGGGCTACATTCGTAGTATAAGACGCACCCAGATTTTCACCCTCTTTTTTGGGGAGAAAAAAGTGCATCTTATACTCCGAAAAATATGGTAAATAAAAATGTAAATATATATATATTTCTCACCTTGAGAATAAGGTTAGAAACTGGATTAACGGAGTTCCCCAGGCTGTTTTCAAAGAAAACCCTACTTAGAGCAAATCACAGGATCCCAAAGCCGAATGAGATATTTCTAAACATCGATGATAAGTTATTTCAATTACATAATATCTCGCCCAGGCTTGTAAAAGGAAGCTGGTGAATCATTTACCAGGATAAATATCAATAAATCTCAAGTTATTTTTAGAAGCTGAAAAAGGGTGGCTAGGTGCAGGAAATTTCAGTGGGTGGCACTTAATTGCAACAAACACCAACCTCTTCTCCTCCTACGTTGACAACCATGAGTAGCTACACCTGGCAGTTGAGTCATGGCAACTGGACTTCTTGCCTTGTCCTGTTAGTTCGAAACGTTTCGCTGATTCTCCCAAGAGCTTCTTTACTCTGAGCAAGGAGATTGGGGGGACCCCATATATGTTTTCGAGGGGGATTTGATTTCTTGCCTATCCCTGAATGAGACCATCCTGGAGGACATACATGAGGTTCTCCTCATCAATTTGCTCAGATGGAAGAAGCTGCTTGGATAAGCAGCGAAACGTTTCAAATGGAGAGGAAAAGAACAGAGGTCCAGTTGCTGTAACTCAACTTCCAAACAACTCTGCCTGGGTAACTGAGAATCTTCATCAATGTAAGAAGTTGTCTTTGTTTGCACCTTCCTGTTCTTAAACAGAAAACACTAGCACTGATAATGTTACCTAGTTGGGTCATGAAACATCTGCAGGAAAACAAGCAAGCTCAGGAAGCACCAAGGACCCCACAGTCTTTCTCCTCCCCCCCTCCTCCTCCTTCTCCTCCTCCTCTTCCTCCCTCTCACACACCCCACTCAGTTCTAGCTCTGATGATGTTAC
>NW_026844103.1:1160580-1248080 GCF_029531705.1 Pantherophis guttatus
TCTTCTTCTTCTTCTTCTTCTTCTTCTTCTTCTTCCTCCTCCTCCTCCTCCTCCTCCTCCTCCTCCTCCTCCTCCTCCTCCTCCTCTTCTTCTTCTTCTTCCTCCTCCTCCTCCTCCTCCTCCCCCTCCCCCCTTCCCCCCCTCCTCCCTCTCACATACCCCACTCCCTTCTAGCACTGATGATGTCAGAAGTGTCTGCAAGAAAACAAGCAAGCTCTGAGAGCACCAAGGACCCCTCATGTCAAATATTCTCCTTTATCAGTTAAACAGAAAACAGAAATGGGTTGGAGGTGTTGCCTCTCATTTCATGTTCAAAACTGCAAATCTTTGGAAGGTAATTATTTCACGAAGACAGATAGATCTCTGCTGATGCGATCCAAATCAATAAAACACAGTTTCTGATACAGTGGTACCTTGGTATTCATCGTTAATTGGTTCTGGGAGGCGTGATGAGTGTCAAAAACGATGAGTACCAAACATTTTTTCCCCCCATAAGGAATAATGTCGTGAGCCACAAGGCAGCCGACACCGATAATTCTAGCTTGTGTTTTGAGTACTAAACAAATGATGAGTATCGGGACCAAATTTCCACGTCAAGAATTGTCGAATTCCGAATTCGACGAGTTTCAAAGCAGTTGAGTACCAAGGTACCATTGTATGTTCAATGTCCCCCGTGTGTTTTACACCACGTCATGAAGAGGTTATCCAGGTGAAATTGAAGAAAGGTGCACGGTGTCCTTCCCTTTGAACTCTGGAATAAAAGGAGGAATTCAACTGAGCAGGTTTCCACTTACCTGCAGGAGGATGAGAATGAAAACGGCTTCTCCGTTGATTAACACCAATCTCTCCAAATCACTTAACTAAGCGGTCATTTTATTATTCGAGAGGCTTGTTGGTCATGATGAGGTTGAGTCTTCTAATCATCTTTATCAGGCATGATTGCGTTCTCCCTTCGGCAATTATATCCTGGCTGACACCATGCTTGGAAAAAAAACAAAACCCATGAGGATCCATCGAGATGGGGAAGAGAAAGGGGGGAGGAGGATGGGAGAGGGAGAGGGAGAGAGGGAGAGGGGGAGAGAGAGAGAGTAAGGAAGAGGGAGAAAGAGGGGGAGAGAGAGGGAGAGAGAGAGGGAGAAAGAGAGAGGGAGAGAGAGAGGAGACAGAGAGGGAGAGAGAGGGGGAGAGAGTAAGGGAGAGGGAGGGAGAGAGAGAGTAAGGGAGAGAGAGGGGGGAGAGAGAGGGGGAGGGAGAGTAAGGGAGAGGGAGAGTGAGTGAGGGAGAGAGGGGGGAGAGAGAGAGAGAGAGAAATTTGCATGAGGGCCTCATAGGTGACTGGAGTCTGAGAGAGAGAGAGAGAGAGAGGGAGAGAGAGAGTAAGGGAGAAGGAGAGAGGTGGGGAGAGAGAGAGAGAGAGAGAGAGAAATTTGCATGAGGGCCTCATAGGGGACTGGAGTCTGAGAGAGAGGGAGAGAAAGAGGGAGAGGGAGGGAGGGAGAGGGAGAAAGGGAGAGAGAAGGAGGGAGGGAGAGAGAAAGGGAGACAGGGAGGGAGGTGGAGAGAGAGAGGGAGCGGGAGGGAGGGAAAGAGAGAGGGGGAGAGAGTAAGGGAGAAGGAGGGAGAGAGAGAGTAAGGGAGAGAGAGGGGGGAGAGAGGGGGGAGGGAGAGTAAGGGAGAGGGAGAAAGAGTGAGGGAGAGAGAGTGAGGGAGAGAGAGAGAGAGAGAAATTTGAAGTTGGACATCTGACTTTGCTTCCTCTATTATGGTTAGAAAGAACAGGTCCCACAGCTTTGTCCTGAGATATTGCATTGACCCTTTATCACCAGTGAATCTATCAAATTCTATCAAATATTGTACGGTTCCACAGTTCGGGCTCGGCAGGTTTTATGAATTCAGTCATTGTAATTAGTTAGTAAGTGATTTCTTTTTTTTAAGAAGAGAATATTTGAAGTTCGGGGTTAAAGGGTGGGGTCCTTGGTGATCTCTGTGCTTGGTGGTTTTCTTTGCAGATGTTTCGTGACCCAACTAGGGAACATCATCAGTGCTAGAAGGGAATGGGGTTGACAGGGCAAGCCACTAGAGCGCACCCCTCTCCCTTCTAGCACTGATGATGTTACCTAGTTGGGTCGTGAAAGGTCTGCAAGGACCCCAACAGACCTCCTCCTCCTCCTCCTCCTTGTCCTCCTCCTCGTCCTCCTCCTCCCCTTCTCCTCCTCTCCTTTTCTTCTTCCTCTCCTCCTTCTCTTCCTCCCCTTCCCTTCCTAACCTTTTCCTCCATTCTCCTCCTTTTCCCTTTCCTCCTCCTCCTCCTCCTCCTCCTCCTCCCTCCTCCTCCTCCCTCCTCCTCCTCCTCCTCCTCCTCCTCCTCCTCCTCCTCTCCCTTCTAGCACTGATGATGTTACCTTGTGTGGGAATGAAACATTTGCAAGAAAACCACCAAGCACAGAGAGCACCAAGGACCCCACAGTCCCCCTCCTCCTCCTCCTCTCCCCCTCTTCCATCTAGCACTGATGATGTTACCTTGTGTGGTAATGAAATGTCTACAAAAAACAACCCAGCTCAGAGAGCACCAAGAACCTCAGAGTGATTGTTTTAAAAACTCCAGCTACCTGAGTAAGATTTACTGAATAATACACAGTTCAGCAAACATCTCTTGGGTCACATTTCTTTCTCTTTCCAGATACGGAGTTTGGCCATTTCGAATTCTCAGCAAAGTGGGGATTTCTGGTCCAACCTTATTGCCGTTCTTTGGGACACTCTTGAATTACCGCAAAGTGAGTATTGATAGAGGGGCCAACTCAACCTTTAGATCAGGGGTGGGGAAGGGTGGTCCTTTTACGACTGGTGGACTTCAACTCTCAAAATCCATTGTTTCTAAGCCTTTAAACTTTTTTTTTTTTCCTCCCAGGGATTTATAAAATTCGACAGTGAATGCTACAAGAAATACGGGAAGATCTGGAGGTGAGCACTCTATTGATTACAAGTTTCTAGTTCTCAGCTCAGATCTACAGAGACTACGGGTGGATTCAAAGAGAAAGGATTCAAGAAAGAAAGAAAGAAAGAGAAGAAAGAAGGAGGAGGGAGAGAGAGAAGGAAAGGAAGGAAGGAAGGAGGAGAGAGAAAGAAGGAGGAGAGAGAAGGAAGGCACAAAAGGGAGAGAAGTAGGAAGGGAAGGGAAGAGAAGAAGGAAGGAAGGAAGACTGAAAAACAGAAAGAAAAAAGAGAAAGAAAGAAAGAAGAAAGGAGGGAAGGAAGGAAGGAAGGAAGACAGCAGAAAAAAAGGAGAAGAGGGAGGGAGAGAGGGAAGGAAAGGAAAGAAGGAAGGAGGAGGAAAGAGGAAGAGAAGGAAGGCAAAAAGGGAGAGAAGTAGGAGAAGAAGGAAGAAAGGAAGACTGAAAAACAGAAAGAAAAAAGAGAAAGAAAGAAAGAAGAAAGGAGGAAAGGAAGGAAGGAAGACAGAAGGACAGAAAAAAAGGAAGGAAGGAGGGAGGGAGGGAGAGAAGGAAAGGAAAGGAAGGAAGGAAGGAAGGAGGAGAGAGAAAGAAGGAGGAGAGAGAAGGAAGGCAAAAAGGGAAAGAAGGGAAGGGAAGAGAAGAAGGAAGGAAGGAAGGAAGACTGAAAAACAGAAAGAAAGAAAGAGAAAGAAAGAAAAGAGAAAGAGGGAAGGAGGGAAGGAAGGAAAGAAGACAGAAGGACAGAAAGAAGGAAGGAAGGAGGGAGGGAGGTGGGAGAAGGAAAGGAAAGGAAAGGAAAGGAAAGGAAAGGAAAGAAAGGAAAGAAAGGAAAGGAAAGGAAAGGAAAGGAAAGGAAAGGAAGAAACAAATCAATAAAAATAAAAACCAACCAATCCTGAATATTCATCAGTAGGTTCGATGACTCTGCTTCTCACCGGCTTGATAAAATATTTATTTAAACAGGTTGCAGTTTATAGTCCCAAGTGAAGTTTAAGCATTTCTTTATTATGCATATATTTTTACAAGGTTATAGAAATGCCTGCGAAATTTCTAGCCTTCCAAGGGTCTTTGGCTCTCTCTTTTCATAGCTACCACGGCTGTCCCAAATTATAGAATTAACCAGAAATCCAGATGTTCCTCTCTTCTCTTTGGAGCTCTGGTGGGTATTTTCCACGGCTCATTTCTGACGTCTTTTAAAGCCATCCATCCCCTCACAGATCTATTGGGGGGGTGGGGGGGGGGAGAGGGAGGGAAGCTGGACCGGTTGTACAATAGCTACACACAATGG
This sequence comes from Pantherophis guttatus, assembly GCF_029531705.1. Next base: position 1,164,823 of record NW_026844103.1, read on the forward strand.
TTTTTTGTCGATAAACTCCCGGCCAGGAAGATGCTTTGTTGCTGGTGCGACAACAAAGCAAATAGTTGCCCTTTTCAAATATGATTTTTCTGGGAGATTATCCGCTTGGCTGTGAAAGGCGCAGAGAAACCTCTCCTTTCTAGAAAGTAAGCAGATCTAAGCACAGACTGTAAACAGCTTTCTCTGGCGTGAAAAGTTAAGAGGGAGGGCAGGAGGGCTCGCGAAATAATCTCTGGCAGGAATTTCCGGTGGGCCCGTCTCTATTTTCATTCGTGAGAAAGAACAAAACAGCAAGAGTTCTGTTCTTGAAGGGTCTAGAAGGGACCTTGGAGGTCTTCTAGTCCAACCCCCTGCTCCAGCAGGAGACCCATTTCAGACAAAATTGTTTTCCAATCTCTTCTTGAAAACCTCCAGTGATGGAGCATTCACAACTTCTGGAGGCAAGTTGTTCCACTGATTGATTGTTCTTCCTTTCAGGAAATCTCTCCTTGGTTCTAAATTGCTTCTCTCCTTGATTTAGTTTCCATCCATTGCTTCTTGTTCTACCTTCAGGTGCTTTGGAGAATAGCTTGTCTCCCTCTTCTTTGGGGAAGCCCCTGAGGTCTTCAAGTCCAACCCCTTGCTTAGGCAGGAAACCCTACACCATTTCAGATAAATGGTTATTCAATCTCTTCTTAAAAACTTCCAGTGTTGGAGCATCCACAACTTCTGGTGGCAAGTCGTTCCATTGGTTAATTGTCCTCCCTGTCAGGAAATTTCTCCTTAGTTCTAAGTTGCTTCTCTCCTTGATTAGTTTCCACCCATGGCTTCTTGTCCTGCCTTCAGGGGCTTTGGAGAATAGCTTGACTCCCTCTTCTTTGGGGCAGCCCCTGAGATATTGGAAGACTGCTATCATATCTCTCCTGGTCCTTCTTTTCATTAAACTAGACATGCTCAGTTCCTGCAACCGTTCTTCTTTATATGTTTTAGCCTCCAGTCCCTCAATCATCTTGCTTGCATTGGAGGTTGTGTAACCCACTAGTAAATGTAAAAATGTCCTTTGAGTCAAATGTTTTCCTGATTAGGTCATGGACATATTCATCCATGGTGTCTTGACAACAGGAAGTAAGTGGTTTGCCTTTTTGCCTTTGGCCAGAATGTTGTCATCTTCTCTGTCTAGGTTGCAACCACACAACTTGATGACCCAATTTAGCTTTTCAACATGACCTGAGGTTGACTTGATTCCTCTGTGGGATCTCAGTTAGGTTAAGTCTACTGAGAGTTGGGCAACTGAATGGAGTATTGGTACAAGTGGCTGTCTTTAAAGAAGAAAAATTATTTCCATCAACTCCATCATCTAGAAAAGTGTAGCTGAGAACTCATCAGCAACTAGGAACTTTTCTGATTGCTCAAGTTTTCTTGAACATATAATCATTGGTCATTCCATTTTAGATACTCCATAAAGACTACCATGACAATAAGTCTGCCCCAACTCAGGATGCTTCAGCAATACCAGTCTACACATCCTATCCTCCTCAGAAATGATGGATGGGGATGATGGAAGATCTAGTCAACAACCAGTGCAGGGGCCAAGTAGAAAAGGCTACGCTATTAGTTCAGAGAAGAGGGGCCAAGTAGAAAAGGCTACACTGTAAGCTCAGAGAATGAATATATATATATATATATATATATATATGCTTATGGCATCTCTTTGTGCTTCTTCCTTTTGAATGCAGAATTTATGATGGCCGTCAGCCTATTATTGCTGTATTGGATCCTGCAATTATCAAGACTGTCCTAGTGAAAGAATGCTACACTACTTTTACCAACCGGCGAGTAAGTCTCTTGCTTCTTGAACCATCAGATAGCAAAGTATATGGCTATATGTTAAATCAGAAGATAAGAAGAGGAAGTTTGGGGTTTGTTTTTTTTTCTCTATCGTAGAGAAGAGTCTGGGTTGAGATTTTTGCTTAGATCAGTTTTAAGTTGGGCCACAGTTGGGAGCAGGTGGTAGATGCCTTCACCTCCCCAAAATAGGTGTCAGCACCTCAGTGCTGTCATAGAAAAGGGAGATAAGCCCTGAACTTTTGCCTGCTAAATCCTTTTGAAGCCCGGTCTCCGTGGAAATGAAAGGGGGGGGAAACATTCCTGTGAAATGACGAGACAAGAAGTCAGGAGAGTGACTTGGAAGATAGCCAATGAGAAGCAGATAATTGGGGATCGGAAAGGGAGGGATTGAAGGGCAAAAGGTCAGTCTTGTCCGCATCGAGTCATGATCTGGTTGCTGTGCTCGAATAAAGAGAAGATTTCCTTAAAGATTGGCAGTTTGGAAATTCATTTATTTTGAGATAGCATCGAAGTCTGACAATAGGGGTGAATTTATCACCTAACCATCGTGGTATCCGGTGATGTTTTGCATCCCAAGAGTTTCTTCAGACACGGCTGAGTTTTTGAAATCTGAATATTGTGTAATGTTTTCTTCCTGACCTCTAGGCTTTCCCTGCCCCAGACATCTTAAAAAATGCAGTCTCTATGTCCCAAGACGAACAGTGGAAGAGGATTCGCACTGTGCTCTCCCCCACCTTCACCAGCGGGAAGCTGAAGGAGGTAACAAGAAAAAAAAAAACACCTTAAAAGAACGGAGAACTTTCTCTATTCCGTTTCTCAACTTCTTTCTTCAAAGAGGTTGTTTCCTCTAAGCTTCATTTCATGCCCCAAAGCTAGAGCTGAATTTTGGAAGGAAGGAAGGGAGGGAGGGAGGGAGAGAAGGAGGGGGGGGAGGGAGGAGTAGAGAGAAGGAAGAAAAGGTGGGTGGGTGGGAGGGAGGAGTAGAGAGAAGGAAGAAAAGGTAGGAAGGAAGGAAGGAAGGGAGGGAGGGAGGGAGGGAGGGAAGGAGGGAGGGAGGGAGGAGTAGAGAGAAGGAAGAAAAGGTAGGAAGGAAGGAAGGAAGGGAGGGAGGGAGGGAGAGAAGGAGGGAGGGAGGGAGGAGTAGAGAGAAGGAAGAAAAGGTAGGAAGGAAGGAAGGTAGGGAGGGAGGGAGGGAGGGAGGAAGGAGGGAGGGAGGGGGAGGAGTAGAGAGAAGGAAGAAAAGGTGGGAGGGGGAGGGAGGAGTAGAGAGAAGGAAGAAAAGGTAGGAAGGAAGGAAGAAGGAAGGAAGGAAGGAAGGAAGCTACATATGAAAGAAGAAGGAAGGGGTAGAGAAAAGGAAGAAAGGGTGGGAGGGAGGGAGGGAGGAAGGAAACAGCTATTAAACAAAAACTTGAAGGAGGTTTTGCCATCTCTTCCTACTATGTACTTCTTTCAGGTTATGTAGTGTTGTCACAATAACAATCCCTCTTCTGTTCCATCCATGACCAATGTACAAAATCTGAAGAACGCATGTTCTAAAATATTCTTTTCGTACCCAACGGTACAACAATTGACTGTGAAATCAACAGCAGGAGAAGGTTTCCTCTTAAGAGCTCCTAGTTTCTCTCTAGTGAGAGGGGATAAGGTGACCAGCGATCCTCAAAATATTGTCCCCTTTTACATTACCAAGATAATGGTAATGAGAAGAAAGGAAATTTCAGAAGCTAAGAAGTGATCTTTTCTTAGATGTTCTGCTTTTAGGAAGAGGGAGAAGAGCTGGTTCCCATCTTTTATCCCAATTGGGAGTATCGGAAAGTGTGTCCCACATCTGTCATAGGAAGAGCAATTCCTACATTGTTTATTTAGGGGACATGTCTTTTTCCTTCTTTCTCTAACCCTATGATGACCTTGCAGGGCAATCCTAGACTTGCTTAGGAGTATGAAGAACGGTTGCAAGATTTGGGTTTGGCTAGTCTAGAGAAAAGAAGGAGTACGGGAGACAGGTTAGCAGTCTTGAAGATTTGAAGGGTTGCCCCAAAGAGGAGGGGGGTCAACTTGTTCTCCAAAGCACCCGAAGGCAAGATTAGAAACAATGGATGGAAACTCATCAAGGAGAGAAGCAACCTGGAATTAAGGAGAAACTTCCTAAGAGTGAGGACAATTAACCAGTGGAACAGCTTGCCACCAGAAGTTGTAGGTGCTCCATCACTGGAGGATTTTAAGAAGAAACTGGACAGTCACAGTCACTTGCCTGAAATGATATAGATAGGATCTTCTGCTGGAGTAGGGGCTGGACTAGAAGATCTCCAAGATCCCTTCCAGGTCTATTTGGATTGAGTAAATAAAGACTGTGAGGGCCATATATCTTAAATTTAGTTCTACATACAGCCCTAACAGATCTCCAAAGAACATCGATCCTGGACCAGATTAGCTGCTCTGTCCATTTCAGCCCTAAAATGCCCCAGAGAAAGAACAATAAATTTTGAGGAACCCATCAATCAAACTTAAGAAAGACTGCCATTATCTGCATCACAGTTGAATGTGTAATTATTTATGAATCAGCCATTTGGCTTTGTTGGAACGCACCAGCCGCTAAGAAAGGGAACTGCCTATCAATGTTTAAAACCGTGGTTTTGTTTTTCAGATGTTTCCCATCATTAAACACTACGGGGAGATTTTAATTCAAAACGTTCAGAAGAAAATGGAAAACGACGAGCCCATAGATGTGAAAGAGTAAGTTCTTCGGAGCAGGAAGACTATCCAGCGCTGTCACAAATGGGGAGGTGGGAGAGAGACGGCCTTAGTAATGCCGTGTTTGAAACACAGCTTCTCGTTTCCCGACTGCTACCCGGAGTAAAATGTGACTATCGTTGAAAATGTGTACCGTCGCAATACATTTCACGGGCTTGGGACAAATCTGGACAAAAATGCATCTGTGGATGAAAACAATGTAGGAAAAAGGCATTATATTAATGGGGTTTGTTTGCAAATGCTAAGTATATTTATACTAGAGAAAACTGCAAATTAAAATCCAGGGATTTGAAGAACTCGAGGAATTGTGCAGCAAAATAGAGACATTTTAGTATCCCTCTCTCTCTCTTATCTGTGTATCTCTATCTGTCTGTCTGTCTGTCTATCTCCATCCATCCCTACCTACCTACTATCTATCTATCTCTCTATCTATCTATCTATCTATCTATCTATCTATCTATCTATCTACTACCTACCTACCTATCATCTGTCTATCTATCTCCATCCATGTCTGTCTGTCTCTCCATCCATCCATACCTACCTACTTGCCTACCTATCTCTCTCTCTCTCATCTATCTATCTATCTATCTATCTATCTATCTATCTATCTATCTATCATCTATCTATGTATCTATCTATCTATCTACCTACCTATCACCTATCTATCTATGTCCATCCATGTCCGTCTGTCTATCTCCATCCATACCTACCTACTTACCTACCTACCTACCTACTTATCTATCTATCTATCTATCTATCTATCTATCTATCTATCTATCTATCTACCTATCACCTATCTATCTCCATCCATGTCTGTCTGTCTGTCTATCTCCATCCATACCTACCTACTTACCTACTTACCTACCTACCTACTTACCTCTATCTATCTATCTATCTATCTATCTATCTATCTATCTATCTATCTCTATCTATCTATCTATCTATCTATCTATCTATTATCTATCTATCTATCTATCCATCCATCCATCCATCCATCCAATCCATCCATCCATCCATCCATCCATCCATCCATCCATCCATCCATCTATCTATCTATCTATCTATCTATCTATCTATCTATCTATCTATCTATCTATCTCATCGCTCATCTATATATATCATCTCTCATCTGTCTCATCCAGCCATCCTTCCATCCATCCATCCTTCCAATCTCTCTCTCTCTCTCTCCCTTCCTCTCTCTCTCTGACTTGAGAGCCATCAAGCCAACTGCAGCCTACAAAGTATTAAACAAACTGCAACAAGCCTTGGACGTTGAATGTCTCAGTTCAATTCTGGGTCAGGCTACAATCCAGGACCCTGGAAAGCTGCTGCTGGTGACATCAGGCCTACGTTCTTCAACTTGACGTGCTCCAGATGTGTGGGGGATTTCCAGAGCCAAAACTGATGTTTAACAAACCGGCCCCATCAGGAAGCTGTGGTTTTTTTTGTGTTGGCTACACGTGTTTTGATTTCTTAAATCTTTGTCACCGAAACCCCTGCAGCTTGGATCATCTGTTGCTCTCCTTTTTCTTCTTAGCGTCTTCGGGGCCTACAGCATGGATGTGGTCACCAGCACTTCCTTCGGGATAGACATCAACTCCATGAACAATCCCAAGGATCCTTTCGTCAAGCAGATCAAGAAGCTCACCAAGTTCAGTTCTTTCGATCCACGGATCATTCTTGCATGTAAGTTCTGCTTTCTGGAATCCGGCGAAGTCTTCCCTAACTCGGCCGGAGAAATTTTGCTTCTCCGTTTCATTCTGTTGGTAGGATCTTCTGCTGCATTTGAGATTGGAGATGGGAAACCTTTCTTCTCTCTCTTTTTTTTTTTTTTTAAATTTGATTTATATGCCGCCCTTCTCCGGAGACTCAGGGCGGCTTACAGTGCGTTAAGCAATAGCCTTCATCCTTTTTTGTATATTTATACAAAGTCAGCTTATTGCCCCCACAAACTGGGTCCTCAATTTACCTACCTTAGAAAGGATGGAAGGCTGAGTCAACCTTGAGCCTTGGCGAGATTCGAACCAGCAGTAATTGCAGGCAGCTGGTCTTAATAACCAGCTTAATAACAGGGTGCCTTAAACCCCTGTACTACCAAGGCTCTTTAGAGATGCTCCCTCTTGATTGCAATCTACTCACAGAAGATTGTGTGATCGAAACTGAGATTGCATGCATAGCCCAAAGGGTTAGACTGCAGGGGGTCCTCAAACTTTTTAAACAGGGGGCCAATTCACGGTCCCTCAGACTGTTGGGGGGGGGGGAGCCCCGAACCGGCTGTGGCTCGGTGGTCATGTGACTGGGTGGGCATGGCCAATTTAGCAGTCCATTAAACAATACACACAAATTAAACTTCAATTTGTTTTTGTTTTTTTTAAAGCATAATTTTTATTAAAACAGTTTTGTTTTGTTTTTTTGAAATCAAAAAAAGATTCTTTTACAATTTTCTTCTTTTCAACAATTTCGCATCGGTAAACACTTCTTGCACATCCATTTTTTTCCTCCCTTATTTCAATTTATCTTTTGTACATATAATTCTAATATTGATTTATTTACATATGTAGATATAGATAACAGTGTACACAATTTCGTTCCTATGAAAACTTCAATTTGTTATGCTCCTGGGGGTGGAAATCAGGTTAGTGAAGGGATATGGCTGCCTTGGGGTGTGTGTGAGGGACTTCTGTTTGTATGTGTGGGTCTTTCTCTCCCTCCCTCTCTTTCTCTCTCCCTCTCCTTCTCTCTGGAGGCTGGGGAAGCCAAAAATGGGCCCATTTTTGGCCTCCCAAGGCCTCCGGGTGTCCTGTTTGTGGCCTCCCCAGCCTCCAGTACCACTCTGCTGCCCAAAAATAGGCCCGTTTTTTGACCTCCCGAGGCCTCCGCGCATCCCATTTTTGGCCGCCTCAGCTTCTAGAAGGTGGCCGGCGGCCGGGTGGGGCGATGTGGGCGGGGCAGCCTTGTGGTCCCGTGTGGGCCGGATTAATGGCTTCGGCGGGCCGTATCCGGCCCATGGGCTGTAGTTTGAGGACCCCCTAGGTTAGAGTTTTGGTGCGATGTAATTTCATTGTTCGATGGATGTTTCTAACTGAAGCCAAAATGGATGGAGCTCTTTTCGTCCGTTCGCCCACCTCCTCCTCTGTCGCTGTTTCTGTTTCCCTTTTCCGATCAGTTTGGATTCATCTTTTTGCAGGGAGCTTTTTGAAAACGAAATTAAACCGAGCAGCAGGTATGAACCTAAGGTGGCAAGTTGCCTGCTCCCAATTAATGAGGGATAATGGCACTGCTTTGAGTTTCTCCTGCTGTGATACAAAGACAACCTTACACGGCATTTCTGTCGAAAAGGACGCATCTTTGCATAATCCAGAGGCTTCTTAATGCACCCGCCTGACGGCCATTGGCGTTTGCAGAGCGTGGCCTTTTGAATAAATCTTGTTAATGTTTATTCATTGCTCACCTTGGGTACTCGAAGGAACGAAACACATGTATAATCAAATATTGTTTTCCTCCAGGGACATGGCGGTGTTTTTCACAAATGAATTTCTTTTTCAGTTACGTTCCCGGCACTCATGCCCATTTTCAATGCCTTGAACCTAACCGCTTTTTCGTGGGAAGCTGTGAACTTCTTCACAAAATCTTTTTCAAAAATGAAGGAATCGCGACTGAAGGAAGGCCAAGGGGTAAGTACCAGTGGTGGGTTCCTCCCGGTTCGGCCCGGTTCGTCTGAACCGGTAACGGTCACCGTTCAGGAGCTGGGCCTTCCCTCCCCCCCCGGTGTTATTCTTACCTTTTATTTGGCCCCTCCCCCAATCTATTCGCTGCCTCCCAAGTCCCAGCTGATCGGCTAAAAGGAAAAAAACTGTTTAAACTCTTGCCGTGGGGCCTCAAAGGGCCGCCCTACAGCTGATCAGTGTTAAAAGGCAGTGTAGTGGTAGACCAGTGTGCTTGAAAAATAAATGGGTAGACCAGTGCCTCCAAAAACAAATGGGTAGACCAGTACAGCTCGGCAAGCAGTTAAATGCCTGGTAGACCAGTACCTCTGCTAAATCCTAAAGAATTGTCACATGACCATCAAACCACACCCACAAAATAAGCCATACCCATTTCTTTTTACAAATCTTCATTGTTTTCTTCTTTCTTTCTCAACTTTGTGGTGCCTGGTGCCCTAAGCATGTGCTTAGTCTGCTTAATGGTTAATATACCACTGGCTACCCATATTTTTGTCCCTATCTTTGTTCCCTTAATGCTTAGTGACACCCAAGTTGCATGCTTGATTTGTCGGTTTTCATGGATCCATTCATTTGATTCACAGAGCCGGGTGGATTTCCTCCAGATGATGATTGACTCCCAAAACAACAAGAAGGACTCTGTAAACAATGGCAAAAACTCTACAAGCAATGGACTGAATCACTCATATAAAGGTAATACTGCCCCGTTTCCCGTTTAAGGTAAAGGTTCCCCTCGCACATATGTGCTAGTCGTTCCCGACTCTAGGGGGCGGTGCTCATCTCCGTTTCTAAGCCGAAGAGCCAGCGCTGTCCGAAGACGTCTCCGTGGTCATGTGGTCGGCATGACTCAACGCCAAAGGCGCACGGAACGCTCTTCCCTTCCCACCAAAGGTGGTCCCTATTTTTCTACTTGCATTTTTTAACGTGCTTTTGAAGTGTTAGGTTGGCAGAAGCTGGGACAAGTCACGGGAGCTCACCCCGTTACGCGGCACTAGGGATTCGAACCGCTGAACTGCCAACTTTTCGATCGATAAGCACAGCGTCTTAGCCACTGAGCCACCGCGTCCCTACGTTTCCCGTTTAGCATTACACATTTTCTAAGTTTTGTGGTGCATTTGTATTGATGGATTGAGAAGTCCTAGCTAACCGATTTGTAATTAATGGTCGTAAACAGCCAAGAAATTTTAAGAGACTGAACAGCCACTTGGGGTTGGACTAGAAGACCTCCAAGGTCCCTTCCAAATCTGTTATATGTGCAATGGGGTTCCCTGGAAGGGATTTGCTTAACACCCACCATCTCAATTCTGTGGCCAACGTCCACAGAGTCCACCTACTTGACTGATTATGTGTCATCAAGTCATTATCATCTTTCAGCAGCCCCATAGACAGATTTTCTCCATGATAACCCCATCGCTGAGGTAGATCACACGCTAATTTCCACAACTTAGCATCATATTTTAAAGAACCTTGGACTTACGGAGACCTGGCAAGATAAGACTTCCCCCCCACCCCCACCTCAGTAGTTCTTGCAAGTCTCAATCAATGGGCCCTCCAAAGTCTATCTTGAACTCAAGCGAGAAGTTCTTTTCCAAGAAACGGATGGTTCAAAGAACAACAACAAAAAAAGACAGCATATGTGATTTTTTTTTCTTTCTTTCAAGCAAAGTCAGCATCGATCAACGTTGTTCTATGATACCTTAGGAAGTTTGACACCTTTTAGCTGTGTTTCGAAGTACATAAAACAATACGAGGCAAGGTCCATTATTATCTTTGGTACGAAGTCATAATGATTGCCCGCAGTAAATTTTCTGTACTGTATCACCCTATTTTTTAAAAAAATTTATTTCTATTTTGCAGGCCTGAGCGATAAAGAAATTCTAGCCCAGGCGTTTATCTTCGTTTTTGCTGGATATGAACCCACCAGTAATTCCCTTGGTTACATGGCCTACAATTTAGCCACTCACCCAGATGTTCAGCAGAAGCTGCAAGAGGAAATAGATACTGTTCTACCCAATAAGGTAATGACAAGGGTGGGCTGCTGGGGGTTCGGAAGAACCTCTAGCTAAGATTCTGTGCAGTTTGGAGAACCCCCAAATCCCACTCCTGGCTGGCCCCGCCCCACCCCGCCCATCCCTCCCCTCCCAGGAGTCCCCACACGGCCTGTTTTGGATGCAGGTAAGTGCAGAGTGTGCCGGAGGCTCAGGGAGGGTGAAAAACGGGCCTACCAGAAGTTTGGGATGGGCCTCCAGAGCCTGGGGAGGCTGTTTTCACCCTCCTGGAGGCTCGAGGAAAGCCTCCAGAGCCCAGGAAGGGCAAAAAACGCCCTCCCCCGTTATCCAACAGAGTCCGGAGTTTCTGTTAATGCAGAGTTGATTTCAGTGTTAGGAAACTCTGTTACCATATTTTGACCAACATTGAGTCAACGTGGAAATGGGCATCTTTGCCTCAATCTGGGAGAAGAAAGGTGGACCGGATACGAAAGAAAATTAATTATTTTAATTATCCCGCGAAGGCACCTGTTACCTATGACGCCATCATGCAACTGGAGTACCTTGACATGGTGCTGAACGAAACCCAAAGGATATATCCTCTCGGAGGGCGTATTGAAAGAGTCTGCAAGACGGATGTTGAAATCAACGGGATGACGATTCCCAAAGGCACCGTGATTATGATCCCACCCCTCATTCTGCATCAGGTCCCAGAATACTGGCCGGAACCAGAAGAGTTCAGACCTGAGAGGTACAAGCAAACCAGATTTTTTCATTTGTTGTTCTGACCTAGACCTCCCCAAACCACGAAGCAGACTCCTTGTCCCTTGTCCCGACTCCTTGTCACCTCTCGCCTGGACTACTGCAACGCTCTCTACATGGGGCTCCCCTTGAGGAGCACTCGGAAGCTCCAGCTGGCCCAGAATGCGGCCGCGCGGGTAATTATGGGGGCGACATGGCGCTCCCATGTGACACCTTGCCTGCGCAAGCTGCACTGGCTTCCGGTGGTCTTCTGGGTGCGCTTCAAGGTATTGGTTCTCACCTTTAAAGCGCTCCATGGCTTAGGGCCCAGTTATTTACTAGACCACTTTCTGCCACCGATAACCTCCCACCGGCCAATTCGCTCCCACAGAGAGGGTCTCCTCAGGGTGCCGTCGGTCAAGCAATGTCGACTGACGACCCCCAGAGGGAGAGCCTCCTCTGTGGGGGCACCCGCCCTCTGGAACGAGCTACCCCCAGGAATACGACTGATCCCGGACCTCCGGACCTTCCGTCGAGCTTTGAAGACCTTCCTATTTCAGCAAGCTGGGCTGGCTTAAAATTTTAATGGGTTATTTTAAAGGGTAATGGGTTTTAATTTTGGGGGAAGCCAATTCGATTTAATTCTGTTTTTTAAATTATTTTAAATTTTATATTGTATGTATTTTAATTTTGGCTGTTCACCGCCCTGAGTCCTTCGGGAGAAGGGTGGTATACAAATTTAAATAATAAATAATAAATAAATAAATAAATAAACCTTTTTATTAAGTTACTGTGAATTCTGGACTGCTAAATTGGCCACGCCCACCTAGCCACGCCCACCCAGCTGCTCCGCCCCCTCCCAACAGTCTGAGGGACTGTGAATTGGCCTCCTGTTTTAAAAGTTTGAGGTCCCTTGTCCTAGCTCCTTCTTACAGCTCCTGACATTCTTTCCTTCCTCTGTTCACCCAGGTTCAGCAAAGAAAACAAAGAGAACATCGATCCCTACACATACCTTCCCTTCGGAGCTGGACCCCGGAATTGCCTCGGAATGAGATTTGCGTTGGTCACCATGAAAGTTGCTATTGCCGTCATTATGCAACACTTCTCCTTTAAAGTCTGCAAAGAAACACCGGTGAGAAAGATAGATTTGGACTTGATCTGTTAACGGAGTTGGAAGGGGCCTTGGAGATCTTCTAGTCCAGGGGTCGGCAACCTTTTTTAAAAATTTATTTTTAATTTGATTTATATGCCGCCCTTCTCCGGAGACTCAGGGCGGCTTACAATGCGCTAAGCAATAGCCTTCATCCTTTTGTATATTTATACAAAGTCAGCTTATTGCCCCCACAACTGGGTCCTCAATTTACCTACCTTAGAAAGGATGGAAGGCTGAGTCAACCTTGAGCCTGGTGAGATTCGAACCTGCAGTAATTGCAGGCAGCTGGTCTTAATAACAGGGTGCTTTAGACCACTGTACTACCAAACCTTAAACACTCAAAGAGCCATTCGGACCCGTTTCCCACCGAAAAGAAAACACCGGGAGCCACAAAACCCTTTTGACATCTAAAATGAAGATAACACTGGATATATCATTTTTTTTTACCTTTATGCTATGCATAAAAAAACGATAATGTGTTGCATTTATGAAATCAATGACCTGCTACAGAGAAAAACACATTTTTATTTCTGCATGCAACAAAAACATTTGGGTTGGGTTGTCCCGTTTTTGCTAATTTCTTTCTCCGTTCTTTCTCTCTCCCGCAGATTCCTCTGGTCATGAGCAACCAAGCATTCTTAGTCCCGGAGAAACCAATCGTTCTGAAGTTAGTCCCACGATAAGGCGGCCGAGACAATGAGGAATAAAACTTAGCGATGATGCTTGCAACATCCCTGCAGTGGATGCAACAATTTTGGACATCGTCATCTGTAGAACCTTGGAAGAAAAACCATTGAAATAGTCACTAAATAGCTTTGGAGAGATGGACCCGTTTGCTTTAAGTAGCTCTTATAAGGTTGAAATCATAACATAGGTGGAGGAGATGTTAATATTTGTTGTCCTTACTGATGATGATGTATAACTTGATATTTTGAACATTTGTGTTGTATAAATTAAGCCGGTGATGAATCTAGTTAGTAAAATCCAGACTGCATATGCACCTGAGCTGGATTGTCCTTATCACCATCAGAAATTTGGAACTTTTCACCAAGAAAAATCAATTGAATTTTTTTCTCTCTGACATCTACTGATATCCATTAATAATATGTAAGGATGATCTCATCCAGCCTCGGAGAATCTGGAAACAGGGGGCTTTCATTAGAAGGAGTCTGTACCACGGATGAATTTTAATGGTGTTTTAACTAATTATTAAATGGCTTGCTTTGCATTTTGTTGTACTTTTGTATAATTAGCCATCCCTCCTCGCCTCCTCCAATACCTTTCAAAAAGGTATTGAAAATACCTATTTTGAAAAACAAGCAAGCATGTAAAATATAGACGTACGAGATAAATAAAGATGTTTTTCCACTTTCTTTCACTGTCGTCATCTTCTTGAGTTGCTTTCGTAGAAAGCTACGTTTTTACAGCGGGCAAAAGAAAGGTGTTGCCCCAAGGGAAAACTTTTGCTAGTACCCTTGGAAGAATTTGTATTCTCAGAAGTGGGTAATAAAGTAGAAGAGCCAATAATGCAGAATCCAGAACTCTTTCGGATTTACAGATTAACAGAGTTGGAAAAGGGACCTTATAGGTCATCTAGTCCAACCCCCACCCCACCCCATTCAGCATGAGACCTTACATCATTTCTGATAAATGTGTTTCCTGGGAGAATTTGGGGAGTTGAAGGCCACACATCTTGAAGTTGCTGTGGTTGAGAAACACAGCTTTAGAACATCTAGGGAGGGTGAAGGTTTATGTCAGGTTTCGAGGTCGTCTCAAATAAATTGCATTTCAAACAAAGTCTTTGAAGAAAAACTCCTATTTATTAAGCACAACATTCTAATCCGACTCCATAGAAGCCAACACTGACTTCCAGACCCAAAACCCTCCCTTTCCGTTCTCCACTCCCCTGCACTCATTGGCCATCTTCCAAGTCATTCCACCCCTAATCTACTGCTCCAGCTCAAAGGAATTTCCCCCCTCCCATCCCATCTCCTAGGGGATATTATCTCCAGGGAAAATAAGTAGGTGAAAAGTCAAACGTCCCTTTCCAGACGCCTCCGCTTCTCCTTCTTATGTCAGCACTAGAGTAAATGCAGCTTGAAGTGCTGACAGTTTATTTATTTATTTAATTATTATTTAAACTTGTATGCCGCCCTATCTCCGAAGGACTCAGGGCGGCTCACAACAAGAAAAACAAGCAAAATCAATGTTAAAAATACCCAATAAGATTATAAAAAGACCATTAAAACTCCCCTTTAAAATCCCTTCAGTCCAAACCAGCCAGGCGAAATAACCATGTTTTAAGGTCACGGTGGAAAGAGCGAAGGTCAGGGGTCACCCGGAGCTCCAGGGGGAGCTGATTCCACAGGGTAGGTGCGCCCACAGAGAAGGCTCTCCCCCTAGGAGTGGCCAGCCGACATTGTCTGGCCAACGGCACCCCAAGGAGGCCCTCCCTGTGAGAACGCACCGGGCGACGGGGAGCTGTCGCTGGCCGCAGATAGTCCGCCAAATACCCCGGGCCTAAGCCATGTAGGGCTTTATAGGTAATTACCAGCACCTTGAATCTCAGCCAGAGGGCAACCGGTAGCCAATGCAGATCCCGCAGGAGAGGTGTAAATGAGAGTGTCGGGACACTTCCATTACTACCCGCGCGGCCGCATTCTGCACCAGCTGAAGCCTCTGAGTGGACTTCAGGGGCAGCCCCATATAGAGAGCATTGCAGTAGTCGATCCGGGTTGCCACAATGCTAGAGGCAAGAGAAAGAACCAGAAGGCAATACCCAATCAACACCCAATCATACAAAACCCCAACCAAGGAACTACCAATTCAGACATATAATCAAGCGGTAAACCACAGCCTAATCAAGGAACCACCAAGAAATTCCCATCAACACAGATAAAGCAAGTCACTTGTATATAAACCGAGAGCACTCCCTTTATAGCACTGATGATGTTCTCTAGTTGGATAATGAAACATCTGCAAGGAAACCACAAGGCTCAGAGAGCACCAAGGAGCCCACAAATAAAGTAATTTGAAAAGTCTTGATCCTATTCTTTCTTTCCTTGGCTTGCAAACGCTGCTTCATTTTGCCGAACTGCTGCATTACCTGGATTGATCAGAGCTCTCCTACATCGGAACCCTTCATCTGGGTTGCTCTGAAAATGATCTTTTATGGCCCTGCATTCTAAGAGATAGTTCTACCCCATAGCTTTCCTCCAGATGTTGCTAAGACAGCCTTTACTTTACTCATGCCAACATTGTCAACTCATTCTTTGGGCCATCAAGGAATGAGATCCAGTGATGGAGACAACATTTTGGTCTAGTGGTTAAGACACCGGGCTAGAAACTGGGAGACTGTGAGTTCTAGTTCCACTTTAGATGAAGCCAGTTAGATGACTTTAGACCAATCACCAGGAGACTGTGAGTTCTAATCCTGCCTTTAGCCATGAAAGTTAGCTGGGTGGCTTTGGGCCAATCACCAGGAGATGGTGAATTATAGTTCTGCCTTAGGAACAAAAGCTAATTGAGTGACTTTAGGCCAATCACCAGGAGACAGTGAGTTCTAGTCCCACCTTAGCCATGAAAGCCAGGTGAGTGGCTTTGGGCCAATCACTGTGAGTTCTAATTCTACTTTAGGCATAAAAGCCAATTGGGTTATTTTAGGTCAATCACCAGGAGGTAGTGAGTTCTAGTCCTGCCTTAGGCATGAAAGCCAGCTAGGTGTCTTTGGGTCAGTCCGTCTCTCTCAGCCCAACCCTCCCTCACAAGGTTGTTGCTGTGGGGAAAATAGGAGGAAGGTGTGTTGGATCTGTTCAGCACCTTGATTTATTTGTAAAAATAATAAAGGCAGGATATAAATAGAATAAATAAAATTTCCAGCCTCCTTCCCCAACTTCCCTTTGCAACGGAACCAGATCGGAGAAATCTGCACTATATTGCTAAAGGCAGCAATATAGATCTCCGAGAAATCACTAGCAGATTAATTGTTAGCGTCAAAGGGGTAGGACCGTTCTGCTTGGAATAAGAGATGGTTACTCGGGCGAGGATAATATACTCAACGTTGCCCTTGCGCGGCAAGCTGGAGTATCAAAAAGGAAGGCGTTCCCCTCCGTGCAACTCTGACTTATTCTCGCAAAAGCATTAAAAATGTATTATAGAGACAGAGGCAGCCCTACTGTGCATGTCCAATTTAAACAATATCTCAGGTCTCTTAGGAATCACCACGATTTAGCAGATTAAACAAGACCTGTGTAAAACACCGAGTTCAATTTTTCTAAACGCTACCAGTTTGTGGAGTCCTTACAATAAGCCGAGAATTTGTTCAGAAGGCTTTTGAACCGATCCTGGAAACAAACTAGGAAAAGGTTGAATTTGTTGAGAAACTACCATCTCGTTATAGAATCTAGACCTGATCTAGACCTAGAGAATCTTCTAAAACAGCGGTCACCAACTGGTGGTCCGCGAGAATATTTTGGTGGTCCGCAGAAAAATTATTTGCGTTTTTTATATTGCACTAAATCAGAGGTCCTCAGACTGCGGCCCCTGGGACGGAAACGTGCAATGAACATTTGTGTTGCTGCAGAGAGTCTCCCCCTTCGGGGACTTTTTGTGTGGGTCGGAGGGGGGCAGAAATTCGGACTTGGGGTCTGCTTCGGCCTCCTGGTGTGGGGCTTTGGGCGAAGGCTGGAGGGAAGGGCCACTGGTGTCGAAGAGCCGGAGAGCCTCGTTCCAGTGGGACTGCGTCATGGCCTGGAACTGGCTGACCATCTCAGCCCGCTGAGCCTCCAGGCGCCGGTATCTGGCCTTGCACTCCCGCAGGTCTTCCCTCTGCTTGGAAAGCCTATGCTCCTAGTCCTCAGTGAGGTGCTTCTGCTGAGCCTCCTTCTTGACCAGATCCTATTAGAACTGAGCTGTTTTGCCAACTCTTTCTCATGGTGGCTGCTTAGCTCCAACAACTGCTTCCTTATTGGGGCCCTACGGAGCCCAGGCAGGGAGGCAAGGAGTGACTGGGAGGGGTGAGTAGAGGCTGGCGAGGTGCCCTTGATGTGAGTGACATCGAGTTGGCCATGCCCACTCAGTCACATGACCACCTAGCCACGCCCACCCTGCCGGTCATTAGGCAGATCATATTAGTGGTCCGTGGGATTTTAAATTATGAATTTAGTGGTCCCTGAGTTCCGAAAAGTTAGTGACCCTTGTTCTAGACCTAGAGAGTCTAGATTGGATCAGCAGTCTAGAACGGTTACTTCCTAACCATCTTGATTGGCAGCTCTGTGGAGAACACATTGCTCTAATCCAATATAGGACATCTTAAGGAGTGAGCAAGTGATAAGGGAAGCTAGAGTGGAGATCTGTTTCTAAACATTGCGGTGAGCCACGATTTGTTTAAGCTTTGTTGAGCCTACCGCAGTTAGCTTCTTTCGCATGCATAAACCACGATCGCAAATGTTCACAGCTGCGTTCACAAATCGCACCACCCAAAACTGTGGGAGGATGTTGTCTCTGCCAGCTTTAGTAACTCCTCAAAGGTAGATTGTTTTCTCAAAATGGGCTCTTTTTCTTCCGAGGTGGAGTACAAATTCTAAAATGTTGGTTTTTCAAGGCACGGTCGTATCTGACAAATCAATTCCTCGCTATTCAGTTGAGCTTCTTTGATTGACTGATTGACAGACAGACAGACAGACATCCTCGAATCCCATCTGTCTCAGATATAAGACTGATACAGAGGCTGTCTCAAGACAGGCGTAGCTAAAATATATCATTATTCATCATTAGACTTTCATACTGTTTATCCCAGCTGGTGATCTGTACAATTCACGAGGGCCTTTTAAAATAGAAAACCGTCATGTTACAACCTGAACAAGGATGTTAGGAAACCTATTTTAATTTCTGAGAATTCTTTGATGGCACGCCTATCGAAACAATTCCTTAATTTTGGACGACTGAGTAAGCATCCATTGCCCAAGATTTCAAAGACTCCAAGTTTTGGTTGAGGATCAAGTTAGAGTTGGGAAGAATTACTACCCTATGAATGGCTGTGATGGCTTCCGCATTATTTATTTGAATGTCTCACGAGAGCCGAGTTTCTCAACCTTGGCAACTTGAAGCAGGGTGAACTTCAACTCCCAGAATTCCCAAGCCACCCAAAATGGGAATTCTTGGAGTTGAGGTTCATCACTCTTCGCGTTGCCAAGGTTGAGAAATACTGCCCTAAAATCACATATTTTTTTCTTTTGATTGTTAACTCTAGAAGCCATCCAGAGTCATACTGAAATTGGGTGATCTTTTAAATTGAATGAATGAATGAATGAATGAATGAATGAATGAATGAATGAGATCAGAACCAATGTAAGAAATGCAATAACCATCCTTCAGAAGGTTCCTGGTTTGATATCATCCCAGGTTTGTCTCTTCCTACCTTCTTTTGGCAAGGTTTAAAAGTTAAGTTCTACACGTTCTCCAGATCTTGTTGACAATTAGCCTACTGCCTCCATCCAATACCAAATGTCACTTGTACTTAAACATCACTTCTCCAAGCTGGCATTCCCCAGATGTGCTAGATTGCAAATCCCATGATTTTCTGATTCGGGAAGAACATGCCATTTCATGAAGAATGAGATTTGACAGATTAAACCAAGGTGTCCAGTATTTGGTTCTTTACTTTTTGTTCAAGAGATTTTGGAAGTTCAAGGCAGGGGTCTAAAGTCCTTTCGTGGTCCTCGGTGGTGGCTTTAGTACACTTTGCACCGGGCGTGAACTCACAGCTGGCAGTCACCTCACGGTGTCCAGGTGGCTTCAGAAGCTCCTTTGTCTACACTCCTGAACTTTGCTGAACTTCATGGCTACACAAACATGTTGATAAAAAAAAAACTAAAGGCACTGACTCACCGGACCTTAAAACTACTCTACGCAACTTTGCGTGTCAAGTTAGATGAAGGGCAGGCAGAGGTAAAGAGATTACATATCTATTATCTGTTTATTTTATGCATACATACCAAAGGATTGCAATCATGCCAAGTAGCAGTCTTGATGAGAACGCCTACGGAATGAGAGAAAGGATATTAGAGAAAGTAATATCACACAGTGGTTGCAACATCTTGGAAGGAACTCTGTTAACCTTTTGTGAAGTCTGAAAAAAAAAATACCTACAATCACAATAATGATATAATAAAAACCTATGAAGGAGGATATTGGTTTCAAGGAACATCTTATCCATGCTGAATCTTCATTACTCCGACTCATGGAGAAGATATAATTCCAGAGCTGACGTTTGTCCTTCTTCTGGTTTTGAAAGAACGTTTTTATTTATACTCATAATTTCTTCATCCCAACATTCCATCTAGGATAGTGGTGGGTTTCAAATTTTATTTTTATTACTGGTTCTGTGGGCATGGCTTGGTTGGCGTGGCTTGGTGGGCGTGTCAGGGGAAGGATACTCTAAAATCTCCATTCCCACCCCACTCCAGGGGAAGGATACTCTAAAATCTCCATTCCCTCCCCAGTCCAGGGGAAGGTTACTGCAAAATCCCCATTTCCTCCTGATCAGCTGGGACTCGGGAGGCAGAGAATAGATATAGAGAATAGACTGGCAGGGCCAGTCAGAATTTTTACTACCGGTTCTCCGAACTACTCAAAATTTCCGCTACCGGTTCTCCAGAACTGGTCAGAACTTGCTGAAACCCACCTCTGCTCTAGGAACTATATTTGTCAAGTATAACTAGATAATTAGCACTTCTAATTCTATTAGCTGTCTTAAAAATGTCTCAAAAAGATATTAGACCTAGAACCAATACATTATTTGTCTTTTGTGCAATTCTTCCTTCCTTTCCATGACACAGATTGCTAGAAATTCTTCAGACTGTTGGGTATCATCCTAAACTGGGTGTCTGGGATATGTAGTATCTGTGACGCACAAAGACATTGTACAGTTTCAGCTTCCATCTTGCCTTTTTTGACCTTTGCCTGACTTTCAGTGTCTCTTCCTGGATAAGATTCCCATTTGGTCAACTTCTCTTGACTTCCATTACGACCTAAAATTTGCTGGAGGAAGAACATAAACGTAATAAATAAATAATCTATTCTTCACTTACAAATTCTGCAGCAATGGTGGCTGTACAATTAACTTTAGAAACCTGATTTAAAAAAAAAAAAAAAACTTCCTATTTTTCAAGGAGATTTGAATGTGTTTTTAGCTGCATTTATGATTTCAGATCTACTAAGAAGTAAATTTGTGCCAAAGCTGTCTTTATCCCAGTTTTAGCTCCTGCATTTGGTGGTGTTTTCGAAAAACTGTATTATGCGTCTTTACTTTATCCGAAAAGACATCTACAAATATTACAAAAGTGAGCCTTTATATTATAGTGGAATATAAATTTAGAAATTATAGGCATTCACAGAAGGCAAGAAAGAATGATGACATGTCCTACCACAAAAATTGAGTTGCTAAATAGTTGTTGGATGATATTTGTTCATGTGTGATTTAGTAGGTTATCTATCTGTCACCAGAACATCTATCCAAGTGCCAATAAACAATGTACTATTTCTAAATCTCAGTAGAAATACCTACTGTCCAGAAGCAGATGTTCTCAACTCATTTCATCTCTAAACAAGACCTTCAACCGGTTCATTCTTTGGGTTCATCTCATCACACAAAGTTCTTCGTTCTATTCAAAACAATTTGTGCCTCTCTTGGGGTCTTCAAGATAGATAGGTCTACAGTTCCAACATCTCGAGAAGGAGTTGCCTCTTGGAAAAAGCACCTTTGGCACAAGCATGACCTGGATGACTGAGAATCTCCATAGGTATTTGGAGAAGGACAGTCCAAACTTGCAGAAAACTGGGCTAAAACATAGGACTTTCCTCCTTTTTTGACCCCCTCTCCCTGAGTTTTATGATCTGGTGTCCATCTTTATTTTTTCTGCATCCAAATTGTACTCACCTGTACTCACCAGAGTAATAATTTTATGGGAATAACTAAGATGTACTTATAACATACATACATAAGGGGCGTGGTGGCTCAGTGGCTAAGACACTGAGCTTGTCGATCGAAAGGTCGGCAGTTCAGCAGTTCGAATCCTTAGTGCCGCGTAACAGGGTGAGCTCCCGTTACTTGTCTCAGCTTCTGCCAACCTAGCAGTTCGAAAACACGTAAAAAGAAAAATGCAAGTAGAAAAATAGGGACCACCTTTGGTAGGAAGGGAACAGCGATCCGTGCGCCTTTGGCGTTGAGTCATGCCGACCACATGACCACGGAGACGTCTTCGGACAGCGCTGGCTCTTCGGCTTTGAAACGGAGAGGAGCACCGCCCCCTAGAGTCGGGAACGACTAGCACATACGTGCGAGGGGAACCTTTACCTTTACCTACTTATAACTTTGCAAACATAGCTGCACCTTAAAAGTATTTATTTACTTACATACCGCTATAGAGTCCACCAATTCTTGGCCAAACCTGTCTGGAGTGGTTAGCACCATGACAAGCAGGAAACATAGCAAAACACCCTTACAGCCAAAAATGGAATACACAATAACTTTCATAAGCATAACTCTAAAATCTACAGGAGAAGGAGAGCTTTCAAAAATCCATAGGGGACTAATCAAAGGAGAGAATCCACCTAGAACTAAGGAGAAATTTCCTGACAGAACCATTAATCAGTAAAGCGGTTTGCCTTCAGAATTTGTGGGTGCTCCATCACCGGAAGTTTTTAAGAAGAGATAGGACAGCCGTTTCTCTGAAATGGTCTAGGGTCTCCTGCTTTATCCGGGAGTTGGACTAGAAGACCTCCAAGGTCCCTTCCAACTCTCTTATTCCGTTATTCATGGAGTTTATTTATTTATTTATTTATTTACATTCCTCTCTCTCTGGGTACACTGAGAATATATCTGCTGAAAAAAAAAACTCCGCATTGGCGATAGGAAGGGCATCTGGCCAGTAAACACTCATCTCTATTCAGTTGCCCAGACTTCATCCCGCAAGGGATTTTGGGGTCGTTAAAAGAGGATGATTGAGTTTAGCAATAGCACTTATATTTATTTTGTTTTTTATTTTATTATTCATATTTCTATGCCGCCCACTCTCCGAGGACTCTGGGCGGCTTACACCAAAGACAGTATACTAAATAGCATCTTGCCCCCTAACATTCTGGGTCCTCATTTTACCCACCTCGGAAGGATGGAAGGCTGAGTCAACCTCGAGCCGGTGAGATTTGATCCGCTGAACTAGCAGTCAGCTGAAGCAGCTGCAGTACTGCACTCTAACCACTGCGCCACCTCGGCTCCCGCTGTATACCGCTTTACAGTGCTTTTACAGCCCTCTCTAAGCAATTTACAGAGTCAGCATATTGTCCCCAACAATTTGGCTCCTCATTTTACCCACCTCGGAAGGATGGAAGGCTGAGTCAACTTTGAGCCTGGCGAGATTTGAACTGCCAAATTGCAGGCACAGTCAGCAGAAATAGCCTGCAGTACTGCACTCTAACCACTGCGCCACCATAGCTTTAAAATTCAGAAGGATCCCACAATGTAAGTTCCTGAGTTTCCTAATTAATATCTGTCTTGAGACATTTTCCTGGGCAAGTTTCATGGAAATGAATTGGACCAAGAGAAGAGCAAAATGCTTCTACGGGAGGGGAAAAAAAAAACCCCCTGAAGCTTAAATCTCCCTTATTTTGTTATGATAAATGGGCCATTCTCAGATACTCTTGTTTTATTCAGAACGTTTATTGCTGAGTGATATCAAGGGATATTAGCTTACTGTACTAGACTCAAAAGGAAAGACATTTAGCAATTTGTTGTGCTCAAAAGGTAAGATTTTATAGTAGCAGAGGTATTTCCGACTTTAGCCTGGCTGGATGCAGCCATTTTCAATTAAACAGGGATGTTGGAATAAAACTTCAAATTCTTTGCTGGTTGAACGAGTGAGAAGGATCAGTTGATGCCATCTTCCATGCCCTCCAGCTGGATCGATATTTCCCTAATAACTCAGGAATTTCTACTTTGCATCGCACAAACTTTCCTGACCCAGAGCTCTTAACTCATCATTCTTTGACCTTTCTTCTGGCATGAACTCACCTGACCGCAGCTGACAGTATCCCAGTCTGTCCCTCCCACTTTCCACCTGGAAGATGGCAGAGATCCACGACTCTCATCCAAGAAGGGTAAAGGGCCAGGAACTGAGCAAATGAGCATGTTTTGCTAGAGTTAACTGCACACAATGTTCTTTCAATGCAGGTTGCAGCATTTCACCTTTCATAATGTTTCTCTCTCTCTCTCCCCCTCCCTGAGTAATATTGGTTTCTAGTTTTAATTAATGTATTATTTGTTTCCTGCTTTTAATATTTTTATTAAGAAAGTGGTGAATATATCCATCACACTTTCCCCCCCTGTCCTATTTTCCCCACAACAACAACCCTGTGAGGTAGGCTGGACTGAGAGAGAGGGACTGGCCCAAAGTCAGCCAGTCAGCTTTCATGGCTAAAGCGGGACTAGAACTCACAATCTTTTGGCGATTGGCCCAAGTTGCCCAGTCATTTAATGGTTAAGGCGGGACTAGAACTTACTGCCTCTTGGTGATTGGCCCAAGCCCATCCAGTCAGCTTTCATGGCTAAAGCGGGGACTAGAACTCACAATCTTTTGGCGATTGGCCCAAGTTGCCCAGTCAGCTTTCATGGCTAAGATGGGACTAGAACTTACTGCCTCTTGATGATTGGCCAAGCCCATCCAGTCAGCTTTCATGGCTAAGGCGGGACTAGAACTCACCATTTCTTGGTGATTGGCTCAAGATCACCCAGCTGGTTTTCATTGCTAAGGAGGGACTAGAACTCACCATCACTTGGCAATTGGCCCAAGGTCATCCAGTCAACTTTAATGGTTAAGGCGGGACTAGAACTCACTATCTCTTGGCGATTGGCCCAAGGTCACCCAATCAACTTTAATGGTTAGGAGGGTCTAGAACTCACCATCTCTTGGCGATTGGCCCAAGGTCACCCAATCAACTTTAATGGTTAAAGCGGGACTAGAACTCACCATCTCTTGGCGATTGGCCCAAGATCACCCAATCAACTTTAATGGTTAAAGGCGGGACTAGAACTCACCATCTCTTGGCGATTGGCCCAAGGTCATCCAGCTGGCTTTCATGACTAAGGCGGGACTCGAACTCACAGTGTCCCCATTTCTAGCCAGGCGCCTTAACCGCTAGACCAAAATATAGCTTTAAAAAATCCCCAATATTACAATTTCATCCCTGGAGAAAGATGGTGTGGCAGGTGACTCAGATATATTTTCCAACACAAGAAGAAACCTGAACTCAATATGTCTAATTATTAACCTAAGGAGAATTTATGTATAGCATGAGATAAAATATTAAAGTAGATAAAGTATTGTATGCAGGAATACCATCATAGCAAACATAAGCCCAAGGTCATTTTCTATGTCCATACAATATAGATGTCTATGGAGATTCTTGGTCCTCCAGGCCACAGTTGTCCCAAAGGGGCTTTTCCAAGAGGCAACTGGACTTAATGTTTTTTCTCTGAAGACATTTTGCTTCTCCTCCAAGAAGCTTCTTCAGCTCTGGCTGGATGGTGGGGAACGGAAGGATTTATACTCCTTGCAGACAGCTCGACATTTGCATTCTTTTAGAGAGTCATTGAGGCCATCCGGAGGTTTATTTGTGTCCTCAGGGTATGAGAAGTGAAACGTCTTCGAAGAAAAACCAGAAAGTCCAGCTGTCTCTTGAAAAAGCACCTTTGGGACACCCATTTATTTTATTTTTATTTTTATTTGATTTATATGCCGCCCTTCTCCGGAGACTCAGGGAGGCTTACAATGCGTTAAGCAATAGCCTTCATCCTTTTGTATATTTATACAAAGTCAGCTTATTGTCCCCACAATCTGGGTCCTCATTTAACCTACCTTAGAAAGGATGGAAGGCTGAGTCAACCTTGAGCCTGGGGAGATTCGAACCTGCAGAAATTGCAGGCAGCTGTGTTAATTACAGGGTGCACTAAACCACTGTACTACCCATGACCTGGAGGACTGAGAATCTCCGTAGACATTTATTTATTTATTTTATTTTATATCAAATTTATATACCGCCCTTCTCCCTGAGGACTCAGGGCGGTGTACAGCCAAAGTAAAAACATAAACCACAAACATTAAAATACAATTAAGAAGATATATATATATATTTGGCCCCATAATTAAAAGCAATGACAAAACAATTAAAAACATTTTAAAAAAGGGTTAGGCCACTTAGCAGGCATTTAGCTATGCCTGCTATGATAAGACACAAAAAAAGGGATCGAGGCACTAATTCCATTTTTATTGATAGACCTTCAAAGGAAGGCAGGCCAGCTCTGTCTCGAAATTTGACAGAGACTCATAAGTTTGAACAACAAAATTGGGGATGTACTTCTTACGTTTGCTTTGTTCTTGGGCTTAAACCGTGTTGGTGTCCATGTAATTGAACATTCCTGCCTACTTTCTCCAAGGTCTTCTTCACGGCTGTCCACAAAATCCAGAAGAGAATCCAGAATTTGGAAAAGTTATGTTATATTCAGTAACTTCAATATTGTCAAGTTTTTGTGTAGCAGAGGCAGGTAATACCTCTCAGCTCCCGGTGCTGGCTTCGTTACATCACTATTTGATGTATTTTATAGACATGGTTAACATTATTGATATTCAGCTGTCATTTCATGTAATTCTACTTTGTTGGTTGGTTGCAATCTCCGACAGTCATAAACTCCCGTTGGCGCTTGGAAGAGATTTGGTAACGTGGTTAGTTTTTACAGATGTATGTCATTTTTAAACCCAGTTTGTCTTATTCTTTTTTTTTTCATTAAAAAAAGATTTTTCAAATTAACTTGGTCAATTATTTTCAAGACCTTTTCACCTCTGGAGTTTAATATTAGCAACTGAGTTTCTCCTGTTCTGACTTTGCTCCACCTCTAGTTCATGAACTAAATAGTCCCTTCGTATTTATTTTACGTACTCTTGGCTTTAAAGGCAAATAGGAGCAGCGATTCTCAACGATTTGAACCAGTAGTACTTTCTGTCAACCTTTTTCCCTCGAACCATCAATCTTTCCAAAAGCAGAAAGAGAAACCCAAGATCCCAGAAGTTCAGGATGGACCACCTTCCATATTTCTCAATAGAGACTTGGGCACTTCTGAGTTTATTCATTGGTCTTCTGATGTTGTAAGTAAAACGTGATGTTCCATATTCTTCTCCCTGCATGAATTTCAGCCTTGTTTGTTGCTGGGTCTACCTGTTGAGGTCCTCCTCAATATCCCATAGCATACAGGAAGAAATAAAAACTTGTAGGTGATAGTCTACTGAGTTACAAGAACAAAGTTCTTCTAACTTCAACCACTGGTTCGCCTTAACTGATGTGGTCAACCTTTTTGGGTCTCTTTCCTACCTTTAATTGAAGATATCCAAGATTGAAGTAGGATTGTTTAGTCTGCGCAGTTTTATTGTTGAGCTAGAATCAAATTCCACACCCCGATTTTGTCTATTTTGCCATTTACTTTTCGCTGTGGATAGAGAAGAACACAATCTTCGCATATTCGAGTTGACCTGATCTACCGTTGGTGAAACTATAGATTGTAGACTACAGAAGCCTATTGCTTTGACATCCTTCTTGGTTTCCCCCAACGTTCCTCAAGGAATTTAAACATTTGAATTGGGAAAGAGAACACGTTTATTTACAACGGTGGGCTTGGAAGCTGAGCAGAGTCTACCCTGTTAGGATCTTGAGTCTAGACTGATTGATTCTACTTGAGGGTCTTCAACTCTAAGATCATCACGTAGATATCAAAAAGCCTTTGATGTTTGGGGACCGCAACTTAATCCTTTAGATCCTCCACTAACCACCGCTGAGTCCATCTACCTTGCAGGGGTGACCTACTTAAAAATCAAGTAGAAAAGACGAGGAACCGGTAGGAAGCTCAGACCGAAAACACCAGAACTTCCCCGGATGGATACCTACAGGATTTCTTGCCAGAAAAGCTAGCTCAGCTCTGATTTCTCAGCAAGAAATATGTCTTAAGTTGCATTTTTTTTTAAAAAAAATTCTCTTCTCCCCACTTTCCCTTTTTGCCTTGAGCCGGTGGAAGGTCTAAAAGGAAACTTGTCTTTCTTTTTTTTTAAAATTGATTTTTTATTTTTTTTGCTCAGGCTTTTAAGGCTTCTTTTTAGTCCGGGGCCCCCCTTTTCTTTATGAAATGATTGCTTTTACCTCGAGGTTATCTCTCTCTGAAGATTTCTGCAGAAGCAGCAGCTGCCCCGTTTATCAATGGCCGGTGCTTATTAAAGAGCCTTACAAAGTCATTATGGCAGGAAGCACGGAGGAAAATGTTGCGAGCGTAGACACACAAACACACAAATATACATATATATATATATCTCCAGATTAAACGCTTAATTCCTGAGTTAACATGAACATGCTGGACTGCCTCTGGCGAAGATTTTGGAAGATCTCGCGTTCCAACCTCGTGTTCTGTTTACGAAGGGAATTGTCATTTTTATTTTTTAAACAGCTAAGCAAATTTCTTTCAAACGGAATGTAACTTTTATTTTTTTATTTTTATTTTTTAAATCAGCAGCCAAACCGAGGTGGGGGCTTCAAGCGGTGCATTGATCTGTTTGCAGATTTGCAGAACTGAAACAGATTGTTTCCCCTTCCTGGCTGGGATGCAACCTGCGAATGAGGGTTAAATTTGGCAATAGGACCCCACTGTTCAGTGTAATTAATACCCGTGAAGGTTCCTGATGGAACTACAGATAGTCCTTGGCTTACAACCTTTTCGCTTAGCGACCGTTTGAAGTTAGAACGGCCCTGAAAAAAGTCACTGATGACCAGTCCTTGCACTTATGACAATGTTGGCTTTTGCAATGTATTTATGGAAGTTATTTTCCATAATAAGAGCCTTGATAGTACAGTGGTTTAGTGCACCCTGTTATTAACACAGCTGCCTGCAATTTCTGCTGGTTCGAATCTCTCCAAGGCTCAAGGTTGACTCAGCCTTCCATCCTTTCTAAGGTAGGTGAAATGAGGACCCAGTTTGTGGGGGCAATAAGCTGACTTTGTATAAAATATACAAAAAGGATGAAGGCTATTGCTTAGCGCATTGTAAGCCGCCCTGAGTCTCCGGAGAAGGGCGGCATATAAATCAAATTAAAAAAAAATAAAAAAAATAAAATAACTGGGATTGTTATTTGTGACCTTTCCAGCTGGCTTCCAAACATCAAAGTCAACGGTGGGGGTGGGGGAGCCAGATTCGCTTAACGACCCTGTGATTCACTTAACAACTGTGGTGATTTTGCTTAACCACTGTGGCAAAAAAAAAAAAGAAGAAGGTTGCAAGATCAGGCGTCACTCACTTAACAACCATCTGGTTCCAGTTGTCATCGTAAATCAAGGACAGCTTAGCAGTACACCCATTGCTTTGTTAGTTCCAGATCCTGGGATTTTTACACTGTCGTGATGCTGAAATATATATAATAGTCTTTGAGACACGCAGATGGTCACCGGAGCCCCCATGGAAGGCCGAAGCTTGCAGGCCGTCAAATTAAATGGGCCTTCAAGCCAAATGGGACAAAGGTCTTTCCTTGCACCCCCAGAATTATATTTGCATAGTATTGGAAAAATGAGGAAACACCTACAGAAGAAGATGTCATTAAAAAAAAAAGACTGTGCAGAAATAGACAGATTGACACGAAAAAGAAAAGAAAAAGAAGACGCAGAGGATTTTCGAACATGGGACTTGTTATATAAATGGTTGGATAGTCTAAGACAGTGACTATCCCTTTGACAGTAACCCTTTTGCCATCGCATGCCAAAAGTGGGGGGAGCACGGAGGGGGAGTCACGCACATGTATGCCCACACCCATAATTATATGTGCCCTGCCCCCCGTGCATGCACGCATGAACCCCCCTATGCTCCCTCCGCTTTTGGCATGTGATGGCACAGTGGGCCATCTCTAGGAGCCTCTCTAGGAACCTGGGGAGGGCGAAAATGGCCTTCTCCACCCCCTGGAGGCCCTCCGGGGGCTGGAAACAGCCAGTTTGCCGACTTCCAATAAGTTGGCAAACGGGCCGTTTCTGGCCTCCGGAGGGCCTCCAGGGGGATGGGTGGGGAAGGCTGTTTTCACCCTCCCCAGGCTCCTAGAGAGGCTGTGGAGCCTGGGGAGAGCAAAAAACAGGCCTTCCCCACCCACCCCGCAGGCCCTTCGGAGGCAGGAAACAGCCCGTTTCCTTACTTCTAGTGGGCCCAGAAGGTCCGAAAATCAGCTGGCAGAGCTGAGTTCGCTTGCCCACCGATATGGCTCGCGTGCCCACCGATATGGCGTGCCATAGGTTCATTATCACGGGTCTAAGAGGTAGAAATCAGGCGTGGGAAAAATATTATTATATATAAATAAAATGATCCAGACAATACGCTCTTCACTAAGCACTTAAGTATGTAATGTGAAAATATATAAATAAACTGTTAAAAAATAAAACAGACACTTTCCTTGCACCTCTAACTTCTCTGTCCATAGTCAAACTCTCCTGAACCCTGAACAATTATGTTCTCCTTTTTACAGATACGGCGTCTGGCCTTACGGAGTCTTCAGGAAGTTAGGTATTCCCGGCCCCATGCCTCTCCCGTTCATCGGTACCACCTTCTGGTTTCGTAATGTAAGTTTGCAGATTATTTTTATTGGCACAGGTTCAAGGGCAGACTTAATCTTCTGGGAGGGTTCAAATCTCTAAGATCGATTAGGGAAGAGAGGACTTGCAAATTGGGGTTTGGGGCTTAGGGTTTTTAATAATAAGTTCAAGAAAACATGTTCGTGCAGTAGGAGGCACATCCAACGTAGACTCGTAGGGTTGGGAGGGACCTTAGAGGTCTTCTAGTCCAACCCCTTGCTCAAGGAAGAGACTCTATACCATTGTGGACAAATGGCCGTCCAGTTAGAACAATTAAGCAGTGGAACAACTTGCCTCCAGAAGTTGTGAATGCTCCAACACTGGAAGTTTTTAAGAAGAGGTTGGATAATCATTTGTCTGAAGGGGTGGAGGGTTTCCTGCCTAAGCAGGGGGTTGGACTAGAAGACCTCCAAGGTCCCTTCCAAATCTTGTTATTCTATTCTATTCTATTCTATTCTATTCTATTCTATTCTATTCTATTCTATTCTATTCTATTCTATTCCATTCCATTTTCTCTTCTCTTCTCTTCTCTTCTCTTCTCTTCTCTTTTCTTCTCTTCTCTTCTCTTCTCTTCTCTTCTCTTCCATTTCATTCCATTCCATTCCATTCCATTCCATTCCATTCCATTCTATTCTATTCTATTCTATTCTATTCTATTCTATTCTATTCTATTCTATTCTATTCTTTCTTTATTCTATTCTAATTTCATTTTCTGTTCTGTTCTGTTCTATTCCATTCCATTCCATTCCATTCTGTCATGCCACTGGTTAACTGTTCTCACCGTCTGGAAACTTCTCCTTAGTTCTACTCTGGATTTCTCTTTAACACCCACGATTTCTCGTCCTGCCTTCAGATGCTCTGGAGAATAAGCACGAAACTTTTTAAAATTAATCCTGAGATAATGTACTCAGGTTGTTGGGGTTTTTTTTTGTTTTTTTTGATGGGGACATGGACTTTAGAATCAAAAACAAGGCAGGGAATCTTGGGATTTCTCTGTCACCCAGTTTTAATCAGAATTTATCTTGTAAAGCAAAAAGGAATCTATAACTCAGCTGCTTGTATATTTGAGCTTGGCAAGAAACCGGCTTTAAACACTTGGGGGTGTGGTGTGAAAACCTATTAACTAACTTACTCAGCAAACAAGTTGGAAAGTCTTTTTAGTTTAATATTGTTCTTATTTCAGCTTTGCGAACCCTGCCCTGTTCGCAAAACTCACCCGTCCACCTAACCTCACTGAATTTACAGGCAGTATATTCGACGTATGACCACAATTCACCCCAAAATTTCTGTTGCAAAGCGAGACGTTTGTTAAATGAGTTTTTGCCCTATTTTTTACGACCTTTCTTGGCACAGTCCTTAAATGAGTCACTGCAGCGGTTGTGTTAGTCACACGGTTTTGAAGCGATGTGGGGATGCTGCGACGGTCGTAAGTGTGAACAAGAGTCGTATGTTACTTTTTTCAGCGCGTCGTAATTTCTAACGCTCATTAGAGTAAGTTGTAAGCGATTCCTTATTTTTCCGTGATTAGAGAGGTTTGCAAATCTGTGCTGTGAATTTTAGGGCAAGGAATGATTTAAAAGAGAGTTGATCTCAAAGTTGCAAAGGCTGGTTTTCGCCATTCTTCATTTTTTCCTCTTACAGGGAAGATCCAATTTTGATATAGCCTGTTTTAAAAAATATGGTAAAATTTGGGGGTGAGTATGGATTCCTTTTTATTCGATTGGCACACTTTCTGTGTTTGTTCCCCTTGTTTGTGAATATGTGAATGAGGGGATTCATACATGAATCATATATATATATATATATATATATATATATACATACACAGTATATATGTATGTATCAGTGGTGAAATCCATTTTTTTTTACTATCGGTTTTGTGGGCGTGGCTTGGTGGGCATGGCATGGCTTGGTGGGCATGGCGTGGCTTGGTGGGCATGGCTTGGTGGGCGTGGCAGGAGAAGGATACTGTAAAATCTCCATTCCCACCCCACTCCAGGGGAAGGATACTGCAAAATCCCCATTCCCTCCCTACTCCTGGGGAAAGGATATTGCAAAAATCTCCATTCCCACTCCACTCTGGGGCCAGCCAGAGGTGGTATTTGCCGGTTCTCCGAACTACTCAAAATTTCCGCTACCGGTTCTGCAGAACCTGTCAGAACCTGCTGGATTTCACTTCTGATGTGTCTCAGTAGTGGGTTGCAAAACCCGTCAGTATTGGTTTGCTCATGTGTGTGCGCGCGCTTGCGTGCACATGCAATGCTTCTGCATATGCGCAGAAGCGTCCTACGCAGGTGGGTAGAGCCTCCCGCCATCGCCACTACTGGTTTGCCGATCTGGGTAAAACCAGTAGCAACCTACCACTAATATGTATATATATATCTACCCTGTTTCCCTGAAAATAAGACCCAACTGGAAAATAAACCCTACAACCGATTCTTGTAATATAAGCCCTACCCCAAAAATAAGCCCTAGTTAAGATCATCAGCCAGACGGATGCAATTAGTACCATATTTCCCCCAAAATAAGACCTAACCAGAAAATAAGTCCTAATGCATCTTTGGAGCAAAAAATAATATAAGACCGGTCTTATTTTCGGGGAAACACGGGTGTATGAATATATGTAACTCTTGCCAGACTTCAACTAACCCATTGACCGTTCATTCCAGGACTTATGATGGACGACAGCCGATGCTGGTTATAACAGACCCTGAGATGATTAAAATTGTACTGGTAAAAGAAAGTCATTCCACCTTCCTGAATCGTGGGGTGAGTTTCAATTCGGCAAATATTCTGACAATGTTGAGAAAAAGGCTTTGATTATAGGCCTAATCAGAGTACAGTAATTATAACCCAAGAGAAATAATGGAGATTTTACAGTATCCTTCCCCTGCCACGCCCACCAAGCCATGCCACACCCACCAAGCCATGCCACGCCCACCAAGCCATGCCCACAGAGCTGGTAGTAAAAAAATTTGAAACCCAACACTGCTCCGGAGGCTTTCCTTGACCCTCCACGAGGGCGAAAAGGCCTCCCCAGGTTCTGGAGGCCCTCTGGAGGCCAGAAACGGGCCCGTTTCCGGTGTTCCCGAACTTCCGATAGGTCCATTTTTCACCTTCCCTGAGCCTCTGTGCAAACCCTGCACTTATTTGCATCCAAAATGGGCCACATGGGGAGTCCTGGGAGGGGAGGTGTGGGTGGGGCCAGCCAGGAGTGGGATTTGAGGGTTCGCCAAACTGCACAGGATCTTAGCTAGAGGTTCACCCGAACCCCTGTATACCCCCTGCTGGGGGTTCGCAGGGGTTCGGGTGAACCTCTAGCTAAGATTCTGTGCACCCATGTGCCCCTGTGCCCCTGCACCCCTGTGTACCCCTGCACCCCTGTTTAAAACCTTCCTGGTTTGTTTGTTTTTTCATCCCAAATGCGTGATGCGCATCCATTTTTCTCTCTTTCTCAAACGTGACCCTTAGAATTTTCTTCCGCGGGGCCAGTTAACGAAATCCATCGTGTCAGCAGAAGATGAGCAATGGAAGAGGATTCGGACAGTGCTTTCGCCCACTTTCACCAGTGGAAAGCTGAAAGAGGTTAGGAATAAGAAGGGGGGGGGGTAGGGGAAGCACAGTCTTATGGCTGTGCCCCAAACCCTGATTTTGCTGTAGGACAAAAACGATACGCTCTCTTTCTCCCTCACTTGCATTTTGTGTCTCTCCATCCTCTTCTTCTCCCTCAGATGCTTCCCATCATTCAGAACTATGCGAACAATTTACTAGCGCTTTTGCAGAAGAAAGCTGATCGAGACGAACTGGTGGATGTTAAAAAGTGAGTAACAGCCTGACTGGGTGGGCTGGGCACAGGAGTGAAATGCTACCAGTTTACACCAGTTTGGGATGAATCAGTAGTGATAAAAACTACCGGTTCGTGGTGAATCAGTAGTGATTAAAACTACCGGTTTGTGGTGAATCAGTAGTGATAAAAACTACCAGTTCGGGGTGAATCAGTAATTAAAAAGCTACAGGTTCCGGTGAACCGGTAGTAAAAAAAAGCTACCAGTGATGATGACCTACAAAGTCCCTTCCAACTCTGTTAATCTGTAATGTGTAATCTGGCAGTAGATCATTTAGAAGACGATCACATAGAAAGTCACCTCTGCTGAGGTAGGTCCCATAGTGCCTCAAAAAGCTGATCAAGCTTAAAATCCAGGCCTCAAAGTTCATGTTCTAGATCCAAATGTTGGAAATCTAGATCAAAGAGCAAGCTGAAATCTAGCAGACGTCTACTAGCAGATCCAGCTCAGCTAAAGAAAATGTTTCAGACATGAAAATTTGACATGTACGGATCAGTGGTGGGTTTTTTACTATTGGTTCTGTGGGCATGGCTTGGTGGGTGGGGCATAGCTTGGTGGGCGGGGCCTGGTGGACGTTGCAGGGGAACGATAGTGTAAAATCTCCATTCCCGCCCCACTCCAGGGAAGGTTACTGTAAAATCCCCATTTCCTCCCAATCAGCTGGGACTTGGGAGGCAGAGAATAGATGGGGGTGGGGCCAGTCAGAATTTTTGCTACGGGTTCTCCAAACTACTCAAAATTTCCGCTACCGGTTCTCCAGAACCGGTCAGAACCTGCTGAAACCCACCTCTGGTACAGATGGACATTTGAGGGCCTCCTTCCTTCTTTTTCCTTATTTTGACCATTTGTGTCTTGCATTTGTCCAGAATCTTCGGTGCCTACAGCATGGATGTGATCACAAGCACCTCTTTTGGTGTCAACACGGATTCCATAAACAATTCCAAAGACCCCTTTGTCCAACAGGCACAGAAATTGACGACGGCTGACTTCCTTTCTCCGCTGTTTATTTTGTCATGTAGGTTGGTGCTACCTTCAGCTTTGAAACCCATTCTTTGTAACCTCTGATAAGGTTTAGC
Organism: Pantherophis guttatus; assembly: GCF_029531705.1. Next base: position 1,199,620 of record NW_026844103.1, read on the forward strand.
GCTTTGTAATGGTCTGCGGGAATGGCCTTGAGAGAGAGGAGGAAGAGGTGAAGACTAGACAATGGACAGATAAGAGGCAGCTGAGCCCACTGAAGGAATGGGAAAGTGGCCAACAAGTCAGAAGGGACCACCCTAGTTTCTTAGATTGTAAAGGCAAAGGAGGGGTGATGAGAGGGGTATCTTTAGATTTGCAAGATTCTGTTAGTATAAACTTACCATAAAGTTAGAAGTAGAACATCTGGGTCAGTGGTGGGATTCAAAATATTTTACTACCTGTTCTGTGGGTGTGGCTTGGTGGGCGTGGCAGGAGAAGCTTACTGTAAAATCTCCATTCCTTCCCCACTTTAGGGGAAGGATACCATAAAATCTCCATTCCCACCCCATTCCAGGGGAAGGATACTGTAAAATCTCCATACCCATCCCACTCCAGGGGAATAATACTGTAAAATCTCCATTCCTCCCCAATCCAGGGGAAGGATACTGTAAAATCTCCATTCCTCCCCAATCCAGAGGAAGGATACTGTAAAATCTCCATACCCATCCCACTCCAGGGGAACGATACTGTAAAATCTCCATTCCTCCCCAATCCAGGGGAAGGATACTGTAAAATCTCCATTCCCACCCCACTCCAGGGGAAGGATACTGTAAAATCTCCATACCCATCCCACTCCAGGGGAACGATACTGTAAATTCTCCATTCCTCCCCACTCCAGGGGAAGGATACTGCAAAATCCCCATTTCCTCCCGATCAGCTGGGACTTGGGAGATAGAGAATAGATGGGGGTGGGGCCAGTGAGAGGTGGTATTTGCCGGTTCTCTGAACTACTCAAAATTTCCGCTACCGGTTCTCCAGAACTGGTCAGAACCTGTTGAATACCTCTTCTGGTTTGAGTGTGCCTTTTGTCTACATCATTTTGCGTGGTTGAGGGCACTCAATCTCACAACTACTTTCCCCTTTTAAATAAATAATCTCACCACTCAAGCTTCTCCTCAAATGAATGTTCCTTGGGTTGATAACCATTTCCTTCTGCCTCAAAGCAACCCCACAGCCTAGTTGCTCATGACATCTGCAGGTGTTCTCCTAACACTTTCCCCTCTCTTTCCAGATGTTGCCCCATGGTTAACGCCTCTTCTTGAGAAGATGAATATCAGTGTATTTTCCAACGAATCCTTGGAGTTCTTTGCGAGGTCCATAACAAAATTGAAAGAGAAAAGGGCCCAGGAGGGTGAAAAGGTATGGGAGAAGCCTCAGCTATTAAATTAATTCTGAAAAAAAAAAACACCAAGCGTCAGGAATTCATATCTGTAATCTGTAATCTTTTCCAAGCTAAGTAGCTTCAGAGTTATTTGTAAACAAAGAGACATGATGGCAGTCTTCCAATATTTAAGGAACTGTCTCAAAGAGCAACAAAAATGATTAGGGGACTGGAGGCTAAAACATAGGAAGAACGGTTGCAAGAACTGGGTACGTCTAGTTGAATGAAAAGAAGGACTAGGGGAGACATGAGAGCAGTCTTCCAATATCTCAGGGGTTGCCCCAAAGAAGAGGTAGCCAAGCTATTCTCCAAAGCGCCTGAGGTCAGGACAAGAAGCAACGGGTGGAAGCTAATTAATTAAATTTCCTGGAGCCTCCAGAAGGGCAAAAATGGTCTCCAGAAGCCCTCCAGAGGCCAGAAACGCCTGTTTCTGGACTTCTGGTACTCCCAGGAAGCCCGTTTTTTACCCTCTGAGCGAGCCCTGTATTTACCTGGCATCCAAAACAGGCCGCATGGAGACTCCTGGGCGGGGAGGAATGGCATGAGCATTTATTTATTTCTTTGTTATTTATTTCTTTATTATTGAATTTCTATACCGCCCTTCTCCCTGAGGACTCAGGGCGGTGTACAGCCAAAATTAAAAAAACATGCAGGACAAATATTAAAAAACAATTAAAAGATATATAAATTTGGCCCAATTAAAACTCATTACCAATTAAAACGTTTAAAACATTTAAAAACAATTAAAAAATTTCATCTTAAGCCAGCCCGGCTTGCTTGAAAAAATGGGTTTTAAGGGCACGGCGGAAGGCACTGAGGTCCTGGATTCTCCTTATCTCTGGGGGGGGGGGAGCTGATTCCAGAGGGTAGGTGCCCCGACAGAGAAGGCCCTCCCCCTGGGGGTCACCAGCCTACACTGTCTGGCTGATGGCACCCCGAGGAGACCCTCTCTGTGGGAGCGCACGGGTCGATGGGAGGTCGTCGGTAGCATGCGTGTGCATTTTCCACATGCGCGGCAGAGACCCGAAAAATCAGCTGAGCGGCGAGAGGCGTATGCGCGGTGGAGCTGACCTAGGGCGACGGCTCGTGTGCCCGCAGAAATGGCTCCACGTGCCACCTGTCGCGTAGGTTTGCCATCACAAGTCTATTCTCTTTTGTTAGATTTCAAAAGCCTAGCCTTCCATTTTAGGTTTAAGCGTATCCGATACCTTTCCCGTATTCAATCCCTTTCAAATTAAACTGCAGCGTTGCAAGCAGTGACCTGGGAATAATTAGGGGGTTCCTTCTGAATAAAATGCCATCGTTGTAATCAGCATTCCGAAGTTGTGTTGCTCTTGCGTAAATACCGTTCTTTGTTGGGCCAGGTTGCCAAGGAGCAAGTATTCTGAAATGTTCTTATTATTTCAGAGAAGAGTGGATTTCTTGCAACTGATGATAGAATCTCAAAACTCGCTGACAAGCCACGAGGTGAATGGTGTGAATCACACCTATAAAGGTAATAATTTGAAATCGTCGTCGACGGTCACATCTTCAAACCAGAAGCAGCGTTCGTTGCTAAGTCTGCTAGCGTGGGAATTAATAATGCAATGTGTGTGAGACAGACAAACTTGTGAGTGAAGGGGGAAAAAAAGCATTGAGATAGTTTAGGAATATTTTAAAGTAAAGTTAGTGGGTTTGAGGGAAACCTTCATAAGAATCCAGAGCAGGGTGGGTTCTACTTACTTTTACTACCGGTTTGCAACGGGAGCGCGCACGTACTTCTGCGCATGTGCAGAAGCTTCTGCACATGTGCAGATCACCAAATATGACATCAGGGTGGGTGGGAGGAGTGTCCCGTCGCTTTTACTACCGGTTCTCAAGAACCGGACAGAACCGGGAGCAACCCACCTCTGATCCAGAGTGTCTTGGATGAGGCCTACAATTTCTCAATCCCGTCTATAAACTTCAGCTAAACTTCGTAGGAAACCATCCTGAAGAGCGCCTCACCAACGGATCAGTAAAGAAAGTTGGCCCTATTCTTGTGCATCTTCTCCAAGGTTCATTAAGTTAGGGTGTCTTTGCATCCTCGAAAGTGGCCTTCAACTCTTCTCTCTTCCCTTCTTCATGTAGGTTTGACTGATACGGAAATTCTGGCTCAAGCGATTATCTTCATTATTGCTGGCTATGAGACGGTCAGCAGTGCCCTCAGTTACTTGACATATGAACTGGCCCTCCAACCTGACATACAGCAGAAACTTCAGGAGGAGATTGACCAGGTTCTGCCTAACAAGGTAGGTGACACTCAACATGGGTGCGATGAGGCTTTCAACGATGTCCATTAAACTCCGCCTTGATTCCCATCCTCTGGAACAAGGGTTGGCAACCTTAAACACTCAAAGAGCCATTTTCCCACAGAAAAGAAAACACCGGGAGTCACAAAAACCCTTTTGACATCTAAAATGAAGATAACACTGCATATATAGGGTTTTTTTAAACTTTATGTTATATATATATATATATATATTGCTGCCAGGTGAGAGACTTATATAGATCTATTTCTGGCTTGTTAGCCATCATCAGTAAGCCACACCCACATCTCATGTATCCTCCCTGTAAAGGTACAATATCTATTTTCTTACTTCTTCGTAGGATTTATGTGTGTTTTTCCTCTTAGCCAGGTTTTTCCTACGTAACCAAGATTTTTCTGCAGCCCTAGCTCAGTAGAATCACATCCACTCGATTCTGGGCTTTTTTCCTTTCTGGCAGCCAGCAAATTCTATTTCTGGCTCGTTAGCCATCATCAGTAAGCCACACCCACATCTCATGTATATAAAACCCACATCTCATGTATATAAAACTATATATATAAAACTATAGTGTGTTGCATTTATGAAATCAATGAACTGCTGCAGAGAAAACAAATTTTTATTTCTGCACGTAACAAAAACATTTTGAACTCCAAAAAACAAACAAACAAACAAACAAAAAAAACAATGGGTCGAAATCCTCAATAAATCGCGTGCCGGCAGGTATCTCACATTGGCAGGTATGACGCATATTTTGAGCGACAGGGAGCTGCAGCAGAGGGATGAAAGAGCCACATGCAGCTCCAGAGCTGCTGGTTGCTGATCCCTGGTCTGGAATATTAAGTACCCAGCATCCTGGATACCTGACATTCCAGACGAGTAGTATTATGGAATACTGCATCCAGTTTTGGTCAACACATTATAAAAAGGATGTTGAGGCTTTGGAAAAAATGCAGAGAGGAGCAACTAAGATGATTACGGGCCTGAAGGGGGAAAAAAAAAACATATGAAGAACGGTTGCAGGAATTGGGTATGTCTAGTTTAGAGAAAAGAAGGACTAGGAGTGACATGATAGCAATGTTCCAATATCTGAGAGGTTGCCACAGAGAAGAAGAAGGCGTCAACTTATTTTCCAAAGCATGAGAAGGCAAGACAAGAATCAATGGGTGGAAACTAATCAAGGAGAGAAGCAACCTAGAATTAAGGAGAAACATCCTAACATTGAGAACAATTAACCAGAGGAAGGACTTGCCTTCAGAAGTTGTGGGAGCTTCATCCCTGGGGGTTTTTAAGAAAAGACTGGACAGCCACTTGTCTGAAATGTTATAGGGTTGGACTAGAAGATCTCCAAGATCCCTTCCAGCTCTATTCTGATTGATTGAAGCAGCTCTTTGAGCATAGTTAGGTTTCCTTTAGATCAGCTGCTAAACAATGACCAAACTCTAAACTATCTGAATTAAGGGTTGATGCTTTCTTCAGGAAAAATGGCATAACTCCTACATCAAAGTCTTACTTTATGGCCTCCTCAAGAACATGCTAAGCATTAAGGAAAGCCTGCTAACCACAACGATGACAAGAACGATAAAACACTTCTTACACTTTGCACCTTTAGAACATGCAATCCATAGTGAGCATGTTGCTATGGTAACGCTATGTCACCTCCTACAGCGATAGGGATGTGATAACACAGCACAAAGCAAGCTGTTGTTTGATACGCCATTGTCTCAAAGAGCAAGCCAGCTAACCTGGCTTGGGTCCCAGGCCCGGCACGGTTGATGAATTATTGTTTGTTTAGGGTCTCTGCGTTGTTTGATTTGTGTTGTTTACAAGATGGTTTCAGTCTGGGATGCTCACTTGATGTTTTTATTTGTTTTTATGGATTGTCCAGTCTTGTAGGCCATCCAGAGTCCATTGGAGTTGAGTGACTAATATAGTTTAAACCATCAAACAAAGAAACAAAGAAACAAACAAACAAACAAACAAACAAACAAACAAACAAACAAAGCATTGGACCTGGTTGTTATCTATAGAACTTCAGAAGAACTTCAAGGACTGTAGGCCAGACTGGAGATTCGAAACACATGCTAGAGAAGGACTATCAAAAATTGAGAGAACCACATGAATATATCCAGAAAGCTACAGGAGTTAACTTTCTTGAGTCCATGAGTTTCTGTCTATGGAGGTTCTCAATCATCCAGGTCATGGTTATCCCAAAGGTGCTTTTTCAAGGGGCAACTTGGACTTCCTTGTTTTTCTTTGAAGATGTTTTGCTTCTCATCCAAGAAGCTTCTTCAGCTCTGACTGGATCCATCCATCCATCCATCTATCATCTAGTAAGAGCTGAAGAAGCTTCTTGGATGGGAAGCAAAATGTCTTCAAAGAAAAACAAGGAAGTCCAGTTGCCTCTTGAAAAAGCACCTTTGGGACACGAGTTTGTGTTCTTCTGCTCTAGATACAGATATTAACTTTTAAGTTAAGTTAGTTAGGGACAAAATAAGCAGAGGCTTATTTCTTTCTCTCTCTCTCTCTCTCTCTCTCTCCCTCCCTCTTTTTCCTTCTCCCCCCTCTCTCTCGCCCTCCCTCGCCCTCCCTCCCTCTCTCTCCGCCTCCCTCCCTGTCTCCCTTTCTCTCTCCCTCCCTCCTTCTCTCTCCCTCTCTCCCTCTTCCTCCCTCTCCCTCCCTCTCTCCCTCCCCCTCCCTCTCCCTCCCTCTGTCCCTCTCCCTCTTTCTCTCCCTCTCTCTCCCCCTCCCTCCCCTTCCCTCCCTCTCTCTCCGCCTCCCTCCCTGTCTCCTTTTCTCTCTCCCCCCTCCTTCTCTCTCCCTCTCTCCCTCTTCCTCCCTCTCCCTCCCTCCCTCCCTCTCCCTCTTTCTCTCCCTCTCTCTCTCTCAGGCTCCAGTCACCTATGAGGCCCTCATGCAAATGGAGTATATGGAAATGGTCATTAGCGAAATCCTCCGAATGCATCCAGGCACTGGGCGACTTCAAAGAGTGTGCAAGAAAACCATCGAATTAAATGGAATCACCATTCCCAAAGGGATGGGCATTGTGATTCCATCAGTCATTTTGCACTACGATCCGGAATACTGGCCTGAACCTGAGCGATTTAGACCTGAAAGGTACCCTTTGATATTTCTCTGGTGGTTGGTGTTTTTTTTTTTTTTATATACTTCCAGTTCTCACAATCAATGACTTGATGGTAAAAACATCAACCTGGGTTGAATCTTCCAGACAGAGAGCTTGTTAGGTGATCTTGGCAATGGCCAAAGTTGGCCTGCTGGTTAAGGTAGAGAAATTAGAAGCCTGTAATGGGCTGTGAGAATAACTTTGGGGGATGGAAGGAAGTAGCTGCAGCCTAAACAATGGCCCACATCATCATTGCAGCCAGGATCTCGTTCGCGCAAGAATGGAAATCCAAAAATATCCCATCGGAAGCTACGTTAATTGCAAAGATCATGGACTGTGCAGAAGCAGACAAACTTACTGGACTTTTGCGAGATAGACAAGAGTCGGGGGTATATAGGAGCTGGGACAGATGGTATGCTTGGCTGCAAAAAAAGAAATCTTAAGAAAAATGAAAATATTAACCTTAATGTGAACGTGGGTAAATATTTACAGGAGTATTGCATGACAATTGAGAATTCTTTTTTCTAGTTAAACTTTTCTTTCTTTTGATGAGTTAGCTTAATGGAAGTTTGTACTTTCTCCAGGCGAAAATTGATACTTTAAAACTCTATATGTATTATATTACTCTCTGCAATTCTATCCATATTATTATATTTTTTTCTGTATTTTTTAATAATTTTCAATAAAAAATTTTAAAAAAAAAAAACAATGGCCGAAGAGGTTGCAGAAAAAAATGCTTTTAAAAGCCTCTGACGATCCCAGCTGAGCCGCGTGATCATCAGAAGCTTTTTTTTTTAACTTTTAAAAGCATTTTTTTGGCTGAAGAGGTTGTAGAAAAAATGCTTTTAAAAGTAAAAAAAAAAAAAAGCGCCTCTGAGGATCGCGCGGCTCAGCTGGGCATGGAGGGGGAGGCGCAGGGATTTTTGTTACCGGTTCTCCGAACCACCCACAGCCATCGCTACTGGATCAGGCGATCTGGCCCAAACCTGGAGCATTTCCCCCCTGAGTTGGACTTAGACTGTTTGTGGGCACGTAACGATTCCAGGCTGATTGCTCTCTTGACTCCACCTTTCCTACAGCGGTTGACAATTACAGTTGACTGAATGTCGGCTTGTCCCAACAGATTCAGCAAAGAGGTCAAAGAAAAGATCAATCCTTATACTTACTTGCCTTTTGGAGCTGGTCCCCGGAATTGCATTGGGATGAGATTTGCTTCCCTTACCATGAAGGCCGCCGTAGCCAGCCTGATGCAGAATTTCACCTTCCAGCCCTGCAAAGAAACTCAGGTGAGGATCAGGAGCTGTGCTCATCTAGAGAAAAAAAACAACAACAGGTTGGCATCAAATCCTCCCTTCCTCTCACAGTAGCAGAGACAGGAGAGCTAATGAAAGTGTCATGCAGACAGCTATTCTGGAGAGTAAAAGCTCGACAGGTAACGCTTCACCTGCAGCCAACACAACACCGAGTATTTGGAAGATGCAGCTTGTAGTTCTGTGGCTTAACCCTTTGACTCCCGCTTCCCAGTTGGAAGAAAATAGAAGCGTGGATTCATACGCCCATCTCTGTCTTTCTTTTCCATCACGGATCCAACTCCACAAGGGAGAAATGCACATAGCAATAGTAATAGCACTTATATACCGCTTCACAGTGCTTTTACAAGCCCTCTCTAAGCGGTTTACAGAGTCAGCCTCTTGCCCCCGACAATCTGGGTCCTCATTTTACCCACCTCGGAAGGATGGAAGGCTGAGTCAACCTCGAGCTGGTCAGGATCGAACTCCTGGCAGTGGGCAGAATTAGCCTGAAATATGCTAATCATTAGGAATGTGGTGGCTCAGTGGGTAAGACACTGAGCTTGTCGATCAAAACTATGACCCCATAGTTTTTGGTTAATTTTAAATTGATTTTAATTGGGTTTGTTTTAAATTGCGGCCAAAAATATTTAATTATTTTTAAATTGTTTTTAAAATTTTGTATGTTCTGTTTTATTCTGGCTGTTCACCACCCTGAGTCCTGTTGGAGAAGGGCGGTATACAAATTAAAACAAACAAACAAATAAATAAATAATAAAAGATCGGGAATTCAGTGGTTTGAATCCCTAGTGCCGCGTAACGGGGTGAGCTCCTGTTACTTGTCCCAGCTTCTGCCAACCTAGCAGTTTGAAAGCATGCAAAAAATGCAAGTAGAAAAATAGGGAACCACCTTTGGTGGGAAGGGAATAGTGTTCCTTGGGCCTTTGGCATTGAGTCATGCTGGCCACATGACCACGGAGACGACTTCGGACAGTGCTGGCTCTTTGGCTTTGAAATGGAGATGAGCACTGCCCCCTAGAGTCGGGAACGAGTAGCACATACGTGCGAGGGGAACCTTTATCTTTTACCTTATCTTCAACTAAAGCTACAGAAGATAGGATAGATTCTCTCTCTGGGTGTTATTTTTCCTAAAGATAAACTTATTGTCCAATTATGCGGGATGGCAAGAATCAAAACCCACATGAAGATGTTGATATATATGTATATATATATTAGGAAATATATTTACAGGGCAAAATGAGATAGCAAAATCCTATCTTCCAATAGGCTGCAGTTACTTGGAATGGACAATCCGCAGACTGGAATTTTTTTAAAACAGCGACTCGCTTCAAATGATGTAACCCTAGAAAAAAAATGAACCCTAATGTGGATTCTTCCAAATGTATGGATTCTGAGTCCCATCACTCCCAGCCGGCTAAACTCAATGAGAGAATTATACTGGGTAGAATTAATAGATGTTAGAAATTCAGACCTTGCCCTGAATTTCCTTGCATTTTATTTCCCTATATTTAAATACAACTTGTCCATTTCTTTTCCTGTTGTAGATCCCACTGGTGATTTCCACAAAAGGGATCTTCAAAAGACCTACAATACCCATCGTCTTGAAGGTCACCCACAGAGCCTAAATCAAGGTAGGGATTTCCCCAATCCCTCAATGGAGTTTCTGTGTATTTTTAAGGACTATTTTTTTAAACTGGAAAATGGATTTTACCTGGCTATTATGAACTGTCCTCCCTCCCTCCCTCCCCCTCTCCCTCCCTCCATTTCTCCCTCCCTCCCTCCCTCTCTCCTTCCCCCCTTCCTCTCTCTCCGCATCTCCCTCCCTCTCTCGCTCCCTCCTTCCCTCCCTGTCCCCCCACTCCCTCCCTCCTTCTTTCCCTCCCTCCCTCCTTCTCTCCCTCCCTCCCCCTCTCCCTCCCTCCCTCTCTCCTTCCCCCTCCCTCCACGTCTCCCTCCCTTCCTCCCTCCTCCTCTCTCCCTCCCTCCCTCTCCCTCCCCCTTTCTCTCCCTCCCTCCCTCCCTCTCTCTCCCCCCTTCTCTCTCTCTGTATATAATTGTAGGAGATTTAACTGCATGAAGATGCCTACTCCTGAAGATGGATGAAATTTGCCACTTTCGCTTTTTTTCTTGAGTTGCATTGTCCTGCAACTCAGCTTTTCTCTCTCCCACTCCATTAAATCGTGCTCTACATCTTTCACCCCCAAAGTGAAGTGAATGAAATTCTTCCTTGGTTGGACCAGCCGATGGGAGAAGATCAGAGTCCTGTCAGGCCAGGAGAGACAGCTGGCCTTTGAAATCATGAGGATTTCATAAGGATAACATGGGATTTCATTTTCATGCCTTGTGTAATGTTTGCTTTGGAATCCTGTGCAAGTATTTCGCAACACGTCGTGTGGAGCAATAACAAGAATTTAATAAAAAGTGAACTCTGTTTTCCTCTATCGTTCAAATGTAAAATCTGGAGCGGGCAGGCAACAGCTGGTCTCTAAGAAACAGTTTTTAAGAATAAAGAAACTCTAATAAAGGGGGAAAAAACAGGCTCTGGAGCTGTTCTTCAGACACACCCACTTATGTAATAGTTGTGGAAGTGTGAATGCCAACAAAAACTCCAAAGCTACTGACGTTGCAATGTTTTTGTTAAAAATACCTCTGGTGGTGTTTTTAGGAAGGTAACAGAACAATGGATTAAAAGTCATGTTTGTCAACACCCAGAAAGCCGATTACTGTCATATTTTGATGCAATATACAATTATTGTGTCCAGCATGACACAATAATCCCGAATTTTGGAATTTGGAACATTTAGTTTATAATGTCCAACATTTTAAGCCCTTAGGGTTTTGTTTTGTTTTTTGACTCTTTAGCCTTTCTTATTTTTATTTAGTTAGAGAGGGAGGGAGGGAGGGAGGGAGGGAGGGAGGAAGGAAGGAAGGAAGGAAGGAAGAAAGGAAGGAAGGAAGGGGAAGGGAAGGGAAGAAGGAAGATAGGAACGAGAAGGAAGGAAGGAAGGGGAAGGGAAGAAGGATGATAGGAAGGAAGGATGAAGGAGAAGGAAGGAAAGAAGGAAGGGAATGCGAAGAAGGAAGAAAGGAAGATAGGAAGGAAAGAGAAGGAAGGAAGGGGATGGGAAGAAGGAAGATAGGAAAATAAGAAGGAAGGTAGGGGAAGGGAAGAAGGAAGATAGGAAGATAGGAAAGAAGGATGAAGGAGAAGGAAGGAAAGAAGGAAGGGGATGGGAAGAAGGAAGGAAGGAAGGAAGAAAGAAGGAGAAGGAAGGAACGGGATGGGAAGAAGGAAAAAAGGAAGATAGGAAGGAAGGATGAAGGATGAAGGAGAAGGAAGGAAGGGGAAGGGAAGAAGGATGATAGGAAGGAAGGAAGGGGAAGGGAAGAAGGAAGATAGGAAGAAAGGAAGGGTAAGGGAAGAAGGAAGGAAAGAAGGGGAAGGGAAGGGAAGAAGGATGATAGGAAGGAAGGATGAAGGAGAAGGAAGGAAAGAAGGAATGGGACATTGAGAAGGAAGAAAGGAAGCTAGGAAGGAAGGATGAAGGATGAAGGAGAAAAAAGGGGAAGGGAAGAAGGAAGATAGGAAGGAAGGAAGGCGAAGGGAAGAAAGAAGTAAGGAAGATAGGAAGGAAGAAGGAAGGAGAAGGAAGGAAGGGGAAGGGAAAGGGAAGGGAAGGAATATCCAAATTATCCAAATTATTTTCAGCAAAACGATGAGGGAAGCACATGTTTCTTTTTTAAACTGCCTCAGAAGAATAAAAGGAAACGGAGCAAGAGAGAAATATTTGCATCTAGTAATCAAAACAGGCTTTTCTAAGTAGGATATTTAAAATGAATGATTGTTAATCTAGGTGTAATGCGTTGCCAACACCCCCACACACACGGTGCAAGAAGCCTTCAGAAACGAAATCATTAGTGTAACTGCATATGCTGTTCATTCTCTTCAAGATAGGGAGGGGAAACAAAAACCCTGAATAATTCTTTGCCAAGAGACAATTATAGCTGTTCCCCGCCGCACAAGGCCATATGCATCAAGGGGTAACAAGATAACATTAATAAGCATTTTGCAGAGAAAATTAGATCAATAATGCTTTGGTGGCACAACATCGAATTTGAAAATGACACCCCCGATGAGTTGGCAGAAGGCAAGCAAGACATTGCTGGAAGCTTCACCTTCATTCCACCTTCTTTTATTTTTATTTTATTGAAGGCAATGCAGGCAGTCCTCGAATTGGGGCCACAATTCGGCACCCACATTTCTGTTGTTAAGTGAGACATTTGCGAAGGGAGAGTTTCGCCCCATTTCCCGGCCACCGTTGTTAAGTGAATCACTGCAGGCGATTAGTCAGTCACAGGGTTGACAGGTGAATCTGGCTTGCCCACTGATTTCGCTTGTCGGAAGGTCGCGAAAGGGAAACGGTCATAAGTATGAGTCAGTTGCTAAGGGTCTGGATTCTGATCATGTGACTGTGGGGATGCTGCAACGGACGTAAGTGTGAAAAACGGTCATAAGCAGTGGTGGGATGCAAATAATTTAACAACCGGTTCTCTGTCCTAATGATTTCTTCCAACAACCAGTTCACCAAACTGCTCAGAAAGTGAACAACCGGTTCTCCCGAAGTGGTGCGAACCGGCTGAATCCCACTTTTTAAACCAACCTAGAACAACAGAGAAAATTCCTAACTGTGAGAACGATTCATCAACGCAAGCTTGGCCTCCAGAAGTTGTGGGTGCTCCATCATTGGAGCTTTTCAAGAAATTGGACAACCCTTTGTCCAGAATGGAAGGGAGTCTCCTGCTTGAGCAGGAGGTTGGATAAGACTTCCAAGGTCCCTTCTAACTCTGTTATTCTGTTATAAAACCATTTTTGAACCATCCCTCAGAATTAGAACAGAATAATAATAATAACAGAGTTGGAAGGGACCTTAGAGGTCATCTAGTCCAAGCAGAAGACCCTACACCGTTTCTGACAGATGGCAGTCCAGTCTTTTCTTGAAAGTCTCCAGTGATGAAGCTCCCACAACTTCTGAAGGCAACTTCTGTTCCACCTGTGGATTGTTCTCACTGTCAGAAATAATTTCTCCTTACTTCTAGGTTGAATCTCTCCTTGGTCAGTTTCCATCCATTATTATTCCTTGCCTGGCCTTCAGGTGCTTTGGAAAATAACTTGACCCCCTCGTCTCTGTGGCAGCCCCTCAAATATTGGAATACTACTATCATGTCTCCCCTGGTCCTTCTCTTCATGAAACTACAGATTAACAGATTAACAGAGTTGGAAGGGACCTTGTAGGTCATCTAGTCCAACCCCCAAGCCAAGCAGGAGACCCTACACCATTTCTGACAGAAGGCAGTCTAGTCTCTTCTTGAAAGCCTCCAGTGATGAAGCTCCCACAACCTCTGAAGGCAACTTCTCTTCCATTGGTTGATTGTTCTTACTGTCAGAAAATCTCTCCTTATTTCCAGGTTGAATCTCTCCTTGATCAGTTTCCATCCATTGTTCCTTGTCTGACCTTCAAAGGTGCTTTGGAGAATAGTTTGACCCCCTTCCTCCTCTCTGTGACAGCCCTTCAAATATTAGAAGATGCTATCCTGTCTCCCTGGTCCTTCCCTTCACTAGACTAACCAGGCCCAGTTCCTGCAACCGTTCTTTGTATGTTTTATCCTCCAGTCCCCTAATCATCTTTCTTGCTCTTCTCTGCACTCTTTCTAGAGTCTCAACATCTTTTTTTATAGTGTGGTGACCAAAACTGGATGCCGTACTCTAGGTGTGGTCTTACTAAGGCTTTATAGAGTGGTATTAGTACCTCACATGATCTTGATTGAATCCCTCTGTTAATGCAATTTAGGATTGCGTTGGCTTTTTGGGCTGCCGCTGCACACTCTTGGCTCGTGTTTATGAATGTGAATTAACTCCAGTAGCCTCATCTCTCAACAGAAGAAACATCTTGGAGAATGCTTGTTTGCTTTCAACCATTTTCTCTTTCATCCTCCACGTTAGCCAAGAACCGGGAGATTCTCAGTTGTATTTTTAGCTTTTTTTTGTTTGGCGTGATGCAAGCTATCTCTTGACCTTCTCATCATGACTTTTTATTCGGTAGAGCACAAGAGAAGATTGGGGTGAAACAGTTCGGATGGTCTCCCTTTCAAGTCTTCCCACCTCAGAAAAAGCAAAAAGCAGATGAAAAACAGAGCAGGAGAAACCTAGAAGAAACTTTCCCGCTCATTGGATTTCCTCCCCTGGAATTCAGCACAGCTTGGTTGAAGCTTTAAAAATGAGTTGTTATTATCGTGACAGCTCCAGAAGAACCTGAGGGGTAAATCCATTATTGCTGTGTATTATTGTTCCTAGCTGGAGTTAGAAACTAAGGATTTTTTTTTTTCTCCTTTAAAAAGCAAGCTTGCCTTGCTGGGAACAATATCATTTTTTTCCCAAGTGCCTTTCGTGGCGGGGAACATAATGGGAGTTCGCCAAGCTCAATTCCGTCGCAACTCCAGGAGTTAAAAAAGATTTTGGGAAGAGCCGATGCATCATTCCTGAATGCTGATGAGTCCTCGGGGCGAGCCAAACTTTCAGGAGATTGCATCATGGCCGAAAAGAATAAAATAAGATTGCACGTAGGTGGAAATTTAAAATCTGGTTTATTGATGAGAAGGTGGGCGGATGGGAAATAGAGCAAGGTTCCCAGGTTCATAACCGTTGAAAATTAACAGACCTGTCTCAACTTGGGCTTCTAAGGATCCTTATCTCCATTGGTCAAGAAAGGTATTGTTTACTAGAAGTCAAGTGAATTACAGTAGTGTAAAGTCGGAACCAGGGACGCGGTGGCTCAGTGGCTAAGACGCTGAGCTTGTCGATCGAAAGGTCGGCAGTTCAGCGGTTGGAATCCCCAGTGCCGCCTAATGGGGTGAGCTCCCGTTACTTGTCCCGACTTCTGCCAACCTAGCAGTTCGAAAGCACGTAAAAAAAAAAAAATGCAAGTAGAAAAATAGGGACCACCTTTGGTGGGAAGGTAACAGCGTTTCGTGCATCTTTGGCATTGAGTCATGCCGGCCAAATGACCACGGAGACGTCTTCAGTCAGCGCTGGCTCTTCAGCTTTGCAATGGAGATGAGCACCGCCCCCTAGAGTCGGGAACGACTAGCACATATGTCTGAGGGGAACCTTTAGCTTTAAAGTCAGAACTGAGAATTCACACCGGACTTTGGCCTGTTCACTTTCCTCCCTTGGTCCCTTTCCATTGTTTATTCTCCAATCAACTTTTCAAACAGATGTTCTGGAAACAGTCACGCTACGTGTTGGCGTTCTTCTCACAGGAAAATGACCTTGAAGACTTCATCGGTTGTCCCAGAGAAGGGTCCTCACCGTTCGCTTTCATTTTCCCCCAGACTGGCAGGGAGGTGGCAGTTCTGACCTCACCAAAGGACCTGAAATTATTGCTCTTTTCCAGAGTCAAGCTATCCTACCAGCTGCATTGCTATCACTCCTCTCTGATTTGATTAATCGATTCATTTTCAGAGTTGGCGGCTTCCCAACTTTAAACTCGCCCAGTTTATTTGGTTCTACTTTCAGAGGGTTCTTCTCCATGGTTTGGAAGTTCTACTCATGAGCAAGGAAGAGAGACATTTGAACCAGGAAAGAGTGCAGAGAAGAGCAACAAAGAGGATTAGGGGGCTGGAGGCTAAAACATAGGAAGAACGGTTGCAGGAACTGGGTATGTCTAGTTTAAGGAAAAGAAGGACTGGGGAGACACGATAGCATCTTCCAATATCTCAGGGGCTGCCCCAAAGAAGAGGGAGTCAAGCTATTCTCCAAAGCACCTGAGGGCAGGACAAGAAGCAATGGGTGGAAATTAATCAAGGAGAGATCCAATCTAGAATTAAGGAGGAACGTCCTGACAGTGAGAACAAGTAAGCAGTGGAAGGCTTGCATTCAGAAGTTATAGGTATTCCATGACCAGAGGTTTTCAAGAAGAGACTGCCTTCTGTGTGGAATGGTATAGGGTTTCCGCTTGAGCAGGGGGTTGGACTAGAAGACCTCCAAGGCCCCTTCCAGCTCTGTTGTTATTCTGTCAATCTTCTTCCACTTAGACGGAGAGGGGCATTCTCTTTCACAAGTGGAACCGCACCAACTCTGCTAAAATCTGATGGCATAGTTTCTCACTGTTTTGAGACAGCAAACAGATGGAAGTTGTCATGTAAGCCTAAAATAAGAATAACACTGGAGACAAATCCCTTGTGTGTCCAATCGCACTTGGCCAATAAAGAATTCTATTCTATTCTATCCTGCATTCTATTCCATTCCATTCCATTCCATTCCATTCCATTCCATTCTATTCTATTCTATTCTATTCTATTCTATTCTATTCTATTCTATTATTTCATTGTTCCCTATTCTATTCTATTCTATTCTATTCTATTCTATTCTATTCTATTCTATTATTTCATTGTTCCCTATTCTATTCCATTCCATTCCATTCCATTCCATTCCATTCCATTCCATTCCATTCCATTCCATTCCATTCCAAATTTCATTGTTCTCTTCTCTTCTCTTCTCTTCTCTTCTCTTCTCTTCTCTTCTCTTCTCTTCTCTTCTCTTCTCTTCTCTTCTCTTCCCTTCCCTTCCCTTCCCTTCCCTTCCCTCCCATCCCATCCCATCCCATCCCATCCCATCCCATCCCATCCCATCCCATTCCATTCTAAATTTCATTGTTCTGTTCTGTTCTGTTCTGTTCCTTATTCTAGTCTATTATTTTCTATTCTAAATTTCATTGTTCTATTCTATTCTATTCTATTCTATTCTATTCTATTCTATTCTATTCTATTCTATTCTATTCCATTCCATTCCATTCCATTCCATTCCATTCCATTCCATTCCATTCTATTCTATTCTATTATTTCATTGTTCCCTATTCTATTCTATTCTATTCTATTCTATTCTATTCTATTCTATTCTATTCTATTCTAATTTCATTGTTCTGTTCCCTATTCCATTCCATTCCATTCCATTCCATTCCATTCCATTCCATTCCATTCCATTCCAAATTTCATTCTTCTCTTCTCTTCTCTTCTCTTCTCTTCTCTTCTCTTCTCTTCTCTTCTCTTCTCTTCTCTTCTCTTCTCTTCTCTTCTCTTCCCTTCCATCCCATCCCATCCCATCCCATCCCATCCCATCCCATCCCATCCCATTCCATTCCATTCTAAATTTCATTGTTCTGTTCTGTTCTGTTCTGTTCTGTTCTATTCTATTCTATTCTATTCTATTCTATTCTATTCTATTCTATTCTATTCTATTCTATTCTATTCTATTCTATTCTATTCCATCCCATCCCATCCCATCCCATCCCATCCCATCCCATCCCATCCCATCCCATCCCATCCCATCCTACAACCATCCCATTTTAAAACAAGTGCGAAGCAGGGACAGAAGGATAGCAACCTTTAGTGGCCGGGTTTTCTGGAGCCCCTTAGGAACCAGCAAGGATCGGAATGCCATTGTGCCACACGGAAGTGGTTTGGGGGTGTTTTTTTTTTTTTTTAGAATCGCTCTCCTCGGTGTGCAAATTGCTTCCCTTCCCCGTCCACCTGCTAAGCAGATTCACACACGGAGACACACACATGCCATCCACATCTCCCGCTCCCTCCCATCCGATTCACAACGTTCTTCTGACTCACCTGAAGAGGTGAGCCTTGTTAGTCTGCAAAATTTCAAGGAGGAAGAGGAAAAGGAGACGGGGAAGGGAGGGAGGGAGGGCATCCCCCTTTCCAGAGTTAACAAATGTTATTAAAAGGCATTAGCTTTCCTAAGCTGCGGCTACCACTCACAAAAGCATGGGCTTATTTAATAATAATAATAATAATAAAAAAATGTGCTACTTGGGGAAAACACTACCGGTATCCTTTTTGGAGAAGGCAGGCCGAGGAGGGGGAATAGGAGCAGGCCATGAATAATGCAGGAGAAATATTGTGTAGGTGGTCATGCCTGCTTAAGCTCATTTCGTTGGAGAACGACATTAAAAAGGAGGCTAAGTCCTCGGTTGGAAACTCTCTTATGATACTTGAAGAGCCCGACAGAAGATTATTTGGGGGCTAGGGTAGGAGAGTAGGACAAGAAGCAATGAATAGAATAGAATAGAATAGAATAGAATAGAATAGAATAGAATAGAATAGAACAGAATATTGTATTGGCCAAGTGTTATTGGACACACAAAGAATTTGTCTTGGTGCAGTTGCTCTCAGTGTACATAAAAAGAAAAGATACATTTGCAATGGGTGGAAACTAAGCAAGGAGAGAAGCAACTTAGAACTAAGGGGACATTTCCCGACAGAACAATTCATCAGTGGAACCACTTGCCTCCAAAGGTTGTAAATGCTCCAACACTGGAGGTTTTTAAAGAAGATGTTGGATAACCATTTGTTTGAAGTGGTATAGGGTTTCCTGGCTAAGCAGGGGGTTGGACTAGAAGACCTCCAAGGTCCCTTCCCACTCTGCTATTCTCTTCTATTCTATTCTATTCTATTCTATTCTATTCTATTCTATTCTATTCTATTCTATTCTACTCTACTCTACTCTACTCTACTCTACTCTACTCTACTCTACTCTACTCTACTCTATTCATTCCATTCCATTTTAATGGTTCTTTCAAACCCAAGGGGGAATTTTTTATAATGTAAGGTGCCCGAGGCCAGGAAAAAAAAAAACGGACTGCAATGGACAGTAGTCACTATATAAAGCGGCCATTAAATAAAGCCAACAATTAAACAAACAGGCAGAGGGCGGGAGGGAAAACAGGACTTCAGTTGCAGCTCTCTCTGTGCCTTTCAGCTCTTCGGGTTCTAGCTGGTAGCTGGCAACAGTTGTTGGCCTACTGCGATTTAGCATGTGCTTCAAGTAAATCAACTTTGCTGTTGGCCAAGGGAGGGGAAAGGCTCCTTAGAAAGAAGGAATGCAGGATCTGTAGTTGGCACGCAAATGTTTTTGTCCTTTCACTGGTTGCTCAGTTCCCTTTGGCAAAAAGTTCACTTCCTTGTTTTCACTGTGTCATCCTTGCAAGACGGTTGGCAAACAAATCGGTGTCTTTTTTACGGCATGTGTTAGGTGTGTAGCTTGAAGCTTGGCTTCATCAAATGGTTGACTCACATCCTGGCCTTTCCTCTTTAAAGGTGATCCTCGACTTACGAACGCAATTGGGACCGGGGAAAAAAAACAACTTAGTTCAATAGAATAGAATAACAGAGTTGGCAGGGACCTTGGAGATCTTCTAGTCCAGCCCCCTGCCCAGGCAGGAAACCCTCCACCACTTCAGACAAATGGTTATCCAACATCTTTTTAAAAACTTTCAGTGTTGGAGCATTCACAACATCTGGAGGCAAGTCGTTCCGCTGATTAATTGTCCTCACTGTCAGGAAATTTCTCCGTAGTTCTAATTTGCTTCTCTCCTTGATTAGTTTTCACTCCAGGGGAAGGATACTGCAAAATCTCCATTCCCATCCCACCCCAGGGGAAGGTTACTGCAAAATCCCCATTTCCTCCCGATCAGCTGGGACTCGGGAGGCAGAGAATAGATCGGGGCGGGGCCAACAAGAGGTAGTATTTACCAGTTCTCCGAACTCCTCAAAATTTCCGCTACCGGATCTCCAGAACTGGTCAGAACCTGCTGAAACCCACCTCTGGACTGAGCCCCCATGGGTCAATCTTTTTGCGACTTCGTGTCCGAACAGCTCACACCTTCCTGGCCCCTGAATCTCTTCCCGAGAACCCATTTATCTTCATCAGAAACAGCTCCATTTAAAACAGAGCAAAGTTGCAAGCTAAGGTTATTGCTGACCTTATCTTGCCCCCACGTGCTTTTCTGTCAGATAAATCAGCTTTTTTTTTATTATTATTACCATGTAATCTTTCCTGCGCATGCAAGAGCTATGACAGGTGCCAGATAAAATAGCTTTGGGTAATAATAGTTGTCTTTTAAATAAGGAAGTACATATATACACTCCTCCTTTCCAATATAAGCGGAGTGGCTTAAAGATGCAGGACTTTTCCATGATGGGGAAAGAGCACTGAAGAAATGTTTCTTTGAGTCTCAGTCCCAGGTTTTATTAAAAACTGATTTTTCTCCAGCTTTTCTCCAATTAGCAAGTGAAATTTATCTTTAAATCCAGATTAGATCCTGGCAGCTACAGCTGGGAGGTTCCGTAATGACATGGAGAGAAAAGAGCCATCTAGAATAGAATAGAATATAGAACAGAATAGAATAGAATAGAATCAGGAACAGAACAGAACAGAACAATTAGATTAGATTAGATTAGATTAGATTAGATTAGATTAGATTAGATTAGAATAGAA
Organism: Pantherophis guttatus; assembly: GCF_029531705.1. The sequence continues at coordinate 1,219,938 of NW_026844103.1, forward strand.
TAGAATAGAATAGAATAGAATAGAATAGAATAGAATAGAATAGAATAGAATAGAATAGAATCAGGAACAGAACAGAACAATGAAATTAGAATATAATATAATATAATATAATATAATATAATAGAATAGAATAGAATAGAATAGAATAGAATAGAATAGAATAGAATAGAATAGAATAGAATAGAATAGAATAGAATAGAACAGAACAGAACAGAACAGAATCAGGAACAGAACAGAACAATGAAATTAGAATAGAATAGAATAGAATAGAACAGAACAGAACAGAACAGAACAGAATAGAATAGAATCAGGAACAGAACAGAACAATGAAATTAGATTAGATTAGACTAGACTAGATTAGAATAGAATAGAATAGAATAGAATAGAATAGAATGGAATAGAACAGAACAGAACAGAACAGAATAAGGAACAGAACAGAACAATGAAATTAGATTAGATTAGACTAGACTAGACTAGACTAGACTAGAATAGAATAGAATAGAATAAAATAGAACAGAACAGAACAGAACAGAATAAGGAACAGAACAGAACAATGAAATTAGATTAGAATAGAATAGAATAGAATAGAATAGAACAGAACAGAATCAGGAACAGAACAGAACAATGAAATTAGAATAGAATAGAATAGAATAGAATAGAATAGAATAGAATAGAATAGAATAGAATAGAATTCTTTAGTGGCCAAGTGTGATTGGACACACAAGGAATTTGTCTTTGGTGCATACGCTCTCAGTGTACATAAAATAAAAGATACGTTTATCAAGAATCATAAGGTCCAACACTTAATTATAGTCATAGGGTACAGATAAGCAATCAAATCATATTAGGAAACAGTCAATATAAATCGTAAGGATACCAGCAACAAGGTTACAGTCATGCAGTCATAAGTGGGAGGAGATGGGTGATGGGAACGATGAGAAGATTAATTGTAGTGCAGCCTTAGTGAATAGTTTGACAGTGTTGAGGGAATTAGTTGTTTAGCAGAGTGATGGCGTTTGGGGAAAAAATTGTTCTTGTGTTTAGTTGTTCTGGTGTGCAGTGCTCTATAGCCTCGTTTTGAGGGTTGACAGGCTGACAAGAAAAGAGCTATGCCAAAGGACTATCGAGTTGGGGATAGGTTTTCTTGTCTACTAAGTACTTACAGACTACCCAGAAGTCAAAGAAATTGGCACCTAAGTATGTGGGTCCTTTCCCCATTGTAAGGATTGTAAACCCGGTCTTGGTACAGTTAGAGCAGGGGTGAAATCCAGCAGGTTCTGACAGGTTCTGGAGAACCGGTAGTGGAAATTTTGAGTAGTTCCGAAAACCGGTAGTGGAAATTTTGAGTAGTTCAGAGAACCAGCAAATACCACCTCTGGCTGGCCCCCGAGTGGGGTGGGAATGGGGATTTTGCAGTATCCTTCCCCTGCCATGCCCACCAAGCCACACCCACCAAACCACACCACGCCCACCAAGCCATGCCCACAGAACCGGTAGTAAAAAAATTTGGATTTCACCACTGAGTTAGAGTTATTTAAATCCTTAGAAGGATCCACCCTGTGTTTCATGTTGAAACCTGAACATACCTACTCCCTCCGACCAAGATCGACCTACTCCACCTGTTCCCCTCCTCATCAAAGGAGAGCGACATTTCGAGGTCAAAGAGATCCTAAATTCCAGGAAACATAGGGAGAAAGTACAGTATTTGGTAATCTGGAAACATTTTCCTCCCTCTCAATCTGAATGGGTGAACTAGCGAGATGTCAGAGCCCCAAAACCTGCCTAAGCAGGGGGTTGGACTAGAAGACCTCCAAGGTCCCTTCCAACTCTGTTATTCTATTCTATTCTATTTACAACTGTTTCACACTAAATATCCTCATAAGCCTTAGTCTTATTACTGTACATAATCCTGTATTTTGGGTTGTTATGTTTGTTTCTATTTTGTCTATTTTGTATTGGGGTTTTTTTTCCTCCAGGGTTCACATCTCTACTGCAGGAGGGCTGAATGTCAGCCTCTATGATGCTTGCTTGCTATTGGCTGCCATAGTAATGGGGAGGGGGGAAGATTGGCATTTGGGTGGGGAAGTGAGCTGGAGAGAGATGTCCTGTGTGAACGAAAAGGGAGGATTGCTCTCATGATCTACTGCGCAGCTGAATGGACTCGTTTAGACCCAGTCAAGATCAACCAGATGGGCGAAAAAATCTGAAGATGCACCCCACATGACACCATATGAGTTGGGGATTGGACATTCAGCCTGGGTCCTTGGGGGGAGGGATTTGGGGCAGTGGTGGGTTTCAAAATTTTTTACTACCGGTTCTATGGGTGTGGCTTGGTGGACGTGGCAGGGGAAGGATACTGCAAAATCTCCATTTCCCCCCCCCACTCCATGGGAAGGATACGGCAAAATCCCCATTTCCTCCCAATCAGCTGGGACTCAAGATGCAGAGGATAGGGGCGGGGCCATTCAGAATTTTTACTACCGGTTCTCCAAACTACTCAAAATTTCCACTACCGGAAATTTAAGTTAAAATTTAAGTTAAAAAACTGTATGGTTATTTACTGGAGGTAAAATTGGAAGAAGAACAAGTTAAAGAAACAATGATAGCATGGGGGAAAAAAATTTGGTTATGGAATTGACTTAGAGAAATGGCAAAAATTGTGGGTGGAAAATTAGTCCATTTGAGTCTTCGGAGAAAGGCAGCATACAAGTTGAACAAATAAATAAATAAAATAAAATGACAATGTCAATGTCAACAGCATATAAGGAAAATTTGTATAAGATATTTTACAGGTGGCATCTTCCCCCGACGAGAATTGCCAGAATGTTCAAGAATAAATCGGAAAAGTGTTGGAAATGTCATCAGATACCGGGCTCATATTACCATATGTGGTGGACATGTGTAGAAGCCAAAAGATACTGGACTAAAATCCACACATGGTTGGAAAAAATGACAAAAAAACACATAGACTTTAAACCAGAGATTTTTTTATTGGGAATTGTGCCAGAAACATATAACAGAGAATTGAGATATTTGATTGTGAATGTATTGACAGCGGCTAGAATTGTGTTTGCTAAAAACTGGAAAAATGAGAAAATAACAATGCAAGATGAAGTTATTAAGAAAATCACGGAATGTGCTGAAATGAGTAAATTGACATTTGAAATTAGAGAACAAGACGACAAACAATATTATAAGATATGGGAGTTTATTTTACCAATGGCTAGATACTAAAACATGGAAATGAAATATGTATTATAAAATGAATGTTATAATATAATATGTGACAATTTTTTTTGGGAATGATAATGCCATTGTTAGATAAATGACAAATGATGATAATGATATAAAGATATATATTAGATTGATATTATGAGGAATTGGATACTTAGTAAAATATGAATATGGGGACGAAGCACAAAGGATTTGTAACCAATCGACACACTGTTTGTAATTGTTAATGGAAGATGGATTTTTATGTTTTGTTTGTTTAAAAATAAAAAAAAAAATCCAAAAAAAAAAAAATCCACTACCGGTTCTGTAGAACTGGTCAGAACTGCTGAAACCCATCTCTGATTTGGTGATACTTTCAATATGTAACTTTTTTGGCTGTAGTTATTTCTTCTGTTCCTGAACTGTTGCCAAGAAAAGCTTTTGGCAGTTTGCCTAATTATCCCAAGGTCAGAGATAAACTAAAGACTGGTGTTTTGAGGACTTTGCTTTCATTTCATTTAGATTACGCTGAGAATACGCTGAGAATGAGTTACAAGGAAGACACTACTGCCTCTTTGCAGCCTCCATGTTAGGAAATGGTCATTGCCTAACTAGTTAGCCAGGCAATATATAATCCAACATTGTATGTTTGTATTGTGTAAATGTATTATGTTGCTTTAAGAATATTGCCGAGTCATTCTGCATGCTGATTGGATAAGATCTGTAGCCAATCTATTTAAGGAGAGCTTTATTGTGATTAGTTGTGTTCACTGCACCAAATTTTTACCTGCTACTATGCTGTAACTATTATTGATCTCTCTAAATGGTCAATGTTTGATCATGGGTTATTTATTAATGTTTCCTGGTATTTATTGAACTATTTTTATATTCCTGAATGTTCCTTGTATTTTTCTACAAACTGGTAAGAATATTTTATTTCCCTGAATTGATCTTATATTATTATTATTATTATTATTATTATTATTATTATTATTATTATTATTATTATTATTTAAATTTGTATACCGCCCTTCTCCCGAAGGACTCAGGGCGGTGCACAGCCAAAATTAAAATACATACAATACAAAATTTAAAATAATTTAAAAGCAGAATTAAATCGAATTGGCATCCCAAAACATTAAAACCCATTACCCTTAAAATAACCCATTAAAATTTTAAGCCAGCCCAGCTTGCTGAAATAGGAAGGTCTTCAAAGCTCAACGGAAGGTCCGGAGGTCCGGGATTAGTCGTATTCCTGGGGGTATTGCACTTTATATATTGCACTTTATATATTGCACTTATATTTAAATCATAGTCATTTAACAATCCAAGACTTGGATTGTTAAATGACTTTGATTTCGCTTTACCCTCAAAATAAAGTAATATAAAACTAGTTTGTCTACATGTTATTCACAATTACTCTCAAAACCATTTCCGTGCATAAAAACTTCTGATGGTACTCTGCTTTATGAGCTCCATGACTCTGGTGGTGACACAACAATATCCTTAACACTCCAAAATGTCTACTTCTCATGTTTCACGACAACTCTGGGCACCAACTTCAACATGATGGGCTTCTTCGTCTTGAGGAATCCTTTGTCCTCCAGCTCCAAGGGGATCTTCCCCATTGACCAAAAGAAAGGGAGATAGAAAACATCACAGACATGGAATTAAACAGAGGTGATTCCACTAACAAGGTGACTACCAAGAACCGTGTTTTACATACATGCTTTTTCCTACACCTACACAATGCTTTGTTCAATTCAAATACTTCTCCCCCACCACCACCGTCTGTGTTGCAATTGACAAAGGCGCTTCACTAGGGGCTTCACTCTGCTGTGAGCATCAAATAAGATTCTATTCTCAGTTAAGACGTAGAAGCAGAACCTAGTCGTTGGAGAATCACACACAGAGAATCTCTCTCTCACACACACATACACACACACACACATGGGATGGAGTAGGCTTTTCACCCTGATAAGATGACCCTGTCTTTCCAAAGAGATCTTGCTTTCATGCGTTCATCACCTCCTTGTGTCTTTGAACAACACATATGTGTGAAACGGGAAATCGGTTGAGTAAGCTCTTTAGCAGATGAGCAGGAACCAACCCAAGTTGTAAAACTCACCGGTGTTTCTTTGCAGGTTTGGAAGCGAAATCTTTGCAGCGAAACCACCAGACCCATTTTCAGCACCAGGAGGGCGAAACGCATAGCGATGCAGTTCCTGGGACCCGCTCCGAAAGGGAGGAACACATACGGGTCTAGGCTCTCTTTGTTCTCTTTACTAAACCTGTTTGCAAATCGGAAAAAAAAATCACGGTTGAGTAAAGCTACTATTCCCAATAGTCTGTACCTCAGTTCTGTAACTCTAACTGTAACTGGCTCCTTCACCACTGGATAAACTGGACTGAGACCAATGAAGAAAGATAAATGTTTGTGGAGAGAGATCATTGTGGATCTGATGTGGTGGAATGTAGTCTGGAGTCCCAGAAGGGAGGGGCTGCATTTCAGAGGACCAAAAGACTGAAATTTATATGGTTTGGTTGGCGGGAAGAGAATTAAGATGGCCCTTCTGTATCGATTCTCAGAGTATTTTAGGAGAAGAGTGGGCATAGCTGGGGAGGTGGTCGTTAACCTAGAGTTTTTATGTTCCCACGGTCTAACCCCCATTCACCCTTATCTGGTGCCAATTTAGTGCTGAACTTTAGATGATTAGATTTTTGGCTGGAGCAATAAATCTTCTGAACTGCAACTTAACGTATGTTCTGATTCTTCGCCTCTGACAAGAATATTTTTAATGATGCAAGAAGTTGCTTTAGTTTGGTAAGATTCTGTCTACAGGTGAGGAACAATGTTGTTGTTAGTTGCGAAGTCATGTCCGACCCATCGCGACCCCATGGACAACGTTCCTCCAGGCCTTCCTGTCCTCTACCATCCCCTGGAGTCCATTTAAGCTCATGAGGAACAAGAAAGAGAAGTATTTAGAAGTAGTTTCTGCTTAATTAATTTGGATTTCTCGGGGAGTTATGCCCACGAATCCTTGAGCCTTCTACGGCATCCAATTAGTGACAGCTACAATGTAGGTCAACAAGGCCTATTTCTCCTATTTTGACCCACCTGTCACGGTTCAAGGAGGGAATCTTTTTTAAATGAAAAGATGGTAGATGAAATGTAATTTCCTTCATGTACTTTTACTCTTCAACTCCTATCAGTGTGGCTTGATGCCAGCTGCCCTACAGCTTTTCGTTCAGTTGTTGGGACATTAAACGAAGCCATTGTCTCAGCTGCTACAGTCAGTTTAGGCATCATTTTCTCCCATGGAGTTAATTAAGTTCCACGCACAGTTTATGGGGGTGGATCATAAAAAAATGTCCTGTGTGACTTCAGAAGGACAGAGTTCCTCACAACATACCTCTCAGGTCTGTACTCTTCGGGCTCAGGCCAATATTCGGGGATCCGATGTAGGACATAAGCGGGAATCATAACCACAGTCCCTTGTGGGATGGTCACTCCATGGATTTCCACTGTCTTTTTGCAAATTCTGTCAAGCCGTGTCCCCGGAGGGTAAAGGCGAAAAGTTTCATTCACCACCATATCGAGATATTCCATTTGATGGAGTGCGTCATAGGTGGGCGGGGTCTGCACAAAAGGCAAAAACAAAACAAAATAAAGTAATATGATATTCTAGTATATAAGAAGTGACCTGCATATAGATACGTTCATTGTGTTGGTTGTGTACATGTGTACACATGCATGTATGCATGCATGTAGGTATATACGCACACACACAATTACACACACACATACGTATAAATACAACATACACACACACATACATATATTGCGAACTATCCTAAAAATACAAGTTCCAGGTGTAGCTATAAAAGAAGAGAGAGACATCACGATCTTTGGAACTTAAAATATACTATCCAGTGGATAATATATTTTAAATTCCAGAGATCGTGATGTCTGTTTCTTCTTTTATGTATGTATGTATATCTATCTATATCTTTCTTTCTATCTTTCTATCTCTCTCTCTCTCTCTCTCTCTCTCTCTCTCTCTCTCTCTCTCTCTCTCTGTGTGTGTGTGTGTAATTGTGTGTGTGAGCATATATATGTGTGTGTATACATTCATCACACAAAGACACACAGTTATATAGATAAAGATATGTGTGTGTGTATGTCTGTCTATCTATCTATCTATCTATCTATCTATCTATCTATCTATCATCTATCTATCTATCTATCTATCTATCTATCTATCTATCATCTATTTATCTATCATCTATCTATCTATCTATCTATCTATCTATCTATCTATCTATCATCTATCTATCTATCTACCTATCTACCTATCTTTCTACCCCCTCCCCCCCTCTCTCTATTTCTTGTGGAATAGAAATTGTGGAAAACTGGCCACCTCCCATCTAATTAAGATTCCCATTTCAGTTACGTAAGAATTGCAAAAAGGAAAAGAAATCCTGTCCTGTCAGAATAAGACTCTGGTTTTGCTCTTCTGGACAAACACATCTGCTACACTTGGGAAGCACCCAACCTGACAAGGAGGAGGGATCAAACGAGGAACTAGCCTGGAGTCACTGCGCAACCACAAAAGAACTAGGTCTGATCCCACTCCAGTTCCTTGGAGCTTTATCTAATTATTCCCAGGAGCTGGCTGCTAGACGGGGAGATTCCTGTACTATAGGCAGAACATAATAAAGTAGTTAGCTTGAACTCTGCATGTGTAGGTCTAGTTATTTGTGCCTGACAGCTCCTAAAATGACTCATCCTCAACCAAGAGAGCACCCCAAAAAAGAGAGTCTTACCTGATTGGGAAAAGTGTCATTGATCTCTTGGTACAATTTCTCTTGAACGTCGGGGTGCGTGGCCAGACAATAAGACATGAAGCTGAGGGAGGTACCGATGGTCTCATAGCCACCAAAGATAAAAAAAATTGACTGGGCCAAAATCTCTTTGTCTGTTAAAGCTGTTGGACGAGAAAGGAAAGCACAGAAGAAGTTTGTGATCATCCAAACTGCATTCACTCTTACACCACACCTACACAACAGCAAATATCTCAGACTGATTTGTTGTGGCTTTCAGGGTAGGTCAATTATCCAGGGGATCCGATTTGATCAACAACTTTAGACAGCTCCCTCTCTCTCCCTCCCTCTCTCTCTCTCTGTCTCTCTCTGTCTCTCTCTCTCTCTGTGTGTGTGTCTCTCTCTCTGCCTGTCTCTCTCTCTCTGTCTCTCTCTCTCTGTCTTTCTCTCTCTGTCTCTCTCTCTCTGTGTCTCTCTGTGTCTCTCTGTCTCTCTCTCTCTCTCTGTGTGTGTCTCTCTCTCTGCCTCTCTCTCTCTCTCTCTCTCTCTCTCTGTCTCTGTCTCTGTCTCTCTCTGTCTCTGTCTCTTTCTCTGTCTCATCACATGAAGAACATCAGCAGCTGTATTTGCAGCTGCAGCCTGGGGAAACTAAAATACCAAATGTTAGTTTAATCAAATGAAGTTGCATCCCTTCTGGATCACGATGACCTAAAGTAAGGTAAACTGAAAATCCAAGGCGATAGTCACTTAAAGGAGTGATGTAGGTGATATCCTCCATCGAAGATTTGAAGGGATGCCACAGAGAGGAGGGGGCCAAATTATTCTCCAGAGCACCTGAGGGCAGGACAAGAAACAATGGATGGAACCTAATCAAGGAGAGAAGCAACCTAGAACTAAGGAGAAACTTCCTAACAGTGAGGACAATGACCTCGTGGTCTTAGCATTTTTTGCTAATGCTTATCTTGAGTTCATCCATGTGCCTCAATATGCTCCAAGCAACCTTATATATATATATATATATTTTCAAAAGCAAGATCTGTAACTTTACCTTTCTCTGAATCCCCAGAGGCGATGGCTGCAGCTTGTACGTCCATCATGAGCTGAAGAAAATCAACTCGGTTCTGGAATGGTAGAGAATGGTCATTAAGGAGATGGAACTGTCATTGATGGGTCCAATTGCCCACTGCAGAATTAGAAGGTGTGTGAGGGCTCCTTGGTGCTCTCTGAGCTTGCTTGTTTTATTGCAGATGTTTCACTACCCAACTAGGGAACATCATCAGCGGTAGAAGGGAAGGGGGAGGGTTTGTTATCATCATAGCACTGATGGTGTTATGAAACGAGTGAAAGAAAATAAGCAAGCTCAGAGAGCATCAACGACCCCACAGTTTTTCTTCCTCCTCCTCCTCCTCCTGATCATCATCATCATCACTCCACAAATCCCACTCCCTTTATTCTCCTTTATCAGAATCTGTTTGAAACGCAAGTGGAAGTTCTGAAACCTGCTTGGAACGCACAAACACACACCGAGAGCACAAAAACCCAGCTCCCGAGGGCCACGGAAGAAGAGCAAGCATGAGACGAAAAGCCCAGACTGACCGTGTGGTCCTTCTTTTGTCGATCTTCTTTGATCTTTTTCAAGATCTCGAGGAAGAAGTCTACCGAAGACTTGGGGAATATGGTCAAGTTGAATTTCTCCAGAACTGGGATAAGGAATGGGAAAAGGACTGGGGGGAAGGTGTGGGGTGGGGAGAAAAGCAAACAGATCATTTACATAAACACAACCAAGTTGCAACACAGCGACGAGAAAAACCCATAGGAGGTCTCCATGAGCTTTGTTGAGGTAAGAGATTCTAGCAAAATTGTAGTTACATCAGAAGGTAACAATCATGATTGAGGCAGTCTAAAACCAGGGGTGAAATGCTCCTGGTTTGGTCCGGTTCGCCCGAACAGGTAGTAGAAAAGGCTACTGGTTCACCGAACTGGTAGTAAAAAATGCAAAAACAATTTTCTGACGATGAGGTGAGCGACACACAATTGTGTCCTCCATGAAAATGTCAAGCACGAAGGGCGGCCTATGTGGCCTAAAAATGTCAAGCATGAAGGCCAGCCTTTGCGGCCTACAAAGACATCTTACCAGCCAAGATTAAAGCAGGGCTGAGGAAGCTAAATCTGAGGAACTTCTTCATGTGCACAACAACCGGATCGTCGGGATGGTTGAGGGAATCAATGTTGACACTGAATGAAGTGCTGGTTACCACATCCAAGCTGTAGGCTGCAAAGATCCTGGAGGGATGAAGGAGAAGCGTAGCATGGAGGTTTATTTATTTATTCATTTTATTCATTTATTTAGTTTGTCAAACATGTACAAGATAACAGGTATAAACAGGTATAAACCTGGCTAGAAGAGAAAAACTCACATAAACCCTACGAAGAAGTAAGAAAATTGATACTGTACCGTTACAGGGAGGATACATAAGATATGGGTGTGGCCTACTGATGAAAGCAAACGAGCTAGAAATGGATCTATTTAGGTCTCCCACCTAGCAGTTAGAGCTTGCTAGCTGTTAGAAAGGAAAAAAGCCCAAACCGAGTAGATGTGATTCTACTGAGCTGGAGCTACAAAAAAACCTTGGTTACGTAGGGAAAACCTGGCTAGAAGAGAAAAACACACATAAACCCTACGAAGAAGTAAGAAAATTGATAACAGGTATAAGTATGAACATGGACAAGAGCACATGAAATGAGTACAAATAAATGGGGGAACAGTAGGACAAGGACGGTAGGCATGTTGGTGCACTTATGCACGCCCCCTTTACGGACCTCTTAGGAATGGGGTGAGGTTGACAGTCTAAGGTTAAAGTTTTGGGGGTTTGGGGAAGAAACCACAGAGTCAGGTAGGGCATTCCAGGCATTGACCACTCTGTTGCTGAAGTCGTATTTTCTGCAATCGAGTTTGGAGCTTGAGTTTGTATCTATTGTTTGCCCGCGTATTATTGCGGTTGAAGCTGAAGTAGTCATTGACAGGTACGACGTTATAGCAGACAATTTTGTGTACTATGCTTAGGTCAGACCGTAGGCGGCAACGTTCAAGGTTGTCCAAGCCCAAAATTTCAAGCCTGGTGGCATAAGGGATTCTATTGCAAGCAGAGGAGTGGAGGACTCTTCTCATGAAATACCTCCGGACCCGCTCAATTGTATTAATGTCCAATATACAGTGCGGATTCCAGGCAGATGAGCTGTATTCGAGGATTGGTCTGGCAAAGGTTTTGTATGCCCTACTTAGCAGTGCAGGGTTACCGGAGAAGAAGCTTCACAAAATTAGGTTAACAACTCTTAATGCCTTTTTGGCAATGCTGTTACAGTGAGCTCTGGCGCTTATATCATTTGAAATGAATACTCCTAGGTCCTTGACAGAGTGAAGGTCGTCTACGAGGTCGTATTCGCCCAGCTTGTATTTGGTGTTCTGGTTTTTGTTGCCAATGTGTTCAACCATTAGAACCATTAGAAGCCACCTCACGATACCTTCAACAGATGATCTCAGGGAATCCTTAACAGCTGCACGAGGGATTCCACATATTATGGAAAATGTGAATCCATTTGGATTACAAATTTGCATTACAAATTCCCCTTTTGTAAATTTCTGTTAGCTCCCTAGCCAACCTCACAGATATTACTTACAGCTTCATATCTATGGTTTCACCCTTCTCCACTTTCTTCTGGATGTTCTTCTCCAAGATTTCATTATAATGGTTGATGATGGGCATCATCTGAAAGGAAGACCAACGGAGAAGATGCTGAAGACACTTTATAGAATGAAAGCAACAAGTCAGCTCAGAGAGCCATTTACTTTTTTTTTTTTAATAGTTTTTATTAATAATAAAAAGAAAAAACAAAACCAACATAAATACATTGAAACAACATACAAAATGAACACACATCAATTCAGTCCAATGACTGACTCTTAGAAGATATTACAACGGTGGGTTATTTTTCATATTTCTATTTGTATCAATATCTACAGTCACCTATTTACCTAGTTATATATGCACACTAGAACATGGCAATTCGGCTTTTCTGGAGCATGGCTCTGACGAGCGCATGTGCACGATGTTTCTGTGCGACCATTTCAGCACTCGGTGCTGAAAAGGTTCGCCATCACTGCTCTATGCTATCTAAGGCAGACTTCGCTTCAAATCAACCGCTGACAATGCTTAAGGGCAGCTTTCTTGGTTTTCTTCAGGCAACACAAGAATCCTTGAGAAGTCCAAAGGGCCTCCAACCTGTTGTGGCTCCATCCTCCAAGCCTATCTTATCGGAGGAAGAAGGCTCCGAACATGAAGGAGAGGAGACGGCCAGGCCTCCCTCTCCAGGACCCTCCTCTCTGGCAATGCCTCAGGTGTCTCCTGAAGGAGAAGAGATTGGCCAGGAGCCAGGTGTTTCCGAGCCATCGGATAGTGACGAAGAAACATTGTGGTTGGACCCATGCCAGCGTCAGAGAGACAAGCGTGAGCAGCAGAAAAGGAGGCGTGCCAGAGATTAAGCTGAGTCACTGGACCACACCCCACAGGCTATAAAAGGGAGTGTGGTGGCCATTCGGACTCTGTGACGGACAAAGCTAATCTCTGGCGAGGCACTTTGCACCTTCGGACACAACACCTCTTTGCCGTGGATTTAATTGCAAACTGGACTATTCAAACTGTGTGTTTTTTTGTCTGTGTTATCGGAGTAAAAACTCTTGGCAGGCAGCCATGGAGTTGCTGCCAAGTTCCTTATCACTGACGTTGTGTGTTGAAGAGTTTATTTAACCCTTGGCTGGCTGGTTGGGTGTGTGCATGGTACGGGGACAGAACACAACCCTCATCTCTTACCTCTTTCAGCCTTCCACTGGTGAAAGTGGGAGACAAGGCACTGCGAATCTTCTTCCACTGTTCATCGACAACGACAGTTATGGCTGTGTCCAGATTTCCATTCAGACCAAAGTCCTGAATAAGGTGAAAGAGCAAGAAAATAAAAACAGAAATGCCTCCTGTTATTCTTCTCCGTCCTTTCTTTTCAATTTGCTGTATTCTTAACTAAGTATACTATCTATCTATCTATCTATCTATCTATCTATCTATCTATCTATCATCTATCTATCCATCTATCTCTATTATCTGTTTATCATTATCAATCTCTCTATCATCTCTCTATCTATCATCTATCAATCATCTCTCTATCATTATCAATATCTATCTATCCATCTATCAATTATCATTGATAATGATAATTATCAATATCTATCTATCTATCTATCTATCTATCTATCTATCTATCTATCTATCATCTATCTATCTATCTATCTATCCATCCATCCATCCATCCATCCATCTATCCATCTTTCTCTATCATCTGTCTGTTTTCTGTCTGATAGACAGACAGACAGATATCTACTACCATTCTGGAATTCAAGATGGCATATATATTGTTCCTTCTCCAATCTCTTCCACAACCATTATATGAGTTAGGTTGAGAAAGAGTGATTGGGCCAAAGTCACCCAGGTGGCTTCCAGTTTTGAGGGAGACCTTGGACCCAGGTCTCCCCAGGGTCAGCCCAACATCTAAACCACAATACTAGGCCTTCTCTTCTAAATTCCCTTGCAGGACTTCTATTTCCCAGCCCCAGTGAAGTTCTCACAACCTCAAGTTAGGATACCTACCCGGCGATTGGTGAAATAAGTATAGAATTCTTTAACCAGGATGGTTTTAATGAGGGCGGGATCCAAAATGGCCATCACAGGTTGCCGGCCATCAAATATTCTAATTGTCAAAATAAAAAAAGATTTGAAATGTAGACTATTGTCTTTATAAGAAGACAGGATCAAGCCTTCCTATTTTTCAGCTAAACAATTGGCCAAGCAGAGAACATGGTCCTAATGTTTGATTCTCGACTCAAAAGGGATGTGTGAGGAGATCCTTGGTGCTATCTGAGCTTGGTTGTTTTCTTGCAGACATTTCACGACTCAACAAGGTAACATCATCAATCCCAGCTGCAACATACACAGCCCTCTGGATACCAATAAAGGAGAATATCTGTAGCTCAGGGTTGAAGTGAAGGGTCCTTGGTGCTCTTTGAGCTTGCTTGTTTTCTTGTTTTCTTGTTTTCTTGTTTTCTTCTTCTTCTTCTTCTTCTTCTTCTTCTTCTTCTTCTTCTTCTTCTTCTTCTTCTTCTTCTTCTTCTTCTTCTTCTTCTCCTCCTCCTCCTCCTCCTCCTCCTCCTCCTCCTCCTCCTCCTCCTCCTCCTCCTCCTCCTCCTCCGCCTCCGCCTCTACCACCACCACCTCTCCACAAACACAACTCCCTTCTAGCACTGATGATGTTACCTAGTTGGGTCATGAAACGCCTGCAAGAAAACAATCAAGCTCAGAGGGCACCAAGAACCCCTCATGTCAGCCCCGAGCTACAGATATTCTCCTTTATTGGTATCCAAAGTGGTGCATATTTGCAGCTGTGATTCTGCACAATTGATTACCCCTTAAGGAATTGAGGAGGAGTGGAACTAACTCTCAGGAATGACAAGAAGCTATCCAGCCTACAACTCTCCCCGGTGATCAAAACCAAATTAAATAATGCAGTTCTTAGAGAATCACGGGGTGAACTGTGAAGTCCTTCTGGAGGGGACATTCCGACAGGTGACTTACCCCCAGATCTTGCCATATTTCTCAAAGCATCTTTGGTCGAACTTCAAAACACCCTGTCGAATTAAAGAAGGAGATGTGTGAAATGTAAATGCAATGTAATCCTTTCTCCAGCCAAGACTGGAAGAGTATAAGAGGCCGTTAAAAATGCTTCAATCCATGCATGTTGAGTCTCCATTGATGTGATGTTACAGTTAAACCGATACGGGGACAAGAGTTTCAGAATGAAGACCGAGGGATTCTAAGAGAGGTGCCAAAGAAAGGCAGATGGCTTCAGAGGTACTCCTCAGCTTACAACTGAAATAAACGGTCCTAAGTTGAGGACTAGCTGTACTAGTTGCCCTTGATTCTCCTGAATCTTCTTTTGAGGAGGCCAAGAAGAGGTGACACTAGTCACAATCATAATCCTCCTCCTCTTTTAATGACCCCATAATCCCTTGCGGGGTGGAGTCCGGGCAACTGAATGGAGCTGAGCGTTTACATGTTGCCAATGCGGAGTTTTGTTTAGCAGTTATATTCTCAGTGTGCCCAGAGAGAGAAATAACTGCCTGTACCTAGGATCGAACTCACAGCCTCCTGATTGTGAGGCGAGAGCTCCACCTCTAGGCCACCGCAACACTCCTGACACAAGTCACAATATCCCCCACAATTTAGGAAAGGGGAAAAAAGAAGGACCCCTTTTCACCCAAAGTCATTCAGTTGGTCTACAAGATACTAGTACAACACACTCACATTCCGATATTCATGGAAAGTTCCGATAAAAGGCAGGGGTCTTGGCCCAGGAATTCCCAACTTCTTAAAGAAATTATACGGCCAGATCCCATAACTGGAAAACAAAACAAAATAAAAGAATATCAGCAGGATAATCAGGCAGGACAAGAAGCAATGGGTGGAAACTCATCAAGGAGAGAAGCAACCTGGAATTAAGGAGAAACTTTCTATCAAGTGAGGACAATTAACCAGTGGAACAATTTGCCACCAGGAGTTATGGGTGTTTCATCACTGGAGGTTTTGAAGAAGAGATTGGACAACAATTTGTCTGAAGTGGTGTGGGGTTTCCTGCCTACACAGACGTTGGACTGGAAGACCTAAGTCCAGAAAAGAAGAACTTCAAAACTGTTCAAGCAGACAACTCCCCGTTATGTAAGGAGGGGAAAGGCAGTCCGGCACAATAATGCTTGCAATGACTTATTATCACAACTGATCTCCATAAAAGTAAATTTTGCCTCCCAGTGCAATTGATTTCCTGGTCCAGTCTTGCTAACAGGAAGAGTGACATTGATAGCTATTAATTAGCCACACCGGGTGAGTTTTGTATGTGCCCAGCCGGATTGTGCCACCATCTGGATATCGCAGGCTCTGCGGTTTTTCATCTCCTATTCTTTTGCATGTAGCTCAAAGTTGCTTGGAGTAGAGCAAGAGGAAAATGACAGGAAGAAGAAGAGAGGAGAGCAAAGCAGGGAAGGGAAGGGAAGGGAAGGGAAGGGAGTAGAGTAGAGTAGAGTAGAGTAGAGTAGAGTAGAGGAGAGGAGAGGAGAGGAGAGAAGAGTAGAAGAGAAGAGCGAGTAGAGTAGAGTAGAGTAGAGTAGAGTAGAGGAGAGGAGAGGAGAGGAGAGGAGAGGAGAGGAGAAGAGAGATGAGAGAGGAGAGGAGAGGAGAGGAGAAGAGCAAGTAGAAGAGAGTAGAAGAGAAGAGAAGAGTGAGGAGAGGATAGGAGAGGAGAGGAGAGGAGAGGAGAATAGAGAAGAGAGAGGAGAGGAGAGGGGAGGAGAGGAGAGGAGAGGAGAGGAGAGGAGAATAGAGAAGAGAGAAGAGAAGAGAAGAGAAGAGAAGAGAAGAGAAGAGAAGAAAAAGGAGGAGAGCAGGAGAAGAAAGGAAAGAAGAGAGAAGAGGAGATAAAAGAAAAGGTGAGAAGAGGAGAGCAGAAGAAGAAGTGAAGAAAGGAAAGGGGGGAAGAGAGAACAGGAGAGGAGCTAAAGGAAAAAAAGAGGAGAGGAGAAGAAAAGTATAACAGGGGAAAAAAAAAACACCCTAAAATCAAATCAAATCAAATCACAACTTAACAGAACTGCAACCAAATCACCGGCTGGAAATTCCGCTTTTACGCCACCGAGCGCTCTCCTCCCGCCCCGGCCCGTTGCCCCTGCCCTGCAACTCCGGGGAGGGGTTTCCCCCCTTTTGCCCCCCCCCCCCACCTACAGCATCAGCAGCCCCAGGAGCAGCAGGAGGAGCGCCCAGCCGAGGACCGGCTCCCCCATGGCCAGCGCTTCTGCACGGCCTCCGGCGACCTTGGCAGCTTCTGAGCCGCGGCTGGGAGTCCCCGAGGTTTTGTAGCCGCCCTCGGGGCTCCTCCTCGGGCCGGCCTCCTGGGGCCACTCCCCGGTAGGATGACCAGCCCTGGAACGCCCGGCCAGCCCAGGACTAGGCAGTTCGAACAGCTGGAGAGGCTCGCTCCTCTCCTCCTTTTTCTCCTCCTTCGTTCTCTTTCTCCTTCTCCTCTTCCTCTCTTCCCTTCCTGTCTCCTTCTCATCCACCATCATTCCTTCTCCCCCATCTTCTTCTTTTTCTTGGACCAGTTTCGCTCTCCATCCATGCTGCTGATCCTGGGGCACCTCTGCTCTCTCGATGCTTGATGTGTCTGCTGCTCCCTGCGTCTGCAGGAGAGTCCGTTCCTCCAGGAACCAGATTCTGCTTGCGTGACCTTGGAGCAGAGCTTCCCACCTTTTGCATCTTCCTCACTGCTGGGAATTCCAACTTCTGGCCAGTGTCTTGGTGGGAAGCAGCCGGGTTCAGAAGAAGAAGAAGGATGTGAACTGTCCATTTGTGGTACTGAAGAGGCTTGCCAAGGAGAGGGAGGGCTCTCCATTTGAACAACAGCTTAGGAGATCCCTTCCTCTGCAGGATGTGGTCATTCTCCTTGGGCGCTGTGCAGTCACCTCCATCGTTTCTTTTCTTTTTCAGAATCAGAATAGAGCTGGAAGGGACCTTAGAGGTCTTCTAGTCCAGCCCCCTAGACCATTTCAGACAAGTGACTTTTCCAGTCCCTTCTTAAAAAACTCCAGTGTTAAAGCACCTACAACTTCTGGTGGCAAGCTGTTCCACTGGTTAATTGTCTTCACTGTTAGGAAGTTTCTCCTTCATTCCTTTTACTTTACTGCATGCTTATTTTCCCTTTCTTTTCGATTTTTCTTTCAATTTTTTCTTTTCGGTACTTTTTCTTTTTCTTATTATTCATTTTTTAGTTTGTATTAATTTTTATCTTTTTAAGTGTAAGTTTTAACGCAGCTGCTGTTTAGAAAAGGCAATGTCGAATACTTGCCAAGTATCTAAACGGTACCTGTTTTCTTCATCTTTTGATTTCGTTCTGCAACACTGTCAGAAATTTTATCACGGGGGCCTCTTTGTTTTTATCCAACACTTCTGGAAATCTGGCGCGTTAAGAAGAATGCCGCACAAACTTATTTTTGTTCTGTAGGCAACAATTTTTTTTTTATCCCCACGCGTGTTGATTCCCAAGGCTCAGAAGAGGAAAAGAAATATGAAATAAAAATATGTAGCTCAATCAATATTCCGCACCCTTTATAAATTTATGCAAATTAGACAGTAGGAACGATCTATTTGGGATGATTTATTCTGCAGTGATGGATCTTCCACGTAATTTCCCAGGGATGAGAAAGAAGGCCGAACAGCCATTCATAACCGAAGAATGATTGAGTGATGCCTCGTCTTCTCTTTTCTCTGAATGTTTGATGGCCAGGAGCCAGTCATGGCCACCCCGGATCCTCTCGTCATTAAAGTCTTCTCCGTCAAAGACTCCAGACCCAGTTGACTGACTGCCAGGGAGCGATCCACCAGAGAAGCTGCTGTGAATTAGGAGCTGTAAAGTTGAGAGCGCTTTCATAAACAGATTCCCTTTAGACCAGGGTTAGAGGTACATTGGGGAAAAAAAACCTAGATGAAAATGACTGGATTGAGATCTACAGTTAGAATTTGAATCAAGATCCTGTGAGGTGTTAATACCACTTTATAATGCCTTGGTAAGACCACACTTGGAATCCTGCATCCAGTTTTGGTCGCCACGGAGTAAAAAAAGATGTTGAGACTCTAAAAAAGAGTACAGAGAAGAGCAACCAAGATGATTAGGGATCTGGAGGCTAAAACATATGAAGAACGGTTGCATGTCTAGTTTAATGAAAAGAAGGACTAGGGAAGACATGATAGCAGTGCTCCAATATCTCAGGGGCTGCCCCAAAGAAGAGGGAGTCAAGCTATTCTCCAAAGCACCTGAAGGCAGGACAAGAAGCGATGGGTGGAAACTCATCAAAGAGAGAAGCAACTTAGAACTAAGAAGAAATTTCCTGACAGTTAGAACAATTAACCAGTGGAACAAATTTGCTTCCAGAAGTTGTGAATGCTCCAACACTGGAAGTTTTAAAGAAGAGGTTGGATAACCATTTGTCTGAAGTGGTGGAGGGTTTCCTGCCTGAGCAGGGGGTCCTGGCAGCTACAGCTGGAGTTTCATAATGACATGGAGAGCAAAGCACCATCTACTGCAAATACCCTCTACCAGGTCATTTATTGCTAGGATGATTTACTCAGCCCCTAAAAAACCATATCCAGAGGTTTTCTGGATACCCAAAGAAGACACAGAGACAACAATCTCACCATGGATTAACTATTTCTGCTTGGCTTCATTAAGGTTGCCGACACAGATTTTGCTGAATTTACAGATGTGGGGCAGATTCTTCTTTTTGAAGAGTGGGGCAAAACCCCCACAGCTGGTTTTGAAGGCATCTAAAATTGTATCTTTTATCTAAGGTAAATTTTGTAAAGGTTCCCCTTGCACATATGTGCTAGTTGTTCCGGACTCTAGGGGGCGGTGCTCATCTCCGTTTCAAAGCCGGAGAGCCAGCGCTGTCCGAACACGTCTCCGTGGTCATGTGGCCGGCATGATTCAATGCCAAAGGTGCACGGAACGCTGTTCCCTTCCCACCAAAGTTGGCTCCTATTTTTCTACTTGCATTTTTTACGTGCTTTCGAACTGCTAGGTTGGCAGAAGGCGGGACAAGGAACGCGAGCTCACCCCGTTATGCGGCGCTAGGGATTCGAACTGCTGAACTGCTGACTTTTCGATCAACAAGCTCAGTGTCTTGGCCACTGAGCCACCGCGTCTCTAAGGGTACCTTAGCACAGTAGGTAATCTTTGGGTCTTCTAATCTAGCCATATCTTAAGACTTCTTCAACCGCTGTGCCAAGATCTTTCTCCCAAAATAGAAATCTTCCCCTCCAGGCCTAAACTCTATTATGTCATCTGATCGACACCCAGAATTGCGTTGTGTAATGGGATGAGGCCACCTTGTATTAAGCGAGCATTATTCCAGGTCTTGAGAAATGGCTTGGTGGAGGACATCTACTTCAGAGGTAGAAAGTCCAATATCTGACATTTCCTGGTGAGATTAAAGCTGTCGAAAAACTCAGAGGTTTCCCCCGATACTTTGTAATGACTGCCCTACTCAAAAGTTGTGTTTAGACAGGATGCTAGTATGTTTTTATTGTGAAATCTTTTCGTGACCAACAGGTGCTTTTCCTCTCTCCAGGTACAGCAGCTCTTCACAAAACCTCTTTTATGTATTTCATCACCATTCTAGTCAAGGGACTCTGAGGCAGCCCGCAGGGAGATGATGTAGGAGCTTCCTTTGGCAGAAGAAGAATGAAACTTAGAGAGGACTCAGAAACCTGTGCTGGTACACAGTGCGGCTCCTTGGATGCTTTGATTGGCAAGTGTCACTCAAAATGAAGTTTGTTTGTTTGTTTTGTTTTATTCAATTTATATACTGCCCTACTCCCGAAGGACTCAGGGCGGTGATCAGGCACAGAATAAAATACATAAATACAAAAGTTAGAAACAATTTAAAACCAAATTAAATGATTTAGCCCAAGACAATTAAAAATCCCAATAATTTCAAGCAAATTAAAATTTCAGTTTAAAAAATTAAAAAGAAAAGGGAGAAAATTTGGCCAGGCCGGCTTGCTGGAATAGGAGGGTCTTAAGAGCACGGCGTGAGGTGTTTATTAAATAAACAGGTTTATTATTATTATATTCTTTTTAAAAAGTGAAGACAGGAGGGATTCCAAGAAAAATTGGGAGGGAGGCAGGGAGGGAAGGAAGGAAGGAAGATGGAGGGGGAGAGAGGAAGGAAGGAAGGAAGGAAGGAGTAGGAAAGAGGAAGGGAAGAAAAGGGAGGGAGGGAATGAGGAAGAAAGAAAGAAAGAAAAGGGAGGGAGGGAGGGAGAGTGGGAGAGTGGGAAGAAGGAAAGGAAGGGAAGGAGGGAGAGAGAGAGGGAGGGAGGAAGAAAAGGAAGGGAGGGAAGGAGAGTGGGAAGAAGGAAGGGAAGGCAAGGGAAGGGAAGGGAGGGAGGAAGGAAGGAAGGAAGGAAGGAAGGAAGGAAGGAAGGAAGGAAGGAAAGGAAGGCACCACTGCCTCTTTGCAGCCTCCAGAATGTCTACTCCTCATGTTTCACGATGACTCTGGGCACCAACTTCAACATGATGGGCTTCTTCGTCCTGAGGAATCCTTTGTCTTCCAGCTCCAAGGGGATCTTCCCCATTGACCAAAAGAAAAGGAGACAGAAAACATCAGAGACATGGAATTAAACAGAGATGATTCCACTAACAAGGTGACTACCAGGAACCATGTTTTACATACATGCTTTTTCCTACACCTACACAATGCTTTGTTCAACTCAAATACTTCCCCCCCACCACCACCACTGTCTGTGTTGCAATTGACAAAGGCGCTTCACTAGGGGCTTCACTCTGCTGTGAGCATCAAATAAGATTCTATTCTCAGTTAAGACGTAGAAGCAAAACTATGTGTTCGAGAATCACACACACACGGGATGGACTAGGCTTCTCACCCCGATAAGATGACCCTGTCTTTGCAAAGAGATCTTGCTTTCACGTTCATCATCTCCTTGTGTCTTTGAACAAGAAATATGTGTGTGTTGTGGTTTGCTGGCAGTCTGCGGAGCTGGCAGCAGAGTCGGACAGTGAGGAGGCTGGGGAGGAACATGGGCCAGTCCTGGAGTCTGGGGGAGGCTCGGACGAGGGCTCTGCATTGGAGGCAAAGATGAGGCCAGGACCATCTGGGAGTTATGTGCTGACTCCGGAGCCTCCAGAATCTGATGTCAGCGAGGCAGAGGAACGGGGGAGCCTGTTCCCAGTGCGCGCATGCGCAGAGCTGCCAGAAGGCAAGAACAGTTAAGACAAAAGGGGCGACTCGGGAGTAAGGCTTGGAGATGATTGGCCCCTCCCATAAGACATAAAGGAGGAGCAAAGGCACATGAGCCTTTGCAGGAAGCAACTTTGTTCGTGCTGGTTGGTTTAAATTCTGAAGCTCCGTTTTGACTCTGTGCTCCATGCGGCCTTGCAAAATTAATTGCCAATTAGGTCTTTGGCAGCGTGTCAAGGGAGATAAAGGTGGGTGCTTACCAGCCTTATCCCGAAGGACTGTGGGAGACTTCTGTTGGGCTCTTTACAAACTATTTGTACGGGCTGTGAATGAACGGAATTCACAGCCATTGAAATAAAAAGAGGGTTTTTGGGACTAATTGTGTGCTTTTTACTGTCTCATGGAGCCTAGGTCAGAACAGTGTGAGACGGGAAATCGGTTGAGTAAGCTCTTTAGCAGATGAGCAGGAACCAACCCAAGTTGTAAAACTCACCGGTGTTTCTTTGCAGGTTTGGAAGCGAAATCTTTGCAGCGAAACCACCAGACCCATTTTCAGCACCAGGAGGGCGAAACGCATAGCGACGCAGTTCCTGGGACCCGCTCCGAAAGGGAGGAACACATACGGGTCTAGGCTCTCTTTGTTCTCTTTACTAAACCTGTTTGCAAATCGGAAAAGAATCACGGTTGAGTAAAGCTACTATTCCCAATAGTCTGTACCTCAGTTCTGTAACTCTAATTGTAACTGGTTCCTTCACCACTGGATAAACTAGACTGAGACCAATGAAGAAAGATAAATGTTTGTGGAGAGAGATCATTGTGGATCTGATGTGGTGGAATGTAGTCTGGAGTCCCAGAAGGGAGGGGCTGCATTTCAGAGGACCAAAAGACTGAAATTTATTTGGTTTGGTTGGCGGGAAGAGAATTAAGATGGCCCTTCTGTATCGATTCTCAGAGTATTTTAGGAGAAGAGTGGGGAGTGGTCATTAACCTAGAGTTTTTATGTTCCCACGGTCTAACCCCCATTCACCCTTATCTGGTGCCAATTTAGTGCTGAACTTTAGATGATTAGATTTTTGGCTGGAGCAATAAATCTTCTGAACTGCAACTTAACGTATGTTCTGATTCTTCGCCTCTGACAAGAATATTTTTAATGATGCAAGAAGTTGCTTTAGTTTGGCAAGATTCTGTCTACAGGTGAGGAACAATGTTGTTGTTAGTTGCGAAGTCGTGTCCGACCCATCGCGACCCCATGGACAACGTTCCTCCAGGCCTTCCTGTCCTCTACCATCCCCTGGAGTCCATTTAAGCTCATGAGGAACAAGAAAGAGAAGTATTTAGAAGTAGTTTCTGCTTAATTAATTTGGATTTCTCGGGGAGTTATGCCCACGAATCCTTGAGCCTTCTACGGCATCCAATTAGTGACAGCTACAATGTAGGTCAACGAGGCCTATTTCTCCTATTTTGACCCACCCGTCACGGTTCAAAGAGGGAATCTTTTCTAAATGAAAAGATGGTAGATGAAATGTAATTTCCTTCATGTACTTTTACTCTTCTACTCCTGTCAGCGTGGCTTGATGGCAGCTGCCCTACAGCTTTTCGTTCAGTTGTTGGGACATTAAACGAAGCCATTGTCTCAGCTGCTACAGTCAGTTTAGGCATCATTTTCTCCCATGGAGTTAATTAAGTTCCACACAAAGTTTATGGGGGTGGATCATAAAAAAAATGTCCTGTGTGACTTCAGAAGGACAGAGTTCCTCACAACATACCTCTCAGGTCTGTACTCTTCGGGCTCAGGCCAATATTCGGGGATCCGATGTAGGACAAAAGCGGGAATCATAACCACAGTCCCTTGTGGGATGGTCATTCCATGGATTTCCACTGTCTTTTTGCAAATTCTTTCAAGCCGTGTCCCCGGAGGGTAAAGGCGAAAAGCTTCATTCACCACCATATCGAGATATTCCATTTGATGGATTGCGTCATAGGTGGGAGGAGTCTGCACAAAAGGCGAAAACAAGACAGAATAAAGTAATATGACATTCTAGTATATAAGAAGTGACCTGCATATAGATACGTTCGTTGTGTTGGTTGTGTACATATGTACACATGCATGTATGCATGTATGTAGGTATATACGCACACATACAATTACACACACACACATATAAATACAACATACACACACACATACATATATTGCGAACTATCCTAAAAATACGAGTTCCAGGTGTAGCTATAAAAGAAGAGAGAGACACCACAATCTTTGGAACTTAAAATATACTATCCAGTGGATAATATATTTTAAATTCCAGAGATCGTGATGTCTGTTTCTTCTTTTATGTATGTATGTATATCTATCTATATCTTTCTTTCTATCTCTCTCTCTCTCTCTCTCTCTCTCTCTCTGTGTGTGTGTGTGTAATTGTGTATGTGTAATTGTGTGTGTGAGCATATATATGTGTGTGTATACATTCATCACACAAACACACACAGTTATATAGATATAGATATGTGTGTCTGTCTGTCTGTCTGTCTGTCTGTCTGTCTATCTATCTATCTATCTATCTATCTATCTATCTATCTATCTATCTATCTACCTACCTACCTACCTACCTACCTACCTACCTACCTACCTACCTACCTACCTTTCTACCCCCTCCCCCCCCTCTCTATTTCTTGTGGAATAGAAATTGTGGAAAACTGGCCACCTCCCATCTAATTAAGATTCCCATTTCAGTTACGTAAGAATTGCAAAAAGGAAAAGAAATCCTGTCCTGTCAGAATAAGACTCTGGTTTTGCTCTTCTGGAAGAACTCATCTGCTATACTTGGGAAGCACCCAACCTGACAAGGAGGAGGGATCAAACGAGGAACTAGCCTGGAGTCACTGCGCAACCACAAAAGAACTAGGTCTGATCCCACTCCAGTTCCTTGGAGCTTTATCTAATTATTCCCAGGAGCTGACTGCTAGACGGGGAGATTCCTGTACTATAGGCAGAACATAATAAAGTAGTTAGCTTGAACTCTGCATGTGTAGGTCTGGTTATTTGTGCCTGACAGCTCCTAAAATGACCCACCCTCAACCAAGAGAGCACCCCAAAAAAGAGTCTTACCAGATTGGGAAAAGTGTCATTGATCTCTTGGTACAATTTCTCTTGAACGTCGGGGTGCGTGGCCAGACAATAAGACATGAAGCTGAGGGAGGTACCGGTGGTCTCATAGCCACCAAAGATAAAAAAAAATGACTGGGCCAAAATTTCATTGTCTGTTAAAGCTGTCGGACGAGAAAGGAAAGCACAGAAGACGTTTGTGATCATCCAAACTGCATTCACTCTTACACCACACCTACACAACAGCAAATATCTCAGACTGATTTGTTGTGGCTTTCAGGGTAACCCAATTATCCAGGGGATTCGATTTGATCAACAACTTTAGACAGCTCCCTCTCTCTCCCTCCCTCTCTCTCTCTCTGTGTGTGTGTGTCTCTCTCTCTGCCTGTCTCTTTCTCTCTCTCTCTGTCTCTCTCTCTGTGTCTGTCTCTCTCTCTCTGTGTGTCTCTCTCTCTCTCTCTGCCTCTCTCTCTCTCTCTGCCTGTCTCTCTCTCTCTCTCTCTCTCTCTCTCTCTCTCTGTGTGTCTCTCTCTCTTTCCCTCTCTGCCTCTCTCTGTCTCTGTCTCTGTCTCTTTTTTTCTCTCTGCCTGTCTCTTTCTCTCTCTGCCTGTCTCCCTCCCTCTCTCCCTCTCCCTCTCCCTCCCTCCCTCTCTCTCTCTTTCTCTGTCTCATCACATGAAGAACATCAGCAGCTGTATTTGCAGCTGCAGCCT
This sequence comes from Pantherophis guttatus, assembly GCF_029531705.1. Next base: position 1,245,700 of record NW_026844103.1, read on the forward strand.
GGGGAAACTAAAATACCAAATGTTAGTTTAATCAAATGAACACATTGTGGGGTGAGGTATTTTTTCCAGTTGACTAAGCCTTCCGTCCTTCTGAGATCAATAAAATGAGGACCCAGATTGTTGGGGGCAATATGCAAATAATTCTTCTACATTGTAAACTACCCAGAGAGCGCTATAAACCATTATGGGGTAGTAGATAAGCCGAAATGCTATTGCTATTGAATTCTGGCACAGTAAAGGAAAAGCAGAGAGAGAGACCAATGGAATACCGCAACCAATTTTGGTCATCGTACTGCAAAAAAGATGTTGAGACTTTGGAAAAAATTCAGAGAAGAGCAGCTAAGATGATCAAAGGCCTGGAGACTAAACCACATGAAGAACGGCTGCAGGATTTGGGTCTGGCTAGTCTAAAGAAAAAAAGAATGAGAGGTGACATAATAGCAGTCTTCCAGTATCTGAGGGGCTGCCACAAAGAAGAGGGGGTCAAATTATTCTCCAAAGCACCAGAAGGCAGGACAATGGTTGGAAACTGATCAAACTGACAATTAACCAGTGGAACAGCTTGCCACCAGAGGTTGTGGGTGCTCCATCACTGGGGGTTTTTAAGAAGAAACTAGGCAGTCACTTATCTGAGATGGTATAGGTTCTCCTGCTTGAGCAGTGGGCTGGACGAGAAGACCTCCATGGTCCCTTCCAGCTCTATTCTATTCTAATTCTAATAGATCTAAAATTAATCAACCTTAAACTTCCAGAGTCTTTACATTCTTCTCTCCTTCCCTTCGCTTTCTCCTTTCAAACTCACTTCAACTAACGTTAACTAAATTTTGCAGAAAACAACCTAAAGCTGTCAATAAGCCATAGGCAAGCATAATTATAGTTTAAGGCTATATTTGAATGGTGACTAATTTAAAATAGGAACATTTGATCTCCTTCTGGTCACTCTGTTCTAAGAGGCAGGCATGGAGAGCGAGAAAACTTAAAGGAAGAGGTCTGAAGTTAAAGTTGCATCCCTTCTGGATCGTGATGACCTAAAGTACAGGTAAACTGAAAATCCAAGGCGATAGTCACTTAAAGGAGTGATGTAGGTTTTATCATCCATCAATTATTTGAGGGGATGCCACAAAGAGAAGGGGACCAAGTTATTCTCCAGAGCACCTGAGGGCAGGACAAGAAACAATGGATGGAACCTAATCAAGGAGAGAAGCAACCTAGAACTAAGGAGAAACTTCCTAACAGTGAGGACAATCACCTCGTGGTCTTAGCATTTTTTGCTAATGCTTATCTTGAGTTCATCCATGTGCCTCAATATGCTCCAAGCAACCTTATATATATATATATATATTTTCAAAAGCAAGATCTGTAACTTTACCTTTCTCTGAATCCCCAGAGGCGATGGCTGCAGCTTGGACGTCCATCATGAGCTGAAGAAAATCAACTCGGTTCTGGAATGGTAGAGAATGGTCATTAAGGAGATGGAACTGTCATTGATGGGTCCAATTGCCCACTGCAGAATTAGAAGGTGTGTGAGGGCTCCTTGGTGCTCTCTGAGCTTGCTTGTTTTATTGCAGATGTTTCACTACCCAACTAGGGAACATCATCAGCGCTAGAAGGGAAGGGGGAGGGTTTGTTATCATCATAGCACTGATGGTGTTATGAAACGAGTGAAAGAAAATAAGCAAGCGCAGAGAGCATCAACGACCCCACAGTTTTTCTTCCTCCTCCTCCTGATCATCATCATCATCACTCCACAAATCTCACTCCCTTTATTCTCTTTTATCAGAATCTGTGGAAGTTCTGAAACCTGCTTGGAACGCACAGACACACACCGAGAGCACAAAAACCCAGCTCCTGAGGGCCACGGAAGAAGAGCAAGCATGAGCCAAAAAGCCCAGACTGACCGTGTGGTCCTTCTTTTGTCGATCTTCTTTCATCTTTTTCAAGATCTCGAGGAAGAAGTCTATGGAAGACTTGGGGAATATGGCCAACTTGAATTTCTTCAGAACTGGGATAAGGAATGGGAAAAGGACTGGGGGGAGGTGTGAGGTAGGGAGAAAAGCAAACAGATCATTTACATAAACACAACCAAGCTGCAACACAACGACAAGAGAAACCCGTAGGAGGTCTCCATGAGCTTCTAAGAGATTCTAGCAAAATTGTAGTTACATGAGAAGGTAACAATCATGATTGAGGCAGCCTAAAACCAGGGGCGAAATGCTTCTGGTTTGGTCCGGTTCGCCCGAACAGGTAGTAAAAAAGGCTACTGGTTCACCAAACTGGTAGTAAAAAATGCAAAAAAAAAAAATTCTGACGATGAGGTGAGCGACACACAATTGTGTCCTCCATGAAAATGTCAAGCATGAAGGGCGGCCTATGTGGCCTAC